>JBBPBS010000529.1:1886495-1966769 GCA_037974835.1 Cicer judaicum | reverse complement strand
CAGTTTTTAATTTTTTTTTTAAATTATAACATGAAAATAAAATTTTCATAATTTAGTTTAAAATTAATTATTTTATTTTAAAAAATAATTATTATACAAAAAACTATAAAAACACACTATAAAAACTAAAAGTGACTATTTTTAGAGTAATAATTTTTTAGAATAAAAAGATACATTAAACTTTTTTTACATTCAATTAAATTAAGTAAAAAATAATTTTCCTAAAATTAGACCACAAATTACAATATAAAACTAGTGACCACAATATAAAATTACTGCAAGTACTATTGCCCTCTTAATCTTTTTTCAAATGGAGTACAAGATAAATTAGGAAATTACAATAATATCGATCAAACATGGATAAAAATTGTTAAGTTAAATCCCAGAAAATTTTAATTGTTAAAGTTTATATATATAATATTAATAAATTAAAAATAATAAAGTGCAGCATGAAGTTGAGTTTATATCCTTGAATTTGCAATGTTTAAACTCGACACCAGATTCATTCATACACTGGTGAGTGGTGTAGGGTTAGGGTTTCATTCGTAATTTCTCATTCTCATGGCTGGCACCGGCATCCACCCTTACCACCAACAATGGCCACCCGCCGCCGTTCCACCTCCTCCTCAACCCACCGCCATTCCTTCCCCTTCCTCCGAAGAGGTAACTAATTTCACTTCATTCATCAATTTTCATTTACTTCCAATCAAATCGATTAATTAATTAGTTGAGCATGTTTAATGCAATGTAATTCGATTTTGATTTAGGTTCGAACGATTTTCATAACGGGACTTCCGGAAGATGTAAAAGAGAGAGAAATTCAGAACCTTCTTCGATGGTTACCTGGTTTCGAAGCTTCTCAGTTGAATTTCAAAGCTGAAAAGCCCATGGGTTTTGCTCTTTTCTCTTCTCCTCATCAAGCTATTGCTGCTAAAGATATTCTTCAAGATATGCTCTTTGATCCTGATTCTAAGTCTGTCCTTCACACTGAGATGGCCAAGAAAAATCTATTCGTCAAAAGAGGTAATTCAATTCAATTCAATTGAAAATTTCATGAGATGGACCGTCACTGTAAAACCATTTCAAATTTGCTAGTTACACCCATTTTATTTCCAGTTACACCCAAATAGAAACCTACTTGAATTCAGTTCAAGTACAAAATGTTATTTTTTTATGGTGCAACCGGAAATAAAATGGGTGTAACTAATAAAATTGAAATGGTTTTACATTGACAACCAGTAATAATTTAGTGCAGTTGGTTTCAAAGCGGTTCTATATGATGTGGCAGATTGAATGGTTCTGATTAGATGACAGTCGAAAGTTGTTTTATACTATTAGTGCATTACATTTAAACTCAATTTTCATAGTGAATTATATGCATAAATTAGTTATTTCGATTTGTTTGGTAGGAATAGGAGCTGATGCAGTTGCTTTTGATCAAAGTAAACGGTTACGAACAGCTGGGGATTATACACATACTGGTTATGTAACGCCGTCTCCTTTTCATCCCCCACCACCACCTGTTTGGGGACCACATGGGTAAACTAACTAACACAAACACTGCCTATATATATATATATGATGTGTTATATGCAGCACTGATACTTCATATTGTAATACAAGGGTGTCTGACACCGAAACATGCGGTTACATTCAATTTTATGAAATTATTACTAGCAGTGTTGTCAAATAGATGCTATAGTGCTATAGCACAGCAGAATTTGAATAAATCACTATTGTTCTGTGATAGACCATTTAGTAGAGTGTTGTCAAATAGTGACACTATAGCGCACTTGCATAGCGGGATTTGAACAATCTGCTATTTTCCGCTACCTGCAATTGGCGGCATCAATTAATGGTGTTGACATGTCAGTGTTGTGTCTATTGTTCGTGTTTATGTCACTGTTTTGTAGGATATGATATTTCTCCTTAAAAATCACGGTGAAGATTATAAGATTTTTCTTTTGTTTGTTCCTCCATGTTATGTTATTAACTTAAAGTTTGTTTGATTTTATGGTTTAGATATATGGCTCCACCACCTCCTCCTCCATATGATCCGTATGCAGGCTATCCTGTTGCACCAGTACCGATGCCAGCTCCTGTGTCTATAGCAGCGCCTAGCAGTTATGTTCCAGTTCAGGTGAGAGTGGCTTATAAACTGTTAAAGCTGCTTTGATTTCACTTATCTTCCCATCAGTTATTATATCATTATTCCTTTGCGTGCAATGTTGAGCTCGTATTTTATATGAAGGGAAGATGGAGTTTCTGAGTATTGTGTTATCAATAACCTCTGTAATGTTTACATATTTAATTTCTCTTTTGGTTGAAAAGGGCTTGATCTCTGCTCTTGTTGGTATATATTATTACTGTGTTACTTTTAGAAATTAATCACGAAATTTATCTGCATGTTACTATACTCATGAACTGGCCTTGAAGAATTGAAATCTTTAATGGGCATGGAAGGGTTCTAAAATTGTATCTCAAAGGGAATATGGGAATGGGACGGGAAGCATCTGCCTTTGGTTTTTTTGGGTGTGTTGTTCACTTGATTGTTATATTCTGCTCGGATTTAGAATCATATTTTAGAGATTAGTTCACAGTTTTAACTACAAATGAAGGCAATATTACATTAATTTATACCTTTAAATTGCCGAATGTATGTTTAAATGTGTCATGTACATCCTGTAAGAAAAGATATGATGTTTTAAGGGTAAAACAGAAGTTTTATTCGTTTCAAGTATATTCTTAATTGGTTTTACCTTATTATCTTTCTGTCATGCTTGTTTTTCCCTGTTATCTAATGTTTTTGGTGTTTAGTTTGATCAATTCCGCTGGCTTGATTTTGTCTGTTTTTTGTGAACGTTCTTTATACCTTCATTAATTTTGTTTATCAATGATGCTCCCTTTGTCTCACAATGAGTGTCATTTAAGGTTTTTGCACACGTATTAAGAAATGTAATAATTAGAAGAAAGAGTGAACTCATTTTACCAAACTATCCATCTTAACTATTAGTGAGTTTTTCACTATTATCAATGTAAAGTACAATGCTTTGTAAGTTGTGCACATAGTAATTATTGAAGGGTAGTATAGGAACAAATAATTAAAGTTGCATTGAAACTTGAGAATGACATTAATTTTGAGACAATTTGTTGTTGTTGCTAAGGTAATACTCATTGTAAGACGGAGGCAGGAGATAAGTAATGCAGTGTGTTAACTTTTATTATTCTGTACAGAACACCAAAGATAACCCTCCTTGCAACACCCTGTTTATTGGGAACTTGGGAGAGAACATTAATGAGGAAGAAGTGAGGGGCCTTTTCAGTGTGTATGTACATCTTATCCTTTGACACGGGCTCTTCTGTTCAGCGTATGTAGTGTTTTCAATGCTGCCTCAGATATGTGATTAATCTGTTGAACTTGACTTTCTGATGCAGGCAACCTGGTTTTAAGCAAATGAAGATTTTAAGGCAGGAGAGGCATACAGTTTGCTTCATTGAGTTTGAAGTCTGTAAACTTTGTTCATATTTGTGGCTTTTATTGTTTGAAATATGATTAAGTTGGTACCTGTATTGAGTTTTCATTCACAATTTTCTCAGTTTGGTATTCAATAACCCTATTGCAGGATGTGAATAGTGCTACAAATGTGCACCACAATCTGCAGGGTGCTGTTATCCCAAGTTCTGGTTCAGTTGGCATGCGGATACAATATCCTTTTTTTTTTTCATTTGAAGTTTGGTTCTTTTGATTTGTTTTTTCTACTCATGTTCATTCTCCAATTAACCCAGCATGTGTGGCTTTACGACTGGGGACTACATGAAAAGCTTTGCAATGTATCATGTATGTATGCTTTGGTATTTTAATGTACTGTCCATCAATGGTACTGGAGTCATGGTATTTTAATGCACTTTCCATCAGCATGTATGCTTGCACTGTTTTCATACATTTCCAACATATAAGCTAATATAGACACAACTGTAAAAAGCAAGTATTAGTGCTTCTTGGGTCAAAACTATGCAGTAAATTCAAGGCTCAAGTTTCATATTTGTTGATTCATGATTCTTGCTACCATTTCTTATCTCTCAATATGCATTCAAAAATAAAAAAACCATACTACGCATTCAACTTGATATAAAATTGGTTGTGATTTCTCCATTCTGTTGTAGGAAAGGAATTCTTTTGTACTTTTCTTGACTTCTTAGCAGATATTCCAAAAATCCATTTGGGAAAAGAAAAGATGGCAACTTCCCTATGGCTGTTCCTGGTGCCAATGGAGCTCCAGTAGCATTGACTTATCAGTAGCTTGAAGGGGATGTACTCTGTTCTTTATGCTCCAACCAATATTACTTCATAATAGGATGCATCTTGCAGCTGTTACATGCATCCATTGAATATCAAGTCATCGCCATTATCATCCCTGCTCATGTGAATGAATGCACAGTGGCATCATATTCATACATTTGGCTATGTTATACTAATCAGACATGCATTTCTTGGCAGCATGTGTTGGTTCCCAGATTACTTTCATAGGTGTTTAGATGACCTTATCATTTGTAGAAGCTGTGCATGGGTCTTAATTTTGTTTGAATTGTGTGCTTTATGATCATTATAGTTTCTGTATACATTGGCATTAGGAATGCTTATCTAAGCAGGCATTTGTATTTGCTTCCAACTTTAGGTTCATGTGTTCCTTATTTGACATGACATCCTATGATGATGTTTGCTTTGGTTTCATGACACGGCTTGGTTAGGGTATGTAGTATTTAGGATGTCACACCAATGGTCCTGGAACTCTTTCCACTCTCAACCATTATCATCACACCGCATTTTTAGCCTCCTGTTTTTAAAATTTAGTTTCTGTGAACTGTGAGCGTACTTTAGATGATAAAGTATGGTGTTATAATTGGTGATTAGAAAATTAGTGGTTGAAATTGTAACAAAAGTGCAATTAACTATAAAGTTCTTAAAATTGATTCTATTTATTTTAAAATCACCAAATATAACTTGTATTTTGTCTTCTAAAGTACACTCCATTGCATTGGAGGACTCTTTGAATTTCAAACTATACGCACCCCGTCATTCATGACTTCATTTGATCATCAGAGCATATGTTAAAAGCGTTGGAAGTTAAAGCTATTTAAAAGAATCTCCGGAGTTATATGTTGTCTGATTTATACAGGGTTTTGATATGACAAAGCTTCCTTTCATAATGGAAGGTCTATTACTGCTGCTGCCATATTGTTGCAGGTGATTTTTATTTGCATGGGGTAAGGTAAACTGCCATCAAATTTGGTTGGAACTTCTGTTGGATATCAAGCGAAGCAGCCATTAAATTTTAGGTCTGATAAACAGCGCATGTTAGTTCTGTGGAAGAATTTGATGTCTATTTACTTTGTCAGGTTTTATTTGTGTAGAATTGACTTTTTGGCTAATTAATAAATCTAGAGGATAATAGACTAATTTTATGGGATCTTCATCCTGCTATTGATGAGTTTAAACTGTTTTCTTTAAATTTTTGCTTGGAACTCTAATCTCCAATCTACTCTAAATACACTACTGGAAGTTAGGATTTGGTAGTGTAGTTTTATATTACTCAAGCTATAATATGGTAAAAAATATTGAAAAAATGAACAAATGTGGGGGCTGAATGAGTAATCATAAAAAAATGAGCTATCAACTGATTGGTAGTGGCTCATCAACCCTTAAATATTTACTAAAAATGTACAAAAATAAACACTATCGGATTGGTGTTTATGATAAATTGTTAATCTTAATTTCTCATTACAATTAAGTTTTTTCTCAATTGAATCTTAGAATCCGATAAAATTATGTCGAGAATTGTAGGAGTTTGGAAGAGCATCCACCCCAACTGTTTTAACTTGTTTTTTCAGTAGTAAAATTTCTAATCAGCCTCGCTGAGCGAGCACGTATTGTAGTGAAATACATTATTCAGGACTTTATTGATTGTCTACCTGAATTTTATTCAAGCCTCTACTGCATCATAGCAAATATTATTTTAATGAAAGACTGGTTATTGTTGAGTGTTTGCCTAAAGTGTGAGAGCATGTAGGTTTCAAGTATTTATTGGATTAATTTACTTTCAAAACTGCATTTTATCATCAGTTATGCAAGTTATATCAAAAGTGTGTAGACTACTAAAAATCAAAACTCTAGCTAATTTATGGAGTGCTACGGTTGTGTATCTCCCAATTGAACTGAACTTGACTCAGTAGAGAGGTAACATCATCATTGTGGTTCTGAATACTATTCACTACTGATTTGCACCCAAGCTCAAGAGTCACTTTTTCCAAAACTATCACAGTATATTTAAAGGGTGTCATTTTGGCTTATTCAAGGGTGTCAAAAGTTTCTTTTCCGTAATAAAAGATACCGATGTTTTTTATGGTATTTTTGTCAAGTTTTTTAAAGTTTTGGAAGACTGAGTCTAATTTATGGTAAATTTTAACATGGATGGTTCACCATAGAGCAATTTAAAAAATGTTTAAAAATTTCAATAATCACAAATGTCATCTTTCGGATATAGACGTAATGATCGTCTTCATTTTTATGATTGAGATAGTAACTATAATACCAATTTGATAATAATACAAAATAACAAATATATATTTTGGATTGAATCGAGACATCAATCGGATCACCGTCTTATTCATAAAGATGGAAACAGCCACGAACTATTATATCTGATGAATATTGTCGATAGTCGTTAAAATTTCAAAAGTGTTTGTCCACGATAGAGCACCCTTATATGTGGTCCATCAATGAACTGACCTATCTTTATATATTTTTTATATTCCTAAAAATTAAAAGAATGACATAATAAATGATTATATAATATTTCAATTATTCTTTTAATGAATTTTAGAAACATTTCATAATCTTTTTAATCTAAAAAAATAAACTTTTCATTTCCTTTTCCTCAAAAAAATTTAACTTTCAAACATACCCTTAACTTACAACATGCCGATACCCTTAATTCACTTGTTATTATGAAACTAGGAGCTGACATGAGCTACTCTTGCATTGCATGGGTACAACCACAAATATGTTAGAGTATTATTAATAAAAAAATAATATTATCTTCAATCTCAAATATAAGAGAAAATATGTAAAACAAAATTAATATATTTAGTCTAAATTTTGAATTTGATTCTTCAATTTTTTTTATCCTACTTTTATTTATATTTGAGACTAAAGTAGTAATATTGTGTGCCTAAAATCATTTGTATTTATGGTTACCAACACAAGAATTACTCAAACCCATATTTCTTATACATTCGAAAAAGAACTATACGTTATCAAGCATGAAAACATTCAAGGTAAAATTAAAGATTGTGCAAGAATGGCAATTTAAGAATTCGGGGTACACTTTAAAACAATATTATTTCAGAATACGAACCAAATAATCGAGTCTGCAAGCATTTACAAACGCAAGGCCAAATTTGACAGCATGAACAATTAATCTACACAAATGCAAAGTTATCCCCCCATTAAAATGAGTGAAGACAAAAATGAAGGGGATGGCAAGGGGAGAAAGAAACAATAGGAGAAGCAATAAAGGGATCAATGTTAATGAGTGCAATAATCTGTCAGTAATTTCATGATAAATTGGACTACTAATTTACAGGGATTAAACTATGCATTAGGAACTACTATGAGATCTGACGGATGAAATCGATTGCGCAGAGACAGACGCAGTAGGGCTGTTAAGGTCCTTCTCCCCGTTTATTTCCTTTGGTCTTCCACTTAATCTTTCCATAGCATCTTGACATATTTCATTGAACCACTCATCTTCAGGCAGTTCCCTGGAAACAAAAGATATATCAGACTCTTAAAGAGAGAGCAGATGTGTTGAAAGCCACAATTTTCAATGGAAAAAATTGCGAACACAATTGGCTAGAACAAAATTGCAGAGCCTACCTATATGGATCCATCCCTGTTGCAGAAAATGCCGCCATTGCCTTTGTTATAATTTCATTGACAATTCGTTGCAAATTCCTTGACAAATACCGACCGTTGGAGGCAAAACACACAACAAACTTCATATCCAAATAGAACTGCACAAAATAGGAAAGAAAGTTATATTGCAGAGGTGAACTTTGCAGTTAACAATGTTCTTTCAAGCAAAAGTTTGCATTTATTGATCTTCCCTATCAGCAAATCATTACTCCGTTTGAAGATCTAAAGAGCAATACATTCAGCAATGTTGGAACAGTCATTTTTTAAATATAACTAATACAAGGACAAATTTTCATTTAGGTTGAGATAGAATTTGAAGTCCAATATGCAAATAAATGAGCCCTAACAATACTTTTGAAAGCACGGCCAAAATCTGAATGGTTAGCATCGATTGACTTCTTTCTCCATGTGCTTGATAACAGGATATGCTTATATATAAGAACAATATAGCTACAATATAAATGCAATGTGACAAATATCCTATGCATTTCACGTGTATTTATGTGAAATGAATAAATAAAAAAATAAATTTAATTAATAAAAATATGTAAAATGGTAATAAATTAATTAAAATATAATGAAGATGTTTCCAACTTTTAATTTTGGAGAATTTCAGAGTTAGGTTTAATACAGAGAAAGTTATTTTAATGAATTGTAAATATCCCATTATAGCTAATGTTAATAACATATTTTGAAGTATCAATTAAAGAAATTAAGGATGGTTAACTCTCTCCTTTGATTAAAATGTGTAATTGAAGAGGAAGATAACAATGGTTTGACTTTATATGAAAGTTCAAAATACGTTTTATAACATGAAGACACATGGATATGTCTACATATGAAGAGTAGCTCACTCACAACACTCAAGAATAAAAAGTCAAGTTTATTACTGGGAATGGATTATAACTACACATGCTATTTTTAACTTATTTTTGTGGGTTTAATTTTGGTTTAGTTTGGATTTTTTGCATGCTTTCAATTAATTATTTTAAAACATTTTAATTAGAAAAGATTTATCATTTAAAAAAAAAAAATCTGTTCGAAACACTGCTTGGTTATTAGGATAGGTCAGTCAGTACTTTGATCTCTAAGTGATTTAAGACTAGCCTTACAAAAATGTATTCCCAAGTAAAATTCTCCTCTTCAGATTTTCTTATAAAGGCATAGATTCCTGTCCTATTTGGTACCTGGGTTTCAAATACTTGTTTCAGCAACTAAAACAGTATTGTCAATTGCGGATAGCAGAAAATAGCAATTTGTTGAAAGTCTGCTATGCTGTTGTGCTATAGCGTCACAATAACGGCTATTTGACAACACTTTGTACTAGATAGTGTATAGTGTATTACGGAGCAATAGCGATTTGGTCAATTTCTGCTATGTTATAGCGGCTATTTGACAACACTAAACCAAAAACTAACAGAAGATTGTTTATGAAAAAATGAACAAAATTCAATGTCATACATACCTGTTGTAGACCAAGAGGACCTAAAGGCCTTGGCCCTTCCTCAATATCATCCCAAAAGCTCTGATCTTCTGAAAGCCACAAAATAACAGTTTCTGTAAGTCTCATCAAGAGCAACGTAGCAAATCTTTCCCTCCCTACAAACATATCTGCTGCTATATTGGCCATTCTGTTCAGTTTTATGAAAAGCTCCTGGGCAATGACATATAAGTTTTGTCAGATCTTGAATAATAATTGAAGCATAAGCAGAGCACCATATTGATTTTAGAAAGAAAAAAGGAAAGATTATTAACACTGAAAAGAAAAAAACCCATTAGAAAGACCAACATTGTCGTACAATTTATAATAAAGAGCAATACTTTTTTCATCCAATATCCACCGTAGAATACCATGGTTATAGAAGATATGTTTAAGATATTCAAAGTTAGAAATCAGTATGAACTCTTCTTGAATATCTAATTAAAATATGGTTAGCATTTAGGTAAGTAAATCGGAAGACAGTATCGATCTGTATGAAGATGTAATACCTCAGGATATGGGAAGAGCTTCAATATTAAAACTCTTGCGTTTTATCACGACTATCCCACTCCAAAAAAAACAGGAGATATAGATGGAGCCAGCATGTAAAACTCAACTATAATGCACATATTATGACTTCTCTGATGATTAAAAAGTTGATGTGGAGCTACGAAATGAGACTTTATTATTTCCTTATGTGGACAACCGAAAGAGTAATACTTCTTTTGGTAGATGAACCACAGGAGTTATGTTATGAAAATAAAATAATTCCATAATTTATAAATTAAGAAATAACACTAATTAAGTATTCAGCTAGCCAGTCAATGCCTGTAAGAGTTTCACTTTTCAGTAAGCGAAACTGTAGTCATATTGTTTTCATGATTCATATCAAAATAAATAAATAAATAAATGAATGTTACTCGTTTTGGCACTTCACAGATTTCCAAAAAAATAGCCAACATTTGAAAATGTGGACAAGGTATTCTAGAATTAGAAATATAGAGAGATCGCCAATGTACTGTATAATTCTGTAATTTTTAAAATCATAAGTCATGTGACACTACAGAATCAGGTTCTGGAGCCTTCTCCTTGTTACATATAACTCCCCAAAAAGAGAAGTTAGAGAGGAGATGTTACAAGCACTAGTTATGCACGGCAAAGGAAAAAAGAAAACCAAAGTTCCAATGAAGAATGAAAAATAAAGCAGAAAAATCTGAAATCTTTAAAACTAACTTACAAGAATGGCAATGTTAAATTTAAAAGTCAGGTTCCAAAATACCTGAAAAATCAAAGATGGAACCCATTCAACTTCATCTGCATTCCCATCCATATTTATAAACATGTCAGCTGTAAGACGACTATCACCTTCCTCTGTAAAAATCAGGTTCAAAGCGTGTTGACGGCAGAATGTATCTTTCAACCTGTCAACTGAACCCACAAGTCGTCTCCTCCATTCCCTTTGTTCAGGATGGCGATTTTGCCTTTCTGAGGTTCTTCTACGGTTATCATCCTTGTAGGGAGCCTGGTTTAGGGAGGAGAGCTTCATAGCTGCACGTGGAAGTAGTTCATCAGCTAGTAATGAGGCATTAGCAAGCAATGCAATCTGCTGGGCTTCAGTCTCAGCCACTCGTACATTTTTGTTTCCAGAATCCTCAAAGCTTTCTTCTTCCTCCATTGATTCTGGTAGTGCTTTTACAAGCAAGTTCACATAAGAGTTAAATACTTGAAACAATCCTTCCAAAGCTTGGCCTCCCAACTGCATACTAAGCAGTGGTCCTACATCCTCAAAGAAGTCCTGTATAAGGATACAGAACATCCAGTTTAAAGTGAATTGGAAATATAGAACCACTAAAGCTACACAAGAGAAACATGGAAAATAACATGATATAGAGTAAGACAATATTAAATTTTCCAGGTGAGTAGCTGTGTGTATTGCAGGACGAAGTCAAATATTTATTCAATCTCATTAAGTTAAACTTCAAAATGTTGTAAACATACCATATAAGAATAATGAAAAAACAACTGAGAAAAATTCATAGACCAAACGGTGGATATTCTATATAAAGTGAACTGAAATAAACCATCTATATAAAATTCTTCACTTAAAGAGAGAGAAAACTCACATTGCAAATCAAAATAACAAATATTTTTTTTATGCTTAGTTTTAGAACAAACTATTCACACTGCCCCCAACAATTTTTATATCACTGTTTCTCAAACAAAACACCATTCCATGAGATAAATCAATATTATGCCAAAACTGAATTCTAACCTGGACCATCAAATTGAAGCGATGAGCACTGGTTGTTAGTTTATGTTGAAATGTTGTTGTACTACCGGTCTGCCGATTAGCATTAGGAGGATACGTGAGTACCCAATCATCAGCAGCAGCCATAGCAGCAGAACTCTCTTGTATTCGTTTCAAATTCGCATCTAATGCTTGTTCAACACTAGGTCTAAAAAGTTTCAAAAGCACAGAACACAGAGCCAGGCCACGAGCCTCCAACAATGAGCAAT
Source organism: Cicer judaicum (assembly GCA_037974835.1). Classification (NCBI taxonomy): domain Eukaryota; kingdom Viridiplantae; phylum Streptophyta; class Magnoliopsida; order Fabales; family Fabaceae; genus Cicer; species Cicer judaicum. The sequence continues at coordinate 1,954,797 of JBBPBS010000529.1, read as the reverse complement.
GACCCAATGCTATTTGAACACACTCTGCAGCAGCTCTTAAACCTCCTGCAGCTGCCGATGAAGCTAATGCATGCCTTTTTACCAAAAGAGCAAATGCCTCCGTTTGCTTTGTAGCCCACATCACAAGTTCAGAAGTATAAGCTGGCTCCTCACCAAAAATAGCCATAGAGTCACTTGCAGCTTGTGCAACTGCAGAAAATACCAGTTGTGCAAGAGCTGCTGTATATGCTCCTCCATATGAGGTGTTTGATGGTCGGAGACTTTGCATGTTATACTGATATCGTTGCAGATGAGCATTGAGTAGCAAGCTGTGAGCATAAGGACCATCTCCAAGTTTTTTTAGGGCTGAAACTGATGCACGAAGTTCAGCACCTCGAGTGGAGGGCTGACAAGCAGCTTCAGCAAGCTGATCAGCTAATTTTTGCCTACGTTCAGTAATGGAATTCTGCAGAGACAGAAGTAAAGATGGGTTGAGAGATTTCATCTCTTTAGCTTCAGAGACTACACGCTCTCCTTCATCAAGAGCGGCCAAAGCTTCTTCCACTCGCCTTTCAGCCAAGAGTACATCCAAAAGATCAGGAAACTCAACTAACCATTTGTCCAGGTCTGATATTTCCTTATCTTCAGAATCCAGTGTACCATTTACAGAAAAAATATCAGAATCGGAGATCGATAACGAATCAATGTGAACTCCTTCAGCTAAACCACGTATCAAGGTAGCTTGAGTGGATAGTAGGTTTCTTATAGACGAAAGCTCACCTTCCAAGTCTGATATCTCCTTAGAAGTTCTGACATTAAAATATTACTTTATTTAAGTAAAACATGACCCATGATAAATGATAATTCAGCTAAATAAATTAATATAATTTTAATGTAATAGACTACTAACTTACCAAAAAAAATTAACGATACAATACATCAGCTAAAATAATTGCAACAACCTTTTTCTATAGCCCGATGTATAAAAAGATGTACAAAAAGAAGAAGGTAGGTGAACTGTTCCCCCCCCCAACTGCCACACCCAGATTTACACCACATACAGGGAGATACTTCTCATAAATAATTTAAGAAATGTCAGATGCTCAACACGCTCAGGCAAATCATATACTGATAATATATTTATTTGATGATATATGAGGACAAAGCTCAAATATTAGGACATTTTAGAATTTGTAAAGCATCACAAAATATAACTCATGCAAACCAGTGTTTTGATTGGTTGAACAGTTGAAATCTGTTTTTTCCCCTCTTCTTCCCCCTCAAAATACTTAAGCTAAGAAGAAGTAGAATAAAAAACTGGGCTGTGGCTGAGCACCACTCTACCATTGGTATTTTGTTTGTTAAAGGGCTGAATTTATACATTATCTTGGTTTATCCACAAGCCTCAAGCAAATCCAACTCTATCATACAGAAATTTAAATGCAGAAAATCTTGAATTGAAGGGCCACCAATGGAATTATGGGTTGAAGCCACAAGTTTCAAATGAGAATGGATTTCTGCAATACGAAGTGGTTTTAACTCCACATCCTCAAATATGAAAATCACTGTTCGTTTGTTGTTAAACGTTATAAATATGATACGATAAAACAATCTCGAAAAACATAAATTGCTGAAGTATCAATGTTATACATTACCAGTATCCAATACTAATATGTGTAGTTGGGTACAATACTCCTCCTTTGTAGGTATCTTGTAGGTATCAAAGGAGTAGTGGAGTACTGTACACATTGGAATTGTATGCAGGTGCAACACCACTACATGTTCTCTATAATACTGTGACCAGAATTGCACTACATACCCCTTTATTCATTCTTTGAGAATATAAAAAAGGAGACGTGCGATTGTGGGACATTAGGGGAGATGTACATGAACAATTTAATAGTGGTGGTGGTGGGGACCAACTTGAACTGGTAGTGTTATCCCTTGATGAATTAAACTTAGAAGTTGTGCTTCTTTGAATGGTGAGAATGGGGGGATGGAAATTGTATTAGACTGAATTCGTAAGCACTTGAATAGAGTCAAGACTTCTTTTAAATAGAACTATCGGTGTTTTTTGTAACATTTTGACATTGGTTAGGGGGAAAAATACATTTGTGGAATGTATAGTTGTATACGAGGAAAAAAAATTGATTTCGAAATGGACAAGAGAAAGATGTGTCTATATACAAGTATTCTTTGTAAATTGTGATCATCATCTGCATATTCTACATATATAAATAAAAAGTTTCAACATCTCTTTACAAATATTATGCATTCATATGTATATTTTTGTCATACATTTGTGTTGATATATCTATCTAGGCCACATCATATCTTGAGTTTTGAAGAATCCTTGTATTTGTGCTTTATCACACTCGTGTTGTTGTATCAAGTATTTAGGCTTCGTAGATTTGCCGCACACACAGTACCTAAAACCCCACTGCCCCTATCTCACCATCTATGTTAATTTATTGTATTATCATCTGTTCATTTTAATAAATTAGAGTATATCTTACTGTGTGACTCAGTCATGTATGTACTTAACATCTTTGCTTCACGAGTCAAATTGTTTATATATTGTAATATTGTAATTACAAATAATCGGTTTGACTTGAGAACCTTGAATCTCTTCCTTCACTAGTTACTAGTTTAAGGACAAGTTTAAATTTCTAAAAACTGATACAAACTAACACACAACTAACCGTATGAAGGCTGCATAGTTAGCATAGACACTTCTGCGCATCTCCTCAGCAGAAGCTTTCTTCAAGTCTACTAAATATGTGCATAACTGCTTAATTTCCTGGGAAAAAGAGAGATACCAAACGTCAAAATTTGATTTAGAAAATTTTATATATCATACAAGGACAAGAAAAATTCTCCTTGCATAGTGTGAACCAAACATACCCAATAATATGTTTCACCATTAGATACTTAGATGACAAAGAAGCAACTAATACAAATCTTTCCCTGTTCCGCCAGTAGAATGAGTTGATTATCAACTAGACACAATCTCAAACTCTTATTTTTATTAATAACAGGATTGATATAGGATCAGTATGGTCAATTGTGTTTCCTAGAAAATAGCAGTATATTCAAATTCCACTATGCTACATTGCTATATCAGTGCTAACCGCTACATCCACTATAATTTGAGAAAATGAATTAATTGAATTTAATCAATGCGTCGTTGTCATGTCAGTGTCAAACACCGGGATACACCTTCCATCAGACGCGTCAATGCTACAGAGCTTGGGATAGCATTGCAATTGCAATATAAATTTTAACCGATAGAATCATGAGCATATATTTAGTTAAACTTCTGATTAATCAATATAAGTAAAATAATTAATTAATTTGAACATAATAAATTAAGTTGTGAAGCAATCATCAAGAAATTAACACAAATTAAACCTCAGGGATTAAAAACAAAGTGCATAATCAGAACAAGAAACAAAGGATCACGGAAATGGAAATCAAACGGTAAAGTAAAACCATAAAAGACACCTTGTCGTTTAGAGAGCAACTAGACTGAACATAGAACTCAGCATCGAATCTATCAGACTTAAAAGGACTGAGACCTTCTTCAAGCTTAACTCCGTTTTCTTTAACACTCGCCGCTCTTGACCGTGACGATGACTTCACCGTCGTCATAACAACTCACTCAAAACACAATACCAGATAACGGAGTGAGTTTAGGGTTAAAAAATAACTAAATTGAAATGAAGTAGAGAGATCGACGCGCGAATCTAGAAATATAAGAATGAAGAAGAAGGTTAACTGAAAGGTAGAAGAAGAAAGAGAGAAGACACGGTCACGGTCACGGTGTTTGTTGGGTTGGTTGATTGGTTTTTTATTTTTTATTTTTGGTAAAAGGTGATTGGTATTTTCGTTTCAATTTCTCTTTCCCTGATCCCTAACGAAGCGGTGACGGTAAGATGAAAATTTTGCTAAAGCCAGCTCATAGTTTTTTTTTTTTCAACTAAAAAATATAATATATATCATATTTTAAAATGTAATATATAGTTATACAATGAGTTTTATAATGTACTACTTCTCACCTCTATTTCTATAGAAAATATTATACAATCAAAAAAATTATTATCCTATTTCTCACTTCCACTTTTGAAAATTACAAAATGTTCTTAAATATTCGAAAATTTTAAAATATAAATATTAATTACCATGATATACTTGAAATTGTCTGTGATAAGGATTGATATACTTTGATAAGATTCAAAGAAGTACTTGAATCAAACAAGAGGACAATGTGAATATGTGTTTCTTTTAAAGGACCACCACTTATAATGATGTTTTCTCCCAATTAGTTCTTCCAGGTTCATCAAGATATACATGCACATCAATTATACTAGACATGACAACAACCTCACCATAGTCAAGCACCTGTTACACAAAATTCCCCTACTTGCCATATCCTCCACAATAGACACAATATTCCTTTCATTTATCTCCACTCCTTTAGTGATCTTTCTCACTTGAGGTTCAACGACCAGAAATCTTTATAAATTTGGAACTTCTATTCATGATTATTAGTTTATCTTGATTGATGGTTGAAATGAGACAATTTAGTGTTTTTTGTTGAGAGAGTTCCTCCATTATGACATTAATTCAAAATTGTTTCATTCATTAATTTTTAGTTATGTTTGAGAAATAGTAGTCGCATTGATGTTCTCCAACCATATCATCGTGATAGACAACAATAGTTTTGATTGGATGAAACATATTCACTGTCAAGAACATTCTGATCTTGTGGAGAATGTTTTACTCTTGTGGAGAATATTTTGGTATGTACCTTTTTGCTTAAATTGATCTTTTTCTTAGATTTTTGTTTTGTTTTGCCACTCCATGATCAAATTTTGGAGTTTTCATGGATGATATTTGAATATTATCAACTTTATGATTTATCTAATTTTAACATTGTAATTATTTTTCTTCACCATCATATCTTTCATCATGAAAATCAACATATTCATCAAACATAATATGCATAATTTCATCTATAGTTTGGGCCTTGAGATTTTATATTCTATAATATTTATAGAATGTAGAGTATTCAGAAAATATACTTTGACGACATTTTAAAACAAATTTGTCCATACTTTCTTTATCATGCTAAGCATAGTAATGACATTCAAAAAATATTAAAGTACGATATATTTTGCTTTTCATTTTTCAAAAAAAATCATATAAAGGTATGTTAAAAGATATTTTCTAATAGAGTCAAGATTAAAAACATGGCAAACAATTTTTATGGCTTCTCCCCAAAATCATTTTTCAACACTTGATTCATGTAAAATTGTTCTATCTATTTCTTGTAACTATATTTTCTAAAAACAACTTCATATTGTTGGAAAGTTCTTTGACAAGCAAATCATGTAAAATATCATTTTCATCAAAGAATTATTTGAAGAATGATGTTTCAAATTTCCTTTGATAATTTCTTATGGAAATGACAATTCTTTTTCAAAAGACTAAAAAACATGATTTGGTTGGAAATTCATGAGTATAAAACATAAGGATTTTTCTTTAAACTGAAACATGAGGATGTTTGTTTTACTTCAGCCATGTGGGGTTTAAAAAATAACTTTCAAAGCAATTTTACAAAGTTATCTTTCATATATCAAACATCCTTAATCTATGCAAAATTATTTCAACTAATGATACATTGTACCCTTGATTTGTTAATGTTTTCAAAGGTTATAGACCCTCCAAATATTTGTAATGAGAGGAGGCACCATACTTTTCCATTCATGTGTATGGAGCAAGTCTTGTTCATGTATCAATATTCTTTATTGATTGTTAGATGATGTTCCTACATCACAAGTTAGTAATAATTTTAGTACCTATATTTGTTTGGGTCCTTGATGGTTAATGTATCTTTTTCTAGAAGATTTTTTCTTATGATAATAGTTTGGTTCAACATGACCAATCAATGAATAGTAAGAACACTTCTTTTTTATTCTTGGAGAATGTTCTAATACGAGACCAGAACGTTCTTTGTTTTTTGGAAATCATTTTGCTTAGAATTTCTTATCCTTTTTTTTTTGTAAACACATATGGAATCTAGATGTCTAATTTTGTTATGGTAAGAGCATCTTTTATAAAGCTTTTCTTTTTGGGAAGTTTTGAAACGTAAATGATTTTTGTCTAATATCCCTTCTTTAGGTATCATGTTCTTTTGAAAAGTTTCAGTGGTATTTACCAAGTTGGTTAAGTCATTTTTCAATTCATGAACTTTTATTTTTAAAGAGGTATTTTCTTCCTTAGTTTCAAAACATTATGGAAGATGATTTTTTATGGATATCTCATTGAGATTCTTTTGTTGCTCAAATATTTTTAAATGAGATTGTTGCAGGCTTTAAATGATCTTTCAGAGTTCGTCATTCATAGCTTGGACTTTCTCTTTTTCTTCTTTTTCATTTCAAAGTTGTTCTTTTTATAAACCGTATTTTTTAGAAAGAAAATTTGAATCGCAAAAAATTATCAAATTCTTTTTCCATCTGTTCACGTAAAGGACAAAGTTCAAAGATACCTCATTATTTTCTAAGTTTTCCATTAAGCACATGTTGACTTCTAACATTATATTTTCTTCATAAATCTTTTCCTCTAACACTTGCTAGGTGCTCAACTTTAGATGCAGTGCTCTGATACCAATTGATGTAGCAATATCAATCACAAGAAATGGGGGACTTGAATTGTGTCCCTTTTAAAATTCTGGTTCATGTTCTTAATTTAAATTAACTCAAGATTAATCTTGGTTAAAACAGAATGTATATGGATATGTTAGAAGTAAATAAAACAAATTAGTTTATCATGAAGTGTGATTTGTGTCTGCAAATAATTAAAGATAAGGGATATAAAGGTCACAAATAAAAAGTATAATGGTTCACCCAACTCAGGCTAGCCCAGTCCTCACAATTGTGATATTTTTACTATGTGCTTCAAAACCAAAATGTTCTCCTTCACAGCTTTTATATTGATCACACATTGATCAATTACAATCTTCACCTTTCAACCTAAAAATGATTTTTACAATCACCTTTCAGCCTTAAAATGATTTTTACAAACACACTCAATCTAACATAAAAGAAAGACTTGAGTTACAAATGATGTGAATGATAAAAGTGTTTGGAATCTTGAAACTTCCCAACACTTGTTCGAGATAAATAAAGACAAACTCAATAAATGATGATCCAAAGATATAGTGAAGAGAGCTGGAGTTTGCTTGAAGAGTTTTTTGACTTTTTATTACTTGAACAAGTGTTGGTAGATTTGTAAATTGAACTCTTGATGTTTCCTTTGCTTTGAGGTTCCTTTTATAGGCTTCTTGAAGGTATGTGCTAGCTCATATAGTTGTTGTAAGACAAGTTGTTAGGTCTATAAAGTAATAGGCATGTGTTGTAAATAAACAAAGAATGTTCTTGCTTGATCATTAGAACGTTCTTCATTTGTGTTTTGGGCAAATGCTTGTATTTGTCATTTTTGACAGTTGTTTGTAAATCATGTTATTATGTAATTGTGTAAGGGATACAGTGCCTCATTTGTCCAAGTTGTACTTGCCTAAGCCACCAATTTTGAAGATTAATCTTATAATTTACTTTTTGTGCATTGCTTTGACTTTGTTGATTCTTTTGAAGACCAAAAGGATCTTGAGTAGATTATTAAATTCCTCTGTAATGAATACCGATGATTTTTAGTGTAGATATATGTACTTTCGTAGCCCAGATCGATATTAAATTACTTCAGATTTTGTTCTTTGTAAAACAAAATGTTCTTGGATTAAAGTTGTGAACGATTTTCATTTATGTTTTGAGTGATTTGTTGGATTTTGACTTTCTAACAACTGTTGCGTGTCAAACTTTTCTGTTCTATATGTGTGCTAGTGATGCATTGACTTTATCATTTCTGTCCAGTTTGTACTTGCTTATCTTAGTCATCAATCTGGAGATTGATTTTGCTATTTGTTCTTGATACTTTGTTTTGATTTGCTTTCTGTTGATCGAATATGTCAAAAACAATTTTGTTGTATAATTATGTTCTTTTGTTTTGAAGAATGGTTTATTTATAATGAGAGGTTGATATATTTTCGCAGCCTAGAGCATCTTGATTAATGAAATATTTGTCCTTTTGCAAACCAGAATATTATTGGATTGGTCATTATTGAATGTAGTGAAAACTAGAATAATCTTGTAATAAACTAGAGTGATTATTTGATAAACCAGAATAATTTTGTAATAAACCATAATAATCATTTTATAAACGATCTTGTAATAAATCAGATTGATCATTTGATAAACTAGAATGATCATTTGATAAATCATAATGATTTTGTAATAAACCAGAATGATCATTTGATAAACCAAAATGGTCATTTGATAAACCAGAACGATCATCGTTGCTGTGTTGAGAAATGCAGAACTTAAGAATATTGGACATCTATTTTGAAGTCATACTTTGCTCTGTCACGTGTGCATAATGCTTAAAGGTGTAGTTGTAGTGTCCAATCAAGTATGTCAAGATTGTACTTGTTGATTGATCAAAATATCCTTACAAAAATAAAACGGTGTGGTAAAGTATATATGTCACTGTAACTCCCCCAACCCATTCCGAAATCAATTGAACAAAGAAGTTAATACTTCATCTATATATAAGTAAAATCCAAGTAAAATAAGTAACATGATGTAACTCAATAGATCTTGATGGGGTGTCTCTAGTGTGTGGGAATGGTGGATTTAGCAGAGATGTGAGTAAGCTTTATTTATTATAAACCTTTGTATTGACTTTGGATGTACTCTTCTTTTTCTCCTAATCTCAACATTCCTTGTACTCTCATTAGTAATACTAGTAAGAAAACTACTTTTTTTCTGATTAGAAATAAGATCGTTCACTTTGTGCTATTTTCATATGGGGTACCTTTTGATGAAGCAAAAACAATTAACTTTTATCCCTCTTCATTTTTAAATTTACAAAAGAATTTTTAATTCATTACTATTTAGAAAAGGACATATGCTGTATTTGATATACTATAACGTAGTCTTTCACAACATTTGAAGAAGAGGGACCATTTGGGATTGGAAACAGAAAAATATCAATTAGAATATTTGTTCGGTGCATAATTTGCATAAGTATGATAATAATGTTGAAGTTGTGGAATTTTAGAGAAAAGGAGAAGAGAAAATAATAAGGGTTTGAAAATTATTGATAATAGTTTAATGTTGACTTGATAACAAAAGTTTCAATACTAATATCTATTTATAAAAAAACATAGACTCAATCCTAAATCAGGAACAAATCATAATAATAAAAAGATATATTCTAAGATTCTCTATGATTATAAATTGATCATAAAAAATAACTCAAGATACTCTAATATAATATAAAAAATATTATAAAATATTTTCTAATATTCTAACAAATAACATGTGTATAATTCAGATAGATGAAGTGCTAGTATCAATTGAGATGATAAAAAAATGGGTAAGCTACAATTTTAGTCTTTGAAAATCATTAATATAATTTACTGTCAAAATAGTACATGGTCGTTATAACGTTGTGATTAAACTAAATGATATTTTGATGGTTCGACTATTAATTTTGGTGTTTTGTTGAGTCAAATTTTAAAATGACAACATCCTATACTTTCAAAGAATAAAATGGTAATTTACCCAAAATTTGCAGTGATATATCCGGTGGACATCACAAAGATGCCTGATTTCAACACCATGGGTCTCAAAGACAAGCAAGAATTCATTAATATCATTAAAACTGTCTCCCGTGGTGCTAGAAAATGACGCGGTCTTGTCATCTCTCCCAAAGATTACTCTACCAAATACCTCTACTGATTCTCTCAATCATGCACTTTTTTGTTGTTATAATTTTCTTTGAGAATGGTTTAGGCATCATAGCCATCACTTGTAACATATGACTGTTAAACATACACTACAAACTACATGTGATTTGTAGTGTACTTCATTCTTCTACTGTAATGAAATGAATCTATTGTATGGAAAAGAGACCTACAAGTATTTCCTTATATTGATTAATAAATACAATGCAATGTTGACATTATTTTAATGTTTTTCAAAAAAATGATTAAATAATAAGAGGAAAAAAAAGTTATGTATAATGTTACATGCACAGAAAACCAACTCTGGTATCGGGAGAGTTCAATTAGCATTGATTAGGCTTTTACTAAAAAGGAATTGGAACACCTTGGTTCTTGTTGACTATAGCCATTGCCTTATAGCGAGTACCCATACCAATTGGAGCACTATTATCACCTTCCCAAAATGGAGCTTCACCGTCACCTACAAGACGCCAGTATCCGGTCCTTAAAGATTCAGCCTGCTCTTCTGTGCAGTTTTGAAGGAGGGATTCAACGCGAAAGTTTATTCCAAGGGCGCCAAGAAATTGAGATTGAGTAATTGGCCCATGGACAGACACTTCTCCTGCATTAATGTTTAAATCAGATAGAAACAAATCTTTAGTTTTTGGGCGTGTATGTATACTTCTGGTGTCAAATTATAATCATAAAACCGTGTCGGAACTATCAGTGTGTGGAAAAGCACCTGAAGCTTCCTCTGCGGAATGTCTGATAGAAGCAAAATCAACATATGCACTGAGATCAGCAGATCCAGGGTCATCTAGAAGATGGACAAACTTGTGTTTCCGTATTGCCTGCTTAATTCAAAAACCGCTAAAGACAGCATAAGGAAAAATGATAATCTAAATATAACCTCATCAACAAATGAAAAGAAATTGCAATTTTATCTTTGGAATGACAATTATTTGCAGCAACACATCTAATGGTTCCCCATGGCACAATACAATAGATTCCTAGTGGAATGATTAAGAATAAGAAGGGGGAGATGCTAGACCTGGAGACTATCTGAGACTACTTCATCCAGGCCATAGTCAATGATTAGAGCTCCACCACCATCAGAACTTATCCTTTCAACAATGGTCTGGGTCAAATCCATAGCTTTGGGGCAAATTTCAATTTGATTGAGTTTTGCAATCTCCTCAGTTGCAGCCCACTTGACTCTCTTCAACAGATACAAAGTCGCAGGTGTAGGATGTGGAGATAGAACAAAATGTAACCTATCAGATATATGTAAGTATCAATACACTGAATCCAGCAGAAAGCCAATCTCAAGTAGAATATATTACCATACTTACGATGAATCTTCGGCCACATCAACCATTTTCTCACACCAGCCACGGGATGCTTTCTGTAGACCCAAAAAAATTAAATCATATTTCACAGACACATGCCAATAACAATAGTAATACACAGAAGTGAGATAAACATAATATTATTTACATTGTTATGCCAATAATATTAAAAATGCTGCTAGACCAGCATTGTAATGCACTGTCTAGTGGAACTTCCTAGGTGGACTGATGCAAACGAATACAGAAGATAAAGTAATATATCAGTTACCAGAAAAAACGGAAAAGAACAGGAGAGGATGAAAGCATACAAAAATAAAAAACGGTTGAGGCACCGTGGAAGACAGTGAAAGCAAAAATCTTGCAGAATTTCAGATCTTAATTTTGCTGCTTTATATATACCATAGTTGTAGTTGAGCTTATTACCTGAAATTGATGGACTGGTAGAGCATCAAAGAACTCGTGTGCAATAATAATTGTTGGCACTGGAGCACAGCAAAAGGAATAACTTGGTCAAGGAATTATTCAAATATAGTACAGTAAGAAATTTTATATTAATGAATGACAGAAAACAAATTATATTTCCATGTAAGAACAAGTCAAACATTCTATTTTATGTTCAAAATCATACGTTCATTGGAAAAACAATACATACATCCTGAAGGAACCTGCTCCAATGCAGCATGCCACGACACAGGAGTGCGGGTGCCAACCAAAGAGCTAAAAGTTCGCTTATCAGCATCTTCATTTGCATTCTCCTCATCAACACATTTCAAATTCTTGTGCTGAAGCTTTTGTAGTACAGGGCTACACTCCACCAAGTGTATATGCAAAGACTCAGTGAAGTTTTTAAATTTTGATGCACCCTATAAAAAGTTAAAAGCATATTTTTAATCATAATACTATACATGCAGCCTTTCTAATGTTTAATAGACAATCTAAACAAAAAGTAAAAACATTGAAATTGAAATTCTGAGTACAAAATCATATTGATATTGTGATTCCATACACGGAGAAGATCAGCCATAAGAGTTCCTCGTCCGGGACCCAGCTCAATTAGATTTACTCTTTTGGGTTGACCCATTTGCTCCCACAAACACATCACCCATACACCAACCATCTAAAAGTTTACACAAACAACAAATTAGAATCCTTCATAAAAACTGCAAACACAGTTCACATAGAAAATGTAATTTATCAATGAAACTGAAAATTTAGTGGATAATTCAATTGAGCTAACCTCACCAAACATCTGGCTAACTTCAGGAGAAGTGATAAAATCACCTTCAGCTCCAAAAACATCTCGATTAATGTAATATCCAGCTTTAGGATTTGTTAAAACTTCTGACATGTATTCACCTAATGAGATAGGACCTCCACGAAACTGACAATTAAAAAAAATAAATAAATAAAATTTGAAGACCCAAGTGTAAAAAAGGGGAAAAGTGCCAATTTTGATGATGCTGAAATAAAATTAGGGCGTTGTTGTTATAGCTAAGGAAATTGAATTACATAATAGAATATAAATGAAGTGAAGAGTAGCTAGCTACCTTGATGATTCCTTTGAGATGTTTGACGAGTTCGGAATCGGAAGTGGGGTTGTGAGAATGGTCTACGAGAAGGAAGAAGAAAGAGAAGTTAGAGAAGGAAGAAAGAAAGGAAGAGAGTAGAGTTGTAGGAGTACAAACCAGGTGGGTTACAAAGGGAAGAACGGTCGATGGAGATTGTAGAAGATGAATAGCATGATGCGGCTGCGATGGAGCGATGAAATGTGCGAGATTGGTGAAAAACTCTTCTCAGCATTTTGATGCAACCTCTTCACTCTGCACCTAAGTTCTTGCCTTCTTTCGCTCTGCAAATAGTATCAGTTTTTTTTTTTGTTGTAATATTTGATTTTTGTTCTAATAGATTGTGACATTTTTGTTCTATATTTAATGTAAAATTTACAAATGACTCAAACTTTGACACATTCATGATTAGTAAAAAAAAAATCCACAAATCTTACACTTAGTCAAAACATACATTGAAATACCAACAAAAATCTAGAAAATAAAGATGCATATTGAGAGAGGGAGCATAGAATAGAATACCGTAAGAGAGATTGAACGCACTCGTTTTGAGAGCAGAAGAATACAAGGGAGTGCAAGAGAATGCAAAACGCGCGAACGAGGGGTAAACGACGTCGTAGCGTCGGGGACGAGGAGAAGAGTCTAGAAATGAGTGTGGAAGTGAAGGAAGCCATTTTAGTTGAGAAAATTATAACCTGCTACGCGTCTCCATCAAGCCCCATTCTGCTCCTTTCCTTGATGCGGCCCTTTTACTTCTGTAATTAGATTCTTATCTTTTGTCCTCGATTTAAACTTCTACCTCCAATTTGTTAAAAATTATTTTATACTTAATAAATTCATTCACGCAAGTGGTAAAAAAAATTATTCCAAAATTTCATCCCTTCAACGAAATTTTTGATAAGTAAATTTTGGCAAAATTCGATAGTTGATCTAGAAATTTTGAAAAATTCTGTAGTTGATCTGGAAATTTAAAAAATTCAGTAATTAATAAATTTTTTATTTATTTATTTTTTGAATATTTTTTTAATTTGTTTGTTATTTTATTTTAATTTTTTTTAAATAGGGATGGAAAATACACAACTAGTATTTATAGATTTAACTGAAGCATTTACAACTGATCGAATTTTTGAATCACGAGAAGCTGTTATATCATGGGCAAGAGAGATCGGTCGACAAAATCGAGTAGCTGTTATCATTACTCGATCAGACGTAGAGACTAGAAAGAGAGAAAGAATGTCAAAATTAATTATTGGTTGTGATAGAGGTGGACAATCTAAGTCAAATAAAAATAACACAAGTACTTCAACTAAAAGGTGTGGATGTCCATTTAAACTTAAATCGAGACCACTGAAAAATGCTAAAGGATGGATTATTAATTTAATCTGTGGATTTCACAACCATGAATTAGTAACTACTTTTGAGAATAATACATTATGGGACGCTTAACAGAAGAAGATAAGAAAATGTTGACGAGTTGACAAAATATCACGTTGCACCGAGACACATGTCATCTTTGAGAAATCGAGATACGGAGAATGTGACTAATATCTATCAAATTTACAAGCGACGAAGTACATATAGGAAAAATTTGAAAGGACCTAGAACCGATATGCAACATTTGTTGAAGTTACTTGAAACTGAGAAATATACTTGTTGGAGTAGGAAATATGCAACGACGCCTAGATAATATCAGTATCCCTCAAAGCATCCAACTTTGCCCTATAATATGCAACGTTTCCAGATGTTTGTTTTGCAATCCAACGAAACATCCGTGACATCGAGGAAATATGCTAATCCATATCCCATTTATAAATATCAGGAAAATGTTCATAAATCCAAGTCTGTAAATAATTGAAATGTAGTAAAATTATTAAGATGATGAAATAATTAAAAAAATAATAATAAGTATAATAAATATAATAGTACTTGAAATAAAGATAAATATTCTCCAATCTGTTTGGTTGCAGGCAATGTACTATCTATAAGATAGTCATATAACACAACAAGTGCAGCTGGTCTTCATGTCCATTTACCATAAGTATCAAGGTCTTGAAACAGAAACATATATTGTGCAGATACAAGTGTAAAACTTTTATCAGCCAGAATGATACACCCTACCAAATGAAGTAGGTATGCCCTCGCTGCACAATCATATCTTCCTTCATGAAGTTTCTTAAAAAATACCTCTTTCAACCACTCAAATTTTTACGAGGCCTCTCTATTGGTCCTAGTCTTAGTGACAGCTTCATCATATGCAACTCCCAACAACTCAACCGCAGCAGCAATTGCCAAATCTTCATTGACATTTGTGGGAGGTGTGAAAAACTCTTCAGTACATGATATGCTCAAAAGACCCCTGACGTCGTCAAGAGTAATAGTCATTTCACCGAATGATAGGTGAAATGAACTAGTCTCTGCGTGCCATCTCTCAGCAAAAAGCATATATCATATTACCGTCAATCATATGCTAACTACATCTTCTCAGAGGAATCTAGATATATTAATCCAATGATCTATTTGAGCAGGTAATTGATATCTGATATCAATGAATTTGTCTTGCTTTTTGCCATTCGAAACAACTTTCAAGACACGTCTATCCTATTTAATTAAAAATAACACACAATTACAAATATATTATAATCTTATACTACAAATATATTATAATTTGTAATAAAATAACCTATACTACAAATATATTATAATATGTAATAAAATAAATTATTTACTAACATGTTCATTCCACACATTAACTGCAATATAAGGCTTATAATCTTTAAGGACAGAAAGATCATAAGGACCTTCAGGAAACATGGGTTCTTCAGGCTGGTGCTGCTAACCATGTTCATCATCAAACTATTGTTGTTGCTGATCATGTTCATCATCAAACACATGATCTTGCTGGGGCTGGTCATCCTGTTCTGCATCAAACACAGGATTTTGCTGGGCTGCTCATCCTGGGGCGCATGCCTTTCTTCATTTCTCTCTCTTCTTTTTTGAACTGCAGCTCTCCTATTTGATTGTGTAGGAGGCCGAACTCGAGAATGATCACCGTCAATTTTTGCCCATCTGGTCCTCACTAGCACAATTCAATAAAAAAAGTTAAAAACATTATATAAAACAAAAACAAAAAATTAAAAAATACACATTGTACTGGAAATTTCAAAGAGGAATGAAATTTCTAGTGAACATACCGAAAATTTCATTTTTGAAATTTCCAAAAATGCATCTGAAAATTTCAAATTTCTGATAAATTTTTTTTTTCGTTAGAACTCACTTTTCCAAATTTTTCAAGTGTGGAGGTACAACTGTTTTGATTTTTCTTTTTTTTGACTTTTACTAATTTTTTTAAAATTATTTTAAATATTACATTCAAAAAACATTTAATTAAAGATACAAATTTAATTGAAGGTACAAAAGCTAACAATCCTGAAATTAATATTTCTACAGCCCGCGACCCTTCGTCTCTTTTTCTTCTTTCTGGGCTATACAAATTTATATTGATGATTAAAAAACCACATATAGTGGACAAATAATCAAATACTGCTCATTTAATATATGTTTTAATTTAATTGGTTAATTTCAGTTTTAATATTTATATGTTATCAAATTTTTCAGTTTCAATATTCAGATTGTATCTTTTAAAATTTAAATTCCAAAAAATACTTATTGAACGGATAAATATAAGATTAAAATTGTTTTTATTTTTTAATATATGATTTTGGTTCTAATAGATTGTTGTCTAGCCAGAAAAATCAAAACAACATAACGATAAAATTAGAAGAAAAAATAAATAAATTTAGTTTTAATTTTTAATTTCAATTCCCATATAACAACTATTTCATCACTTTAAAATTATGGACTTTTTCTGTTTATTTATTTTTTTGTTTTTCTTCCATAATGCTATTTTTAAATTATTTTCTTTATCTTTATTATCAATATCATTCACAAAACATTTTCTTTTTATGCGATACAAAATATTGTTTCATCTTAAAGTTCATTAAATCCTACAATACATATTAAAGAATTAGAAGATTAATTACTAAAAACAGTTGTTTTTTCTTTTTTCACTATACTACAAAAAACAAAAAATCAAACTACCACTTTTCTAGTGGTTTATTTTAAATGAGTTGTCATGTTGACAGAATATTAAGTGTTTTTTTTTTATTATTTTTTTTTAAGATCAAGTAACAAAAATCATAAATTATTTTTCTATTATTCCGTACATAATTCACAAAAAAGAAAAGAGTTGCAATTATAATGAAGCTCCGCAGCATCACAACAATGATGAAGAGTTGAATACATCATTTCAAACATCTAAAGTTTAATTTCAGAAGCATCAGTGTATATATTCATCAATTGTGTTGTCTTTGAAACCAAATTGTTTAGATTTTAACGGTGTCCTTTCCACCTTGTTTTAGCATGAACTAATGAAGACAATCATTCAAGTGTTTACTTTGTTGACCGCATTGTCAATGAGAACAACTTCAAGTAATAGAAACAACAAATTGAAGGCGTGATTCCCTGCCACAAGCTTCAAAAGTTCATCACTAAACCTTTAGCTTCGTTACGATTCTTGACCGAAATTGTTCACTCTACAACTCGTCTCAATCCTCTGTTTCTAGAGTAGGAGCAACAAGATGCGCTCATTTGTATTTGGATTCTTTCAACAATTTTTGATTTGATCCTCACAAAACTTGTTGGTTGTCATTATGCATGGAAAATTTGAGAAGAAATTCACCATCATTTTCACACATTACTGATAACCAAGGCACAACCTCACTAAGGGAGCTCGTAAAATTGACGAGTTCATCCTTTATGTTCGTACTATCAATGAATCTTTAATAGCCATTGGAGATCTTGTTCCTCAGTGTAATCTCTTTGAAATCGTCCTTGAAGCCCTACCTAAAGATTACGATCATGTGGTTGCTATCGTCACAAGCAAAGAGAACCCATACTTGTTGGACGATCTCGAGTCATTCATGCTTGCACATGAGATGCACCTTGAGAAGAACAAGAAACCAGAAGAAATTGTTGTCGTCAACCTTTACCAGACACAATCTTCGAACTTACCTACGAACTCCACAATTGAATAAATTTCGCACAAGAGAAGAGAGTTTCTTTCAATTTGTAATAATTTAAATTGTATTTTATAAAAGTAACTGTATAATTTATATTTCTTATCTTATTATATTCTTTTTAATTCAGCTTATATTCAAGATAAATTTTTTAACAAGAAGTATGATAGAATAATGTTCTAACACAAAGGCGGATTTGGTGGGTGGATCTATCCCCTCCCTCCCACCAATTTACACCTATATATTTTCAGGGCTGGCTATTGGAATATGCAAGCAGCCCAACAGCACACACATGGCTCTCAATTGGTGAGGGCTTTAAAAAAATTTATTTTAGTTTAGTCTCTAAAAAATAATTATTTATTTTTATTCTATATTTTATTTTATAGGGACTTTAAATATATTTTTTTATAAATATAAAAATCAAAATCAAAATAGAGACTAAAAAAAATTAAAAAAAAAAATTAGGAATTAAAATTTATTTTACCTTTTTTTTTTATAATTAAAAGTACAGTTTTTTTTCTAATAGAGTCGCCAAAATATTTAACACTTCTTGTATATCATATTATATATAACTGTTTTATTTTTTATATATATATTTAATAAAAAAAAACTGTTATATATACTATCTCTTATTATGAATATTAAACATACCCTAAACCACTTATGAATGGAGTAATAGTGAAGGCCTACATGCTAATAATTTGTATCTTTTTGTTCGCTTAATTTTATTAGGACCAAACTTAACTCATTTTATTCAAAATAAAAGTAGCAAGACGGATTGGAATTAGACATTCTAATTAAGTGTGAGAGACATAGTTTGTTTGTCTAATATGAAGAAACTTACTCTAAAATTTATCTTGGTTGGCATTTTTTTTCAAAACATAATACATTAGAGTACATTAAAATTAGTTTATCATAGTACTTTAACATTCCATCTACCAAATACAAGGAAAATAACACACATAACTATCAAGCAACTAAACTCAACCGAAAATGATGACTCACTTCTTTTATTTTACTAATCAAATCTTTGTGTTTAATGCTATCACCATGCTTCCTCATCTTTGGTTGAAACAATGACCAAATCTTATTCTCCAAACCCTTTGCTGTATATTTAATAATATGCTTATCAACCACACCATCATCACTTTCAACACACAAAATGTAATTCTTCAAGTACACCTTATAAATTGGTACAATATCTTCCACTAAATGCTTGCATATATTTTCCCTTAATATTTCATCAATGATTATCCATTTACATTCTTTTTTGTACCTTTCATCAAAAGCTAGATTGAAAGTCTTTAGTCTCTTAGCCAAATCTTCAAAAATCATAGAAGATGAAACTATGTCCTTTTGAACAACAAGAATATTTTGAAGATTTCCCCAACTATTCCTCAAATAAAGTGATGCATAATACTCTTTATATTGTTCATGTGCTTTTAACCAAGAATCTCCCATCATATTTCCAACTAAAGTACCCTTTAAATTATAGAAATGACAATGATTATTCATCATAAAAAAATAAGACAAAGTGATATCTTCATAGGCTTTTGACCAAACATCTAAATTTAATGCAACTTCCTTAATTATGCTATATATTTGAGTCCAAAAAATACCCTCTTCATATAGTTCCTTTTTCCAACTAAGATGAATTTCCAAAACTTGTATCAAATGTGGCTTATACTCATCACTAAGAAGCTTATTGCAATAATTAGTGACAAAACTTACCAACCTAGGAACACTTCCATCTGAGGGAGGACAAGATGGTCTTTGCAACTTCACTTGTTCTGAAAGTTGGAAGAAAATCTCACTAGCACAATTCACAACTCTTGTGATAAGATCCTTTGTCACAATTCTAATTTCTTCACAAGCTTCACCTCTAAAAAGTTTATTGAATTTTAGTCTTAAACCATTTAAAACTCTAAACATAGACAACAAATTCAATAACTTCAAAGGCTCATTTTTCCTTTCACTAACAAATTTTCCAAATTTTATAAAGGATAAAATTCCCGATTCAATCGCAATCTTTGCGAAACATTTCATCGATGCTTCTGAATTGATTTTCTCGAAGATTATTGAAGAGAGCCTAAACTCAACCTCAAGAACTTTCTCCACAACCAACTCCAAATGAATACTCCATTGCTCTATGCAACTCTCTATTCCATGCGCATCCTCAAACTCAGATATTGGAATCTCAAGGTATTTTAAATCTAAAGTCTTCAAACTTCGTCGCGCATTCATACCTCGAACTTCAACATACATAGATTGACACTTGTCTAGCCTGTTGTTAGCATTTAATCTCTCGGCGATGACTTGAAGCTTACTTGTTAAAGAACTTGGAAACGGAAAACCTTGTTTTTCAATGATATTTTGCTGATCAATTAGTGAAACCAAAGGAAGAGGCATAGTGTTTGACATTAAAAGTTTGTGAAAAGAAATCTCTAGTTTGTCAAGAGCAATACTAAGAATTCCTCGGTCGAGGCGCGCACCGTCTTCTATGGCTTGCAATTCTTGCAATATTCTTAAGACTTTTTCTATATTCAAAAGGTAAATATCATTTGTATATGTTGGTTTTTTTTCAAAAACACTTCTCAACCAACATGAAGCTAACTTGCAATTATCAGTGAGAAGCTTCAATGCTTCTTCAAGCTTCTTTGTGTTTGAGACATATGTGAAAAAATCATAACTTGGTTCTATCAAGAGAGAATTTTCTAACTGATTAACACATTGAAAAACTTTAACTACTGCTGAAACAGAACATAGAACACTGTTCATACCATTTTCAACATCACAAAATGAAAAACTTTGCACTGAGATGAGTTTAAGTGAAGTTTGCAATGATAAACATTTTTTGTTAAGAAGCTTCAATCTTGAACCAGATTCATCTAATGAAGAAGCAATAGCTTTTGATTTTTCTAAGGTAGAAGTTAAGAACTTTCTTCTAGCTTCAATGTTGTTGTTGTCTTTGGTTTCCATATTAAAAATTGGAATTAAATAAAAGTGTTTGTATTGAGAAATGATTAGATTTGATTGTTTGGTTTAATGAACAAAAAGATAATCTTTGTTGGTTTTCTTGTTTATCGAACTATACACTTTCTTTCACCAAACTCAACAAACGAAGTTAAAATATAAAGGAGATAACTTCACTTGCAATATAAACATCTCAGAAACTTCAACCACCATGCAGTAGAACTTCCTTGAATTGGGGTACCGTATGTTTTCAACCAATCTCTGAGCAATATATGAAACCATGTGTTTGATTTTACGATGACAAATTAATTTTGAATGAATTAGTTTTAATTAAAAATAAATTAAATATAACAGGGTTTATGTGTACGTTCACCTAAAAATAACTTCAACAATAAATTTACGTGTAAAAATCATAGTTTTTATATCACTCGAATGCATCAAAATTAACTTTAAATCTCTAGAATCAATTTTAGTTCATCCGAGATTTAAATCAATTTTAATTCATCCACACTAAGTGTTTATGTATATGTTATTTATACAAAATAAAGTGAAATCATTTTTATATAAGTTATTTTTATAAACTATCAGAGTTTTTAAAAATAAACCATAAACAATTTATAAATATGTCAAAAGTTGTTTTAATAAATTCTTCGAGAACGTGTTGATATATGTATTTATGACTTTTAATAAACCAAGCAACTGACCTTATTTATTTATTCATCATGTTGTCCTAACTTTCTTGTTTGATGTGAAGTCTAAGACATTCAAAGTCATGCTTCAATTACCTCAACAATCTCCCAACCAAATGCGTCGCATTTTCTGATTGATGAAAGGAATGTACACTTTAATGTTATTTTTTATTGGGGTGCTTTTGTGAGGAATTTCAAGGGGAAAGTTGGCAGGAATTTAACAACATAGAATAAAAAACAGATTTATTGAATGAGTAAAGAATATGGTGATTGTAGATAATTAATTTATGATTATCTAGATACACTACTTTGACTTGTGAACGGCATACAAAGATTTATACAGTTTATGTATTTTATTTATTTAGTCGAATCCATACAACTAAAAAGCTATAATACATTTCAATCTTCTTTCCCTCACAACTTGTTTCAGAAAAACAGAAACAAAGTTTTCTCAACAAAGATACAGAGAATGCTGGTAATATACTTTAGACTCAATAGAAATGATTTATTTATTTTCACAAAAAAAATAAAATTAACTTCAAATGTGAAAAGAAACCACAAAAAAATTATTAATAATACTAATGCTCAGTTGGTGAACTAAGAGACACCAAAGAAGATTTAAACTGAAGGTCCTAAGTTGAAACTCTGAAAAACTAACATAACTCTACTAATTTACTGACATTTACCTATAAAATAAAATAATCATTCACACACTAACTATCATCATTATTGGGGTCTATTATCGAAGGAAATATGGAAGTTGGGCCAACCAAAAGAAATAGTCATTTGATTGAGATTATATATCAATATACGGTGTCCAATCCCATGTGAAGAAAAATAAAATATGGGCAACAAGGATTTTTGTTGAGTAATATCCAATCCAAGGAAAGAAAGAATACAAACAAAAATGGAACTTGATAGAGAAAAATTAATACTAAAGAGTTGGCTGCAACCAAAAGCCACAAGAATTTGAAGCAATAATAACCAAAGCTTGAAGTTATAGCCTGCCACTCGAAGCTACACAAGTTGTTGACAACACATAAAAGCAGAGAAGCATATGAGAAATGGGGGGCAATTGCTCCTATTAAGCAGTTCCCTTTTGCTTCAAAGTTATTTTATCACCAAGACTCAGAGCAATTCCCTGAGTTTTACTTCTTATTCTGATGTATCCACTCAATTTACCATCTCCTTGCTTTTCAATGCTCACGTTCACCAAAGCATCTTCACCAAAAACACTCTTAGCATAAAGGTTTGCAGCTAGGAAACCACACTCGCCTTCCAGTGCCGATCTGAAGAGACAACGAAACCCCAAATTAATCAAATTGCATTAAATCAAGACACAACAATTACATGAAATGAAGAAATATTAATGGATTCCACAGTTATATTACATTTTTAGGCGTGTTTTTAATTGAAAAGGCACACACACAGACAACAGTCATAAAGTGTACGCATATTTGGAGGTTCAACAATAAGACAAAGGAAAAGGTAAAGGAACTCACGGTGGAGTCAGGCACTTCATGTTTGTAGACTTGATAATGTGGCCCAAAAACTCCCTCTCATCTTGTAATACTGTATTTACAGCAACCTATGACATAAAATAATGTTAATAAGAGAATCATATAAACAACATCTAGTTAATGCAGAAATACATATTCTGGGTGCGCATATCTCTATCATATTCAGGCTTCTTCCTTCTCGGAAAAATATTTAGAGCAGCTTCTAAAAATCCGATGAAACCGGTTATAGAAACCCATTACAGTCTGTTTTATTTAGATTAGAAAGCAATTTTAAAAAATATATAATCCATATCAGCATATCACATTGTGGGATAAGATACTCATACCTGTAGCTATTCAAAGCATGCAATAACCCAGACAGCAGCATCACACGTTATAACAGATATATAAACTATAAAACTAATACAAGATCCAGTATCTGGTTCCTAACTCAATGAAATGCAAACACCACCTAGAACTACCTATCCATTCGCACCCAAAGAGAGATGTAGAGAAGTAGGAGCAGCAGCAGAATATAAATTACCTCATTTTTGTTATGGTTTCTTAGTATAATTCATATTAATAGGGAACAGAACACAAATGTCAATTTAGTCAACAGAGACAATGATTTAAAGACTCAGCATGTTAATTTTTGGTGCAATGACAGGATAGAAGATAAACCTAAAAGTTCCTACAAACTATACAAATATCATTAGCCTACTCCTAGGGGCTTGAATCAATCTGCATGTTTCTATCTCATGTATCATCTTACTATTATATTACCAAGGTGGAAAGTCAGTATACAGAAGTTGTTCAAACTTGAATCCAATCACGACAACATTAACAATGGCCATGAAAAATACTAATAAAAAATATACCAACTTCAATGCGAAAATGGCATTATCACAATCAATATAACATCATCAAAGCATATATTGCAGACAGAACAATGTCGGGAATATATCAAACATTATATCTTGAAGAGCACATACTTAATATTAAATAATAGCACAAGAGGCAACAGCCTAAAATAACAGAAGGTTGATATGAGCAACAAAGGGTAAAACCATAATTTTTTTCAACCTTTGGTTTTAAAAAACACCAAATGAGAGAAAGAGGAGAGAGATATACCTTGTTTTCCCACTCAAACTCGGCCCACATAGTTCTGAAGGCCACATCAGCACAAGATGCAGGAGCAATGTAGTCCATGATATCAATATGGATGTCATTTAGAACAATAACTGTTCTCTCAAGAACATTTGAAGATGTCTCATAAACAATGTTACCAAATATAACTCCAGTTTCAGTTGAAGAAACCTTGATGTTGGCCTTAATCTGTTTGCTTGATTCTGGAGCCAGTGTATAGTTTTGTGGACGCTCAACAAGTTTGAGATCACCCATAGTTGCCAACTCCAAACATAAATTCTGGAGAGTTTCCTTGGTTCGGTTGATGACGGTGACATCAAGGACAATGTCGTAATGATGCACTGTTACATATGCTTCAGCATAAACAGGATCACTGAATCCAGTGAGCTGAAGAATACGATTGAGTTTATTTGCATCATCTGCATCCTTTGTAAACTCTCCAGTAGCACGTTTGAGATCATCCTGAACCTCATCTTCCAGCTCAAGTTGGCTCATACCCTGAAGAATTATAAGTGTACACAGATTGAAAAATTCGAAAAAATACCAGATGAGCAAGTATATTGAGATTTTGAGCACATAACTAACTAAATCATAAATCATTAGCCGAAACTATTCCCAACAGACAGAACACCTAAATTAATATGACGACTTCATTCAAGAAATGCACAACATACCACGACTTGACAATATTATTATACGAATAAATGCAACAGAAAAAAAGTTAAAGCAATGATGAAAAAAGTATAATGAAACAATGATTCAGCTATATCATTATAACAAAAAAGAGTAAGCAAATACAAATATTGTACCTTTCTGCTCTTCAAATGGTAAAAGTCAATAAGGTCATCTGGTTGTGCATTAGAAATTTGAGCCTTTGCTTTAATCTCCTCAGTCTCACGGCGCTGCTTATCTGCGAGCATTTTCACAAAGCTCTGCCTGCACGATTTCAGCCATATCTTCCTTATCTCATCACCAGTAAGGGACAGCAATCTAATGCAAAGGATGATCCTGTCATGAGAATCATTATCAATTGGGTGTGGAAGAACTGAAGATTGACCAAGTTGCAGCATTGAGACCATGATCAACAAGGCCTGTGAAGTTGCCTTGTTAACTTCAACTTTAGAGTTCTGAACCTCTTCCAACCTTAAAACAAGCTTTGTCAGCGTACACGCAACAACTGCCCCAAGGAAGAAATCACCCGAAAGAATCAATGACCTCAGATTCCCAATAGAAGACAGTGAACCCTGCACAAGGGTAGGCGGCGACATGGCAGTCTCCAAAGCAGCACTCTGAGTAGCATAAGTCCCATCGGCGAGAATCGCCGGCCTCCTAGAAGACACAGTAGTCGAGTTCACCTGCTGCACGGCTTTCGACGTCTCCTGACCATCTCCATCCTCAGAGATAGTATAAAAGGGAAGATCACCAAGACACTGCTTAATAGCCATGATTCCACTCTCAATCTCAGAAAGAGACAAACAATACTCCCCAATTATCCAAAGAGCGCAAGAACAAACCCTCGCAGCACGGATTTGATAGAAAGTATCCAACAGCCTAGTAATTATAGAAACACGCAACTTCGGGTTAGTCTCAATAATCTCCCTCACGAAAACAACCACATCCATAGCTGAAGCAACATTCGTATCCCCCAAGAAATCCATCAAAAGATGAACAACTGTACTCGCAACATCCGGAAACTTAATTGCACAGGTATGTATAGCCTGCACCAACATCTGCCTATACTCGCCATTCTTCTCATGCTCCCCACTCTGAGTCTTAACAACTTCCTTCTTAAGCATCATAACAACCTGATCAATATTCTTCGCAGTAATAAGCTCAAGAGCAATGTCAATAGTCTTCCTCCTAATGTCATGATTAGGAGTGGAAAGCGCCCTAAGCACATCCATAACCATATCAACCATAATGTCCCTATTCGAACTCTTAAGCTCATTAAGACGATCGAGTACAATAAGTTTCACATTGTTATCACTCTGAGAAAGTAATAACTGACAATAAGTACTAGCAGCTGCTTTAATAGCGGTAGGTGCCGACGAAAGCGAAACAAGTGTACCAGCACATTCATAAACAACAGCAGTTGAAGTTGCACTCAGTAAACTTATAATAATTTTAATATATTTCCCTTTTTCACCTTTGTTATTCCTACAAACTTTCTTAATCAATTCCAAAACAATCATTTGAAGATTTTCACCCCAATCAATAATCCTATCAATATTCGAAAACAGATAATTCACAGCACGATCTTGAGCACAAGAAAACAGCATAAGAAAAGCATTACGTTTACTTGAAGGATCTTGTTCCGATGACAGAAATTTCTCAACGATTTCCGGGGCGGAATCGAGTAATTGTTCCCCCTGTGGAAGTTTGTAAACAGACATAACGGCGAGAACCGCGTTACGACGAACGAAAGGATGACGGTGTTCGAGATTAGACAAAATTGACGGAATTAACGGTTCAACAATTTCAGATTCGTTTATACGACACAGAAAACGGAGAGTAACGCCGCGAATGTATTCGTTAGGGTGTTGAAGATTATTACGGAGATTTTGACAAATGAGAATCATTTCAGGGAGTACTTTACCTTTGGAATCAGTTTTGTCGATGATTTCGAGATAAAGGAGAAGTAGTTTTTGAACGGTGTGATCTTCGGAAGGGAGAACGTAACGGATGATTGTGATGAAGAGTTGCGGAATTGTTTCGCCGTTAAGTAGAAGCATGATTGCTTTTTTCAGTGCTTCGATCTTTGATGCGACGTCGTTTCCTTCGAGTGCTTCTTTGATTTCGTTTGCTAATGCTGGTGTGCCTTTGTCGAAGTGAACAACTAGACTGCATGATTTCTCCATTGTTGAAGGTTTCGTGTTTTCAGATCTAATCAGATCAGATCTCGCACAATTGCAAATGAGAGAGAGCGAGAGAGATAGCGGTTGGGAGAGAAATCGAAAGAGAGAGAGAGAGAGAGAGATTTAGATGCAGATCTCACAGTGTGTGAGAGTCTGAAGGAAGAAGCAATTTCTTTTTATTTTAATTTTTTCAGATTTAAGACACTCGTCGAAATTGGATCTTCATTTTGGTAGCTTTTTTTTAGTCTGAAAAAGGAAATAGATTGGTTTGACGGGTTTTACTTGGGGTTAATGGATAACTGTATTTCGACTTGGGCTTTGTTGTAAAAGGCCGATACGATTTTGTGTGGGCCTAATAATCCTTGTACCCCACAAAGTACAAATCATCCCTCCACAATTATTTTGTGGTGAATGGTTATTTGATTATTTTATTTTGTCTTCTCACTTCTAAATACATTATCATAAGTTAGAATTCAATAAAAGAAATTTAAAATTTTGGAGATTGAATGAGCATTCACTCAATTATTTTTTTGTCAAAAAAATCGTTCCTTCATATAATTCTATTATTTTTTATTCAAAAAATACACAACACTGCATTGATCGTGATAACTTTAGCTTTTATGTAATGGTGAATACTCGTCCAATCTTATTTTTGCTCGTTTTTACTGGATGTTAGCTTCCAATAGTGTATTGAAGGTGAATGGATGAACACAGGAGGAAGGGTCAAGATTGACTTATTACATGAATACTAATTAAGAATACAGATTGAACATGTGTCTCTTTTACTCTGTTAAGGTACTTAAAAGATATGTGCAAATAAAGAATTAATATTAGTCTATAATTAAATTCATTAAATAAGTAAACTATTTAATACTGTAAATTTTATAAAAAAACTATTTTATTAATGAAATAAATTTTTAAATAATTAATTTAGTGTTAAAATTATTTAAAAATATATGTTGATTAATTTTATGATTAACTTTTGTTATGTGAGTGTCTTCTATTATGTGCTAGTTTTATATGCATTCAACGAGTAATATAAATAATAAATATTTTATTATATATATTTTTCTAAAAGTAACAATATTTTAGTGTAATATTTTAAAGAATAAATTTTAGACGACTTTACATGTATATGCATGTACGCAATTAATGTGATATTCTCATATGTGTTTGATTGATGTAAAGTGTAGTTATATTTCAATTATTTCTTATTATTTTCTATTTTTTAGCTATTTATTTTATAAAAGATTATTTCGAGATCGTAGTAATATTGTGTTTGATTTTCTTTATTTTTATATATTTGTTATGGCATTGTGGTTTTATATATATATTTATTTTGATTAAAAAATTAATATAAAGTGTTGATGTTATATACTTATATTTATTTATTTTGTAACTTTGACTATTTTCTAATAATGGTAGTATTTTAATGTGCGTATTTGAAAAAATAAATATAATTATAGTTATTATTTTGAATAAGAGAGTTTCAATTATTAGTAATTTGCATTTTTTTTAAAGTTAATTATTTTAACTACTCTAATTTATGATATATTAGTTCTAAAATATTAGTAATGTTTTCAAAAATTAAATGATGTTTGAAAGAGTATTAAAAGTTAGATTAAATAATGATTAATTTTTTTTTAGTAAAATATAAAATAATTGACCAATGGTTTAGTCCATGTGTGTGTGAAGGATTTAAATCCCTAATTGTGTTAATAGAATAAATAAATAAATCAGAAAGTGAATTGAAGACTTCCATAGCTGTCGTGAAAGGAAGAGGAAACACAACAACTAACTATCATTTTGCATCGGTGATCGATAATTGTTTCAGAAAACTCTCTTCGTTTTTGTCTAAATTTCAGTATTTGATTTCACTCATTTAGTTAGTCAATTAAACATATTTTCTTAAACTTTAACTATTGCAAATTATCTATAAAATATTCAACTTATCCGTTTATGGTATTCGTTATTTTGCATTGTCCTTCATCGTAAGTTTGATTTGATTGAAACCAATGCCAAAACGACCGTGTGAAGAGTGGTTATATTATCCACTAAATATTTTCCAATTTAGAGTAAGTTTACTTGACCTTCTAAGTGTGCTCTCATAATTTATTTTTGACGTCTACCTATAAACTATCGAATTAGATCAATTGAATGAAAAATAGTCAAAGAACAATTTTTTTTTCTTGTACACTCGTATTTGCGTGTGAAAATATCAAAATAAGGTAAGGAGTGGGATATCGTTTGAATTCATGGGTATAATCGTGTGAAATGAACGAGAAAACCATATTTTCGAACTATTCATTCATGGCTCACTACATACAACAATAACTCTTTGAGAAGTAAATTAATTAATGTGCAAATATGGAAATTGTGAGATTAAAATGTGTAATAGAAACATTTATAAGGTGTTGATTGATTTTATTTCATTGAATGTGCTGTATTTGATATTATTGTCATATGGGATAGAGCTAGACAATCGGTCGAGTCCGAATGGGTTCGGATTTAAATATCCAATCCAACCCAAATTGCGGCTAGTAATCTCATGACCAATTTCGACTGTTTTTTAAATCGGGTTTGTCGGTTTTTAGGTTACGATTTGATCGATTTTGTGGGTTGGATGAACCGGTTTCAATTTGTATGGGCTGTGAAAACTTTCTAGCTTAATTAACAACAACTTTAATTTGTAAAAATTTCTCATAAAATTTAATTGTCTTCCACCATTAGTTGATTTTTTTTTTTTTGCATCATTAAATTTTAGTTAACTTTGTAATTGAAACTTTTATCATTAACTTAATACTTAGTCTGAACTTGATAATTAAATTTGCTCCTACTTAGTAAAATTCTCATAAAAGTTTCAATTACAAAGTTAACCACAATGCCATAACAAAAGTTTTAATGGTGGAGCAACTACTTAGTCATCATAGGACTTCTACGAGGCTCAATAACAACTAATTTAGTACCCAATAAGTCCAATATATGGAAATCTATCAATTATCAAGCATGAACTACACATACGTAAATTATGGGCAGCAACCAACCCAACAAACATCAACATGTCATATTCAAAATAATGTCAAGCAAGCACAATTTTCAGCCAAAACATCATCCTCAAAATACAAGCATGTGTTGTGCATGTATAAGTCATATATGACTCCAAAAAAACTCAAAATTTCTGAAACCTAGAGGTAAATGAAACTGAATTAGCATAATTATTATGTTTATTATTAAAGCTTACTTACATACTATATAAATAAAACATAAGTATACCTTTTCTTACTTAAAAAACTTAACAAACCCAGGTACAGTTGCTCCACCAATAACAAACTTTTGTCTTCCACCATTAGTTGTTATTGAGCCTCGTAGAAGTCCTATGATGAATAAATAGTTAAAATTAAAAATTAATTTACAATAAGAAGAAATAGTATAATTAAACAAGTATATAGATAGATTACACAACATAAGATCTTTAAAGTATGAGAAAGAGAGTTTTCTTAGTGCAGAGTTCAATGAGCTCATATATGTGTCTAAAACTCTTTTAACTATGCTGAATGCACTCTTATAAGCTACAATTGACACATGTGTGACCATAATTTATCTTACCATTATTGGCAAAATAGGGTATCGAGCATTGTTTTGCTTTCACCAACCCAAAATGGCAAATTTCTCACCATCTACTGAACAAGCGATAGTTACGTACCTCTCAAGTTCATTTTTCTTATTAATATAATCTTTTTCTTTTAAGTGTTGTTTAAAGGTATCTACCCGTGCAAAAAATGATCGATTTTTAGGGGGGTAGATTGTTCAACAAGGGAAATGTTTCCAAATCGGACAACAATAAATACAACACTACGATCATAGGCAGATTTGTACCAATTGTACAATTTCATTACACTACACTTAACATTTTCAGCCTTCACCTTACCAACTTCCTCACCATACATGTCATTAAGAGTCCACTCAATATATCTCAATTGATAATGAGGGTCACATATCACTCCAAAATAAAGAAAATGTTGATTTTTTCAATGTCGCCCTAATATCTATCATATTTTCCCATCATATATCAACCCATAACAGCCACAATAGTAATTCATTGATATTTTGTCAAGCTTATATTGAGTAGAAAAGTTATGAATAGCTGTATCCAAAAACACTTGTTGCGACAATGAAAAAACCTTTGTTGCTTCAAAGAAAATCTTTAAAAATCCCACAAATGCTTGAACTTTTTCCTAGTCATTAGAAGTAAGAGGACTAACAACCCCCAAACCAAGTCAAATACCCAGAATCCACACCTCTAATTTATCAAAAGTTGTTTGATACTTTTCAGCAGCTTCCAACATCATGTATGTTAAATTCCACCTCGTGGAAACATCAAGACTAAGAAGTTTTTTACATGTTATATTGCAACACCTCATATGAAAATAATCCCACTCACCTATTAGTCCATTCTTGTTCTTAAGCCTCTTTTTCAAATAAGATACATCCACATAATTGGTTGATGCGTTGTCAACAATAATTGTAGACACATTTTTAAGACCCCATTTCATCAACACCTCTTCCATTTTTGTACCAATAGTGTTCCCTTTGTGATTTGACACTAAACTAAAGCTTATAATGCATTTCTGATAGTTCCATTGTTTATCAATGAAATGAGTGGTAAGGATAATATAACTGAGATTTTGAACGGACGTCCAACAGTCCATAGTAAGAGCTACCCTACTGCAATCAGATTTGAAATATGACTTAAGCTTCAATTTTCAGCAAGATATAGTTGAAAATAATCCCTATCAATAGTCCTCCTTGAAGGGATGGTCATTTGTGACTGCAATTGTCTACATAATTGTTTAAAACTTTCACCTTCAACCACTCTAAAGAAATGCTCATCAAGAACAACAAAAAGGACAATGGCATTTCTACATGCTTGGGCATTGAACCTTTGGCTTGATGGAACCAAACTACCACCATCACCAAAAGAAATGTTTGTTTGACTAAGGTCATTAAGAATGTGGAGTGAATTACTTTTGCATTTCTCATAGTGAGATTTCATTTTTGAGGTTCCATGTGTTTTAGAATTACAATGGTATCTTTGGTGACAATGTTTACAAGCAGTGGTAGGGATAGGCTCAATCGGGGTAGAATGTTAAATTCCAACTAAAGATACCTTCGTAATTCTAAAATTCCTAAGACCCCTAACATTGGGTTTTCTTTTTTTACTACCCATAGGAAGAGGAGGAAGCCCATTTGCAGCAATAGCTGGTTGTGTTGGTTGAGAATTATCCCCTACTAAAATATTTTAAGAGTTTAATTGTTTAATTTTTTGAATATTTAAAGTGTAGTTTTTAATTACTAATATTTTTTGATAGTAAAACTATTTAAAGTTGTTTAGATAGTTAAAATGTTTAGTTAATAGTAATAGATTGTTTGTCATATTACATAAAAGTTAATTAAGCATGAGAATACATAATATTTATGCATAAAGGATATGTACTAATTAAACAAAATCAGTTTCAAGTATGAATCATTCAAAGTAATTAAGCAAGAAGTACACGTACAAATTAAAGATAATAGATACATGCTAATTAAGAATAAAATAGTTGCAAGCATACATATTAAGTATGAAACATGCATACATACAAATTAAAGATAAAAGAATATATACTAATTAAGCATAAAATAGTTGCAAATCTAGATACTAATTAAACAAGAACCATACATACAAATTAAACATAAAAGAAACATATTCATTAAACATAAAATATTTGCAAGTATGCATATTAAACTATTAACACTTACAAGTAGAGGTAGGCATAATATTCGGACCCGTCCGACCCAATAAAAAATTTAAATTTGCGGACGGGTTTCTTCGGGTTGATGGGTTGAGCGAGTGAAAAATAAAGATTCATATGGGTTTATATGGTCGGGTTCGGATGAGTAATTTAGATTCGTCGGTACCCGAACTCGATCGAATTATATTATTATTTTTATATTATAGATTAATATTATTAGTTTTATATTATATATTAATATGTAAAATTAAGATACACAGTAGCACTACTTATCACAAAGACACAAAGCCACAAGACAAATATTTTTAAAAGAAGACCAATGACACATAACCCAACAGCCCAGCCCAATTAAAAGTAAGTTGAGTTCAAATTTCAACACATCCATAATCCATTCATCAAATCATTGTCACCTGCCTCACACTCTCTTTATTTCGTCTCTCAAAGACTCAAACTCAAAGACTCGGTTTCAATTCTCTTTGAGTCTCGTCTTGCTCATGGTTTTTGGTTTGATATGTTTATTCCTATGTAGTCAGAAGTTGTCGTCGCGGCCGCAATCGCGTCGTCTTGCGATGGTCTAGCGCTAAGAAAAACGTCACTGCGTCATAAAATTGAGTAGCAGTTGTTGTGGCTGATACACTGAGAAAAATGTGCAACAATAAATACAAAGTAAATGTCTTAAATGCCCTTAACCATTGTTGTTAAAGGCACGCAACAGATTCTTCTCACGCCGCCGCTGGCTGGTTATTTTAGTTACAGTCATGGTTATGATACCTCTTATTTTGCTTGCTGACAGGTTGCCATTTTGTTTGTTATATTAATTAACTTGCTTTCTTTTTTGGTTTTATATAATTAATTAATAATAATTGCTAATGTGATTTAAAAAAGGAAATATACTATGTTATAAATTACAATAAAAAAAATATATAATGCTATATTATTTATATTTATATTAGGTTTGAAATGCTATTTATGTATATATGACAGGTTGCCATTCTGTTTTTATTTTTGTTTATAATGCTATTAATTAATAATAATTGCATGAAATTTCTACTTATATTATGTTTGAAATGCTATTTCTGTATATATATAACAGGTTGCCATTCTGTTTTTATTTTTGTTTATAATGCTATTAATTAATAATAATTGCATGGAATTTCTACATTGTAGATTATGCTCAATACTTAGTGTTTTTTAAACTTTTCTGGTTTCGAATAATGAAGCAAGGCTAAGGAGGAGCAGCAAGGAGCTAGGCCAGAAAATTGTAAGTTAAACTAGATTGTGTATGTTATTTTTAAACTACATGATTTTTTAGAATAATGATTCAGTTATACATTAAAATTGGTTTAATATCACATGTTGATTTTTCTTCTCATCTTGAAAATTCACATGCTGGTTTTTAAATTTAATTCTACCAGATGTTGGATTATAAAATTTGTTCAATTTGCATGTTGATTTTTCTTCTCAAGTTGTTTTTATGGTTCAAAATTAGTTTGGTTTGGTTCAATTTTCATTTAAAACCAAATCGTGAACATGTCTAATTATGAACTTATATGGCTATATAATTTTATGTTATGATGGGAGTTGTTTTATAATAGGAGTTGTTTTATATATATAAAAAAAAAAGACTTAATCAAATAAAATTGTTGATTAAAAAACAAAATGCGAGTTGCTAAATGCCCAAACCATATTAGTTGTTTCATATACAAAATTCACTAATAGATCATGCAAAATACTTAGAGTTGAATGATAATTAATTATATATGAAAACTTTAACAATTAATTAAAAAAAACTTCATCGAATTAAACCTTTGATTAAAAATTGAATTTTTTAAACTTTAACTAGATTTAACCATAACAATCATACATATTTCAGTGATGGAGCAACCTTCGCCTAATCCTTTTCTTAACCAACCTAATGAACAATCTGCTCCTAAAACTACTCTTCCTCCAGTTGGTAAGAAGTGAAAAGGCAACGCAAGTGG
Source organism: Cicer judaicum (assembly GCA_037974835.1). NCBI lineage: Eukaryota > Viridiplantae > Streptophyta > Magnoliopsida > Fabales > Fabaceae > Cicer > Cicer judaicum. The sequence goes on along the minus strand of JBBPBS010000529.1, from coordinate 1,920,049 downwards.
TTATAGAAAAATTTCTGAACCACTTTAATGAAATTCCTAGTTGTGAAATCAGAATTGCTGCTAGTAAATACTGCCATCAAAAGTATTATTGTGAAGCTAAGACACATGGTACCTCCAATATGAAACATCACATAACAAGATTCACAAAATATCCTTTAAATGTAGCAACTGACCCTAACCAAATTATTTTACAATTTCCAAAAAATGAGGGGTCTAGTTTTGTTGTAGTAAGATCTAGATTTAATGCTCAAGCATGTAGAAAAGCTTGGTGGTTTTTGTCGTTTTAAATGAGCAACCCTTTAAGTAGATGAAGGGGAGGGATTTAAGTACTTATGTAATCAATTGCAGCCCCAATTTACCGTACCATCAAGACGTACTGTAGCAAGAGATTGTTTCCAGTTATATTTAGATGAAAAAAATTAAGTTCAAAGGGTTCTTTAGGTCTGATTGTAGTAGGATGGCTGTTACTACATATTGTTGGACTTCTATTCAAAATCTTAATTATTTGACTCTCACGACCCACTTTATTGATAATAAGTGGAATTACAAAAATAGAATCATTAGCTTTTGTGTGGTTCCAAATCATAGAGGTGAAACAGTGGCTATGAAGCTTGAAGAGGTATTGAGGGAATGGGGACTTAGAAATGTGGCTACTGTCACAGTTGATAATGCATCATAAAATGATGTCACGGTAGGATCAATGAAGAAAAAGATTAAAAAAAACATGAATGGGCTATTGTTGAATGGTTTTTTTTTTTCATTTGAGGTGTTGTGCTCACATACTCAACTTGGTGGTGACTAAAGGATTGAAAGACTTTGACTCTTCTACTTCTTCCATTCGAACTGTTGTGAGGTTTGTGTAAACTACATGTTTTTTTATGACGACAAAGATCAACAATTATGATCAAAGCAACAAGCTCAAAAACAAGTTCAAATATCTTCATTAATAAGCTTTAAATCCAAACATATTAGGTGTTTACATGTAAAGGTAAATGATACAACCAATACCTCAAATACATGAGAACCATTCATATTTACATATGTATATAAAGTATTTTCAAAAGTCAAAATTACATTAACAAAGTCTTAAAACAAATATTTTTAACAAAATATAAAAGTGTATTCGAATACAACATGCTGTAGTTAAATACAAAGCAAGTCAGAAGCAAAAGTCTCACATTTGTATTCGACTACGATCATCTGTAGTCGAATACAAAGCAAGTCATTGGCTAAAATCTTTGCATATGTATTCGACTATGACCTTCTGTAGTCGAATACAAAGTAAGTCAGCGACAAATTTCACGTATCTGTATTCGACTACATAAAAGGTGTATTCGAATACAAGGTGCAAATTTTGAATAAATTTGAACGTTACAAATAGGTGTATTCGAATACACACATCCTGTATTCGAATACAACTGGAAGCAATACAATTTTTCAGATCTGAAATGGCTCCAAATCATTGTATTTGTTCATCAAACCTCTTGGATCATTGGCCACGAATCTGAAGAGAATTTTGTGGAGTATAAATACACCATAACTTCATATCAACCACAACACAATCCTTGAATCAATACCTTGAATAACTTTGAACAAAATTATGTTTTTTTACAAAGTACTTGCATTTCATTTTCATATCATTCTGAAATTTTCTCAAAGTACTTGAAGTATTATTGGATTGAAATCATTATACCTCTCCTTTATCCTTATTCAAAATCATATTGTATCACTTGTAAAAGAAAGTAGTGCTTTCTTAAAAGTAGCTTAATCTAAGATAATGGTGTACTATCTTAGAAGTATTGGTAGAAGTTTGTAGTAGAAATTCTAGGGTAGGAGTTGTACATTTTCTGACAATAAGTAGATTAATCTTTTGTAGTGTGCAAGAGGATTGGACATACCCTTGGTTATAAGGGGAACCAGGATAATTCTACTGTGTTAATTTATTTACTGCACTTACTTATTATTAGTCAATATATTAACTTAGACAATTCAACTACCATATCGCTGAAAACAAGAAAATTTCCTAAAACCTAATTCACCCCCCCCCCCCCCCACCCTTCTTAGGCGTACCTCTGTACTTACAGTTTGTAAGATCTTCACCATATAGGACTGCAAAGCTTAAGGAATATATGGAATTTGCTGGAATTGCAAGCAAGAAATTGTTGTTTCTTAATGTTCAAACAAGGTGGAACTCAACATATTTGATGTTGGAAGCGGCTGTAAATTTTAAAACAGCCTTTGATAAGCTTGAAGATGAAGATGCAAGTTATAGGCAATACTTTGTAGAAGCTTCTCCACCCACTGATAATGATTGGGAAAATGGCAAGTGCTTTGTTCAGTTTTTGAAGTATTTTTATGACGCAACAAAAGTGTTTTCAACCTTACAACAAACAAGTTTGCAAGTGGCTTTTCCCCAATTAGCTTCCATCTTTATTGAACTTAAACGTTCATCGATGGACCTTAACACTTGTTTAGCATCAATGGGCAAGCAAATGTTGGTAAAGTATACCAAGTATTGGGGCAATGAATTTAACATAAATTAGCTCATTTACTTTGGTGTTATTTTAGATCCCCGATACAAGTAAAGGTATGTGGAATGGTGCTTCAATGATATGTATGGTGATAAACCAATTAAAAAATATTTGTTGACAAGCATAAATGATAATCTTACTAAAGTGTACAAGTGGTATAAGCATGCTTATGATACAACACCTAAGACTTCATCTTCTAGTGTTGGTGTAGTTGGTTCCCTTTGTGAAACAACTATTGTTGGTCCCACAAGCGCAGACTTACAATGGGAAAATGATTTTCAAAAACATTTAAAGGAAAAGGATTAAATTAATGTTGAAAATGAACTTGAGAGGTACACTAATGAGAGGTGTATAGAGTTTGTAGAAAAGTTTGAGATTTTAATGTGGTGGAAACACAATGCTTGTCGGTATCCAATTTTGTCTAGAATGGTGAGAGATATTATGCTTACACCAGTTTCTACTGTGGCTTCTGAGAGTGCTTTCAACACCGGGGGTAGAGTTTTAGAGGTATATAGAAGCTCCCTAAACCCATAAATGGTGGAGGCTCTAATATGCACCCAGAATTGGTTGAAATTGTCTTTTTTACCATTTTAAAGACTTCATATTTAATGAGGAGTATGAGATTTCAGAGGAAGTACTAGCAGGTGCGTTGTTTTTTTATTTAAAAAAAAATTGTATTCATTGTTATATATAATATTTATGTGTTTAAGATGACAATTCACTCATTTTTAATGTGTCGTAGATTTAATGGAAGCTCGACCGAAAGTGCCCCACTACCTTCCTCTCAATCACAACCTTCAGATTGTGTTTAATTTGTTGAAGGTCCAATTTATGATTATCCTTTCATAATTATGTTATGTTTTTAATTATGTTTAGTTTTATTGTTTTAATTATATTCATTCTTTTATTTATTATAAGCTGTCTTTTTTGGAGTCCCACAAGACTCATCATCAGTCATAGCACAGGCAAGCAACCGACCGATATTTTTTGGGAGATAACTCTGGATTTTGGGACAAGTTGGCCAGATCTTTTTGGAACAAGTCAGCCAAATCTTTTTGGATCAAGAAGGCTTTGTGGGTAAGGGGAACTTCATTTAGTTTTAGTTTATTATAAATGTTTTCAATATTCTTTTGGCTTATTTATGAATTATTTTTGCAAGTAATGTTGTTGAATGAGTTGGATAAGATGGAGCAAAAAGCTTTTTGAAGGAACTTGCTATTGTTTTCAATAATGAGAATTTATTTGTAAGTGTTGATTTGATTGTTATTTTATCACATAACTTGTCAATATAATAAATTACAAATTGTTTGACTCATACTTTTGTGGCATTGGACCAACTTCTTTGCATCAACTTCTATTCAATTTTGTTTATTCATGATGGCTAATTAAAGTCAATCTATATACCAAGTAGGTTTTGGAAGCGACACAAACACCAGGAGAAACTGGAAATAAGTGGCTTCAAGAAGCTGCAGATATTGTGAGGCAATTTACCTGGATATTTGAGGTGTGTAAAGGATTTTCTCTTTTTTTTTTTCATATACAACATTCATCTATATTTTCTATCAGTAAAATTTATCATTTTGAACTTGTTAATAAGTAAAAATTAATTGTGGTAAGATGCTAAGAATATAAACGTTGATAATATATTGATCTTGGCGGGGGATCATTTATACCAAATGGATTATATGGACCTTGTGCAGGTATATATACATTGTAATTATTTTGTGGAGTGGATTGTTTCTTCATTTCCTTTTCAAAAAAATTCTTATTCATCTATATAATAAATTAACAGAGTCACATTGATAGAAATGTCGATTCTTTAATCTGTTTTACAACTGTCACCAATTCTTTCTAATTGGAACATTGATGTTATTTTATTTTGCAACTTTCGTTGGTTCTTTTTTAATTTTAACATTGATGTTATTATGCTATGCAATTGACATTGGTTATGTCTACTTTGAACATTGATATTATTCTGTTATACCTAATTTGTTTTATATGGGTGCAAATGAAAAAATATTCATGCTACTGAAATTACTAGTAAATCCTCATGATGCAGCAATATTGTCTTTCTTTGATTAATGTCGAATTCTAATTAAGTTGACCACGATGTAATTTATACTTGAGGATGTAATTTGTATTGGTTGTGTTGTCATGTAACTGTGACTTAAGTTGCTGATGAATTTGTGATTTAATATTAGCCTTAGACTTTATGTGGCTAATTGTGAATGCTATGTGTTTGAGAACAACGATACAACAAAACTTTGATTGAAACAACCAAACAAGTGTGATGTATGATTGGCAGGTTAGACCAGTTTTTATAATGGGCCATAGTTCTATTTAGAAAAATTAAATATATTATACAAATGTGATGTATGATTGGCAGGTTGGACCATGGTTGTATTTAGAAAAATTGAAAATATAATACAATATGTATGATTGGAAGATTGGGCCAATAAATTATAAAAGACGAGATTTTTTTTTAAATAAAAACAAAAAAAAGGCTCAATAATTTTTTTTTTTATAAAAAAACAAAGCAAAAAAGTCCAAAAGATATAATCGCACAAATAAACCCAGAATGAGACACAAACCCTCAAAATAAAAACCAAACAGCAAAATAAAAAAAAAATAAAAAAAAGATTGAAAGCTGATTAAAAAAAATAGTGTATAAATAACTTTAGTTACTAAACAATATATATTTTTTAAAACATTGTAGAATGAAAAATAAAAAATTCAACTATATATAATAATGAAGTCAAAACAAATAAATATTTAAAACATTGTAGAATGAAAAATAAAAAATTCAGCTATATATAATAATGAAGTCAAAACAAATAAATAAATAAATACAGATAACAAATCCCCTCATAAATTATACTTTACTAAGTAAAAAAATTGTCATGAATCAAAATCAAATAAACTAGATAGAAAAGCTTCATTGTTAATCTCCACCACATAATACAGTAAATTAAAAAAAACAATGACAAGAATCAAAACCAAACAACAAAATTATAAAAATAAAAGAACTAACCAAAAACACAAATAAATAAAAAATAGTACACTTAATTAAAAAAACTAAATAAAAAAAAAACTTAAAGTCCAAAAACAAGAACCATAATCATAAAAAAAAAATCGGAAACAAATTTAAATAAAGAGATAAAATTTTAATAAACCAACCTTTAATGATTCCCAACTGCCTAAACCTCGGACATGGTATAAGTAAAAATTAAAAAGATTGAATCCTAAATAAAAAATAAAAATAAAAACAGTGAATAAATAAAAGGATTAACCTTCGATCCCCCACACGTAATTTATCTCTATTAAAAAAAAATTAATCACTTAATCATAGATATTTTTTTTAAATAGTGTACAATCAAAAATAAAAAATATATAATATATAATACTGAACGCATAACAAATAAATAAATACGATAACAAAATTCCTCATAAATCATAATTCATTAAGTAATAAAATTTGCAACAAATAAAATAAAACAAACTAAGAAAATGCTTCTTGTTAAACCTCCTCCTCATAATATAGTTAGTAAAAAAACAACACGAGAAGAATAAAAAAAATAAAACAATAATAATAAAAGAACTAACCAAAAACATAAATTGAATAAAAAAAAGTTCAATTAATTAAAAACAAACTAAATCAACAAAGCTTGAAGTCCAAAAATAGGAACCCTTATTTAAAAATAGAAACATTTAAATAAAAAAATATAAATTGAAACAAATAAAATTTGAATAAATCAACCTTAAATATGTCCAAACAAACTAAACCTAGGAAATGGGATAAGCAAAAATTAAAAAGATTTAACCCTATATAAAAATAAAAACAATGTGTAAATAAAATATAAACATTTGATCTCTCCATACCTAATTTAGCTCTATGAAAATAAAAAATTTAAAATATAGAATAATGAAAAACATAACATATAAAAATAAACTAACCTCTTAAGATATCTTCATAGCAAGAAAGATATTGACAACAATAAGATAAATAAACTAACCTTATTGCTCTATTATATGATGTTTTCATTTGGTAGATTCAGTAGGTTATAAAGAGAAAGAAAAAATAATCATGCTAGAAGATTGAACAACTTCAAATATCAAAACCTAATAAAGATGCAAAAGATCCTTAATATTTTAATAGGAAAAGCCATAAGGGGAAAAATCTAATTACAAACTTAACATAAATTTAAAATTAACACAAAGTATATGCAGAAAATCAAAAGTTACAAAATAAATATTTTAACAGTGTTTTCCTTAGTCTATAATCCTTCAAGTCAAAGTTGTCAAGTTCAAAATAAAAAGAAAAAACACAAAAAGTTCGTAAACCATAAAATAGAAAGAAAAATAAGTAATAGAGAAAAATAAAGATATAATCACAAACTTAATATAAAATAAAAATACAAATAGAGTAAAAGCATGATGTTGAAAAATACAAAACAAACATTTTAATAGTGTTTTTCTTTGTTAGTCTTTGTTATCTACTTGGTCAAACCAATGTTGTCCAGTTCAGAATAACAAGAAAAAATATAATAGAGGTAGAAAACGAAAACCCTAAAACAAAAAATAAATAAAAAATTGATACAGAAAAGGAAAAACAAGATTCAACGAAAGCTGAGAGTTTGAGAAAAATAATAATGACAGAGTTGCAGAGCTTTGAGAATGAGAGAGTTGAGACATGTAGAAAGAGATGAGAACTTACGAGAGTGAAAGAGAGGACTACAACGACTATTTCTCAGAGGAGATGAATTATGGTTGATTTGAATTTATTTATTTTTGCTTTTATACTTAGGGTTTCTTAAGTAGATTGGATTGAACTCTTAATAATCTTTTTTGACTTGGTCGAGTTTAGGTACCAAGTGTTGTCATTTACAAGTTTGAATCGACCCACCTAAACCTATATGTACCTGGTATTTCAACCCGTTTTCCCCGCCCATTTTCGTTTCTCTATTAGTGGATCGGTCGGGTACGGTCGGTTGGGCTTGTGATGTTCATTCCTAATATTGGATGACCAATGATTTTTGTGTATATGTTTAATTAGACAAGTTTATGTGACATCATAATAAAAGATGGGTGTATTGTATGATATAAATTTATGTGATGATGTATGATTGGTGATAACGATGTTATAAATTTATGATGAGAATATTGAAGTAAGCCCATAATCGATGAAATAGTGATGATTTTCAACTTCTAAATAAAGATAATACCCTTAATGGAGTAGTCTAGACCAACGAATAGAGAAAATAGATGTTGAGAATTTTTTATGTTAATGGGAATTTTTGAAGTGGATATTATTTTGTCATTATATAAGTAGGGTATGACAAGCCTAGTGATATTGGAGAAGTATACTTGAATGAGCCAAATCGCAGTGGTCTACTGTTGAGCCTTAAGGTAAGATTGTTAGACCTTGGGGATATTCTGGTGGGGAATTCGTATGTAAATTGGAGGTAGCCCTCCAAATCTATAGAGGTACATGCAACACACATTTACCTCGATTGTCGCATATATGTATCTCAAATCGAGTAGAGGGATCTATGTGGAAAAACCAATTTGAATTACCCGTACACTTGTATATTATCAAGCCTTCTAACCAAGTAATATAGAGTTAGAATTGTACAAAATTGTGAAGAAGTTGAGTCTAAGTTCATGCATAATATTACATTTTCTTTTGATTGCTTTGTTGTGATTAATGTGTTTCAAAACTGGTAATAACTTTTCTTAGATATTCTCATGCATATTATAATGAGTAATGATTTTACTTGACTGACTTTGATGTTATAATATGGTATTATTTCGTTGAATATTTTGATATATCATAATGTATTAGGATACGATATATAATGATTAATTGTGTGTCCTTCTTACATATATTATAATATTAACATGATTTTAAAATTCACCTCATCCATTGTTTATGTTTGACTGACTTGGCGTTGCGTTTATGAAATCGCAGTTACTACAAAATAACAAGTCTTGAAGTTCAAGTTTAGGAGAAGTCCTACTCTTATAAGGTGGATGTATGTCAATTAAGGTGCGTCCCAAGGATATTCAATTTTGTGAGCACTTTTCTCTCTCACCAACTGCAAATTGTTGTGTCGTTATAGTGCTTTTACTTTACAAGTAAATTATTTAGATGATTATGATGTTTCACTTGCAATTTTTTTTCTTACAGTTTTATGTATATTTTGTTGTTGTTTTTTCCCCTATTTTCTAAGTGCAGTATTTTTTTGCATACTTTTTGTCTTTCAATTTTTATGCAATTTTATGAGTAGCTTTTTATTTGAAATAAAAAAACTAACAAAATATATTACCAATAAATCATTAAATAAAACAAACAGACCAAATTTTAAATGGTCAATATTGTAATTTTCATAACATTTTCTTTTTTTGTATTGATAGTACATTGAGATTAAATGTTGTACTTTGTAACAAATAATCTAAAATTTATATGTGGTGAAACTCATCACTAATGGAACAAATTTTCATCATGGTGAAAGTAAAAGACAATCATCAATAACTTATGAAACTTTTATTTACACCCTCAGAGTCATATTGTCAATCATGGTGAGACTTAGTGAATTCAAGTTGATAAAACACCACATGTTAAGTGAATCAGATTGGGCGAAACACTTTTTTAGCTTGTTCTCAAAGTCATCTTGCTTGGCTTTTAAGTAAATAGCATAATAAAACCCTAGCCAGTAATATATCAATTTAATGTCATCAACTTTAAAGGTTCAAGGAAGAAGAACTCAAAGAAAATAAGATCACATGAAAAATTAGCTCTCACACCATGATACAGTTCAAGAATACAAATTCATGCAATTTTCATTTTGACTCAATGAAATAATTACAATTACACACGAGAAACTATACCAAAATTTTCATCGTGATATTACGGTAGACTATTTATGGTATAACCACAACTAATACATATTGAAGATATTAAAGTTTCGTTTGGTGCTCATAATTACATGGAGATATGATAAGATATCAAATTGGATATGTTAATTACATGATAAATATTATTATATTCAGAGTTATATATGTATATTTTGTTGAGACAAAATTTCAAATTAATATTTTGATATCATCAAACAAAAAGTTAATTAAGTCTTATAATTATGATTCTAAATGTTTTGGTATTTAACATTTGTATTTGAGTGTATTAGAGCAAGATAGGTACCTAGCATTACAAAACAAACCTTATTAAAATCAAGAAAGCAAAATTAGTAAAACGAATAACGCTCTTGACAGGTTTCTAGAAAACGAATAACATTTTCTATATCTGCCATAAAAAATAATGATCAGATTTTTATGTAAAAGGTTAGATCCAACAAGTATTATCCATTCCATATCTTTATTAGAAATATACAAGGATTAATCTAAGCAAGAATTATTCCAGAATTCGAAAGTTCAACACTTTGCTTCTCAAAATACATAAAACAAAATCATTCTCCAAGTCAAGCAAGTGCAAGTACAAACTAATAGGCTGGAAATGACACTGTTGTTGTACCTTCAAACAGATATGCACATGTGATTCAAAGCTTGTAATCATTTCAGAGAACTGTCAAGATCACAATATAAGTCAACTCGTCTCAGTCATATTCGATGAACGTTATTGGATCACAAGAACATTCCTAATTCTTGCTTTATGGCTAATCTTATCAATTCACTTACTCATTACAGCTGGCCTATTTCCAATGGCTAAATGAGTTTTCATAAGCTCTTTTGAAGCCTATTAATAAAGCTCCACGATGAAGAACAAATTAGAACCCAAAGTGATAAGCAAAATATCACTCATTCAATCATACTCAAGCTTCTCAAATCATTCTAAGTTGCATTTTCATTCTTATTGTGATATTAAAATCAGTGTTTAGTGAGATCTAAAATTTAGAATTTATTTCTCAAACAAGACTTGAGCAATACCAAGATTCTAACAATCTCAAATATCGTTACTTTGTAACTCAAGGCTATATTATTAACATAGCTTGAGTAGTGTGTAAAAATTATTTTATGATTTAAAAGTTAGCTAGTAAAATCCTTTCTGAAATAATGTAAGGTAACTGTGGAAATTCTTTTTAGGTAGAAAGGTAGAAGTGTATAATAGATCAAGACTGATATGTGAAAAACTGTGTGAAAATCAAAAACGTTCTTGCTTTAAGCCCTTAGTGAAAAATCTCACATTTGTGAGGATTAGACGTAACTCGTGTTGGATGAACCAAGATATATGCTTGCGTGATAACTATATCCCTATCTCTATTAATTCTTTATCTTACAATCAATTTTTATATTGATAAATTGATATTGTAGTTTTTCCACTGACTACATAAACATAAGGATTCATACTAATTTGTTCACCACCAAAATTTATCCAACCACATCATAATTCCAAAATTAAATTATTTTCACATAAAAAATAACTTTTACAACCAAGTGATACATTATTTAAAACTAAATAAAAACGAATATTTTCCAACTCACACATACGAATACTCGACAATTCAAATATTTTTTTATCTTTTAAGTTATATCACTCAATCATTAGAGCACTAAAACTTTGAGTTAATAAAGTATTCTAATTTTTTATTTAAACTCACTCCAAGAGTACTTAAACGAGTAACATTTTTAACTCTAAACATTTTAATTTCAATCTAATATTTTTGTTCAAACTTATTACTTAGTTAAAATTTGAATTTTTTTACAATTTCAACAACTCTAAATTTTCTTGTAAAATTTCAACTTTAGTTCAAACTCATTTATTTGAAAATAACTCATTACACATCAAAATCAAATAATTTTTCTAACAACATAAATATCACATTAAACCAAATTAATCAACTAAAACCAACAAAACATTATATCCCCTTGGTTTGAGAGGGAGAAAAGGAAATTCGTTTCACTTTTCTCAACAACAACAAGGATTGATTAAGAACTCAAAAAAATTTCACTCAGCCTCCCACACATATAAAACAACGAATTTAGGAAAAAAATGGTAGGAAGTAAGTATCTCACCTCAAATAAATTAGCTCACAAGCACCACCTTGTAGAGGGGAGCAACTTTCCTTCCTAACCCTCCTTGATTGGAAGCTTAGATCAAGTAGAAAAATGGAAGTTTGTGTTTTTTTTTTCAAACCACCAACACTATTTTTCTTCTTCTTCTTTTTAGCTTAGAAAGAAAGAAGGATCCAGGGAAGGATGAAGCTGAAAGAGAAATATGCTAGGAGAGGGTCGTCTTCCTTTTAAAGGTTGGTCCATTCCTTTTAAAATTAAATAATTTAGTTTTTACTAAAATAATCATTACACATATCACCATTCTTACATGCATCACATCACCCACTTCTCAATCTACTTTAGTAAAAATATATATTCTCGTCGCAACTCAACTGACGGATGGATGAATTTATCAATAACATGTGACATTTTAAATAATTTGTTCGGTAATAAATTCTTTGTAACTTAATTAAATTATACTCTAATAAATAATTTTAATTTGGTATTCAACAAAGTTATATATATATATATATATATATATATATATATATATATATATATATATTTGGTACTTAATTAACAAAATAAAATTGGTCTAAAGGTCTAAGCAATTCAACAAAAATAGATCAAAATTGTATAAATTAGAGTTTAGAAAATTCAGGGTCTTACAATAGGTCTTGAAAAACAAGCTAGATGAAGAAGGAAATGTTGTGAGAAAAATAGCAAAGTTAGTTGCTCAAGGTTAAAATCAACAAGAAGGAATAGACTATGATGAAACATTTGCTCCATTTGCAAGGTTGGAAGCCATACAAATTCTTCTTGCATATGCATCTCATAAACATATCAAACTTTTTCAAATGGATGTTAAAAGTGCATTTTTAAATGGCTTTTAAATGAACAAGTTTATGTTCGTCAACCTCCTGGTTTTTAAAATCAAAAGAAACCGAATCATATTTTTAAACTCACCAAAGTCTTGAACGATTTAAAGCAAGCTTCTAGAGCTTGGTATGAAATATTAAGTTCCTTTTTTTTTTATCAAAAATGGATTTTCCCGTGGAAACATTGACACAACACTTTTTAAGAAAACAAATAAAAATGATATACTCGTTGTTCAAGTATATGTTGATGATATTATTTTTGGATCAACAAATGAAAAAATGTGTGAAGATTTTTCAAATCTCATGCTAAGTGAATTTTAAATGAGCATGATGGAAGAATTAAGATATTTTATTGATTTACAAATAAAACAACATAAAGATGGAATTTTCATATGTCAAGAAAAATATATCAAGGATCTCATAACAAAATACAAAATGAGTAAAGTCAAAGTTATGACTACTCTCATGCATCCATCATCCTCATTAAATAAAGATGAAAATGGACAATCAATTTTTGAAAAATAATATAGGGGTATGATTGACTCATTACTTTATTTAACTGCAAGTAGGTCTGACATTGTTTTCGCAGTAGGATTATGTGCTAGGTTTCAATTTTCACCAAAAGAATCTCACTTAACTACAGTGGACATAATTTTTCGTTATCTCGTTGATACTATTGATCTTGACCTTTGATATAGCAAAGGTTCTCATTTTGTTTTTGTAGCTTATTCTGACGCCGGTTATGCTAGTGATAAGATTGAAATAAAGAACACAAGTGGTGCATGTCAATTCCTACGAAAAGATTTGATAAGTTGGTTGTGTAGAAAGCAAAATATGATTGCCCTATCAACCACAAAAGATGAATATGTCTTATCATCAAATTATTGCTCCCAAGTATTATGGATCAGAAATCAACTTGAAGATTTTTTAGTAAGATATTCTCATATTCCAATATATTGTGATAATATTAGTGCCATTAATTTATCTAAGAACCCTATTCAACAATCAAGGTCCAACCATATTGAAATAAAACTCCAATTTTATTAGGGATCATATGAATAAAAAGGAAATTGAATTAATCTTTGTTGATACAAAGAATTAGTTAGTTGACCTTTGTACAAAGCCTTTTGTTGAAGAAAGTTTCAATTGTATCAAAGAACGATTAAAAATCATTAAAAATTCTGCTCAAGATCGTTAAAATTGAAACTAGGACATTCTGGTCATAACAGAGAACATTCTCCGTTTTGAGCATGTTTGCCACAAATAACCTCAAGAACGACCTTTGTTCTTCATCATGAATTTTTTTCCAAATCAGCTTTTAAACTGAAACGTCTGCTATTTTACAAAAGGTAACGACTACCCATGCTTGTCCTGCCATAACATTTCTTTTTTCTCCTTCCCAATACTCAATTGACCAATCGATCTAATCACACGTGTGGCACTATCTCCACTCACAAATCAACTGAAAAAACTCAAAATCATTCATCTCTCTTCACTAAACAACAACTTCATCCTTTTTCTGAAAAAGTTCATCTTCTTGTCCCCTTCATTCTTCTTCTTCTCGCACCAAAACAACAGCACGTAAGAGCCCTAGCTCAACAACACCATCATCATCTCCTTCACCATCACCTCCACCAAGACCAACACCTCCACATTCATCTTCAGAGAGAACATTATCTAATTACATGTATTCGTCAACGGAATCTAGTCCCCCTCTGATCACATTGGAGTCTCTTGCCACCATTCTTCATCCAGTGTATCAATGCCCTCTTCCTTCAATCAGTCAAGCTCCACCTCATCTTCGTAAATCACTCAACCCTAGTTCCAGCACTTTATCTTCCAAAAGAAGATCAATGCACGTTCTGACAAGTATTGGCACTTCAAACTCCAAAAATATAGACAAAACATTTATACAATTTCTGATGATGATTCTGAACCCTCACCACCACCACAAATCCCCAAATCACAAAATGCTCCTACATCATAACACTCCAAACCTTCAAAATCCGCAAAACTTTCAAAATCCCCAAAATCTCATTCAAAATCTCCAAAATATCCTTCCAAAGTGATTTCATCCAAAACCACACCTTCTAAAACTAAACCAACGATTCCAAAGTCCAACTCGTCTTCAACACTCTTTTAATTTTTAGCATCTAAAAAATTAAAAAACCCTAAAAAATAAACAAAGAAAAGTTCAAACTAAGAAAGTTCTTCGTCCAAACTCCCAACTCAACAACGTTCTCCACTCAAAATTCCAAACCCAAAACCAACAAAAACATCCAAACCAACAACTGCAAAACCCTCAACCAAACCTTCTTGTTCCAAAATCCTTATTCCTCCCTCGATTCCTTCAAAAATTCAAAAACTCAATACTAAGAAGTGGGATCAACAACCTATTGGCATTGGTCGGGTTTTTATTTTTTAAAACCTACAAGTTGAAGGAATTTCCATTCAACATCACACATATGCACTTGGATGGACTGATTTCCTTAAAATATCTAATTGTTATTACTCTGAGGTCATTCGAGCATTTTATTGCAAAACTAAAGCATTTGCAGATAAATCCCTCATTGTCTCAACACTAAAGGATATTGAAATGCGTCTAAATTCTGGCTGAAATTCATAAACTATCATTTGGAGGATCAACAGGTTTTGCAAAACAATGGTACACAACCTTGAACACTACCAAAGAAGAAGTGTTTCAAGAACTGTTTATTGATGTGTCTACAAAAAATTTCTAAGCTAACCTAAAACCACTTCAAAATAATTTCAACAGTATAAGTCAACATTCCATTATTTACTCATTATGGCAGCCACTAACTTGTCTCTGATAATATGCTCAACCTGATACTCATTATGGCAGCCACTAACTAGTCATTTATCATCTTTATTGCAAGAAGTTTAATATGCTCAACCTGATAGTCCAACACATGATTGTTGGAATCCACAAGGGTTATAAGAGAAACATTGTTCCATATGGTATAGTTTTCTCCAAAATTGTCAGACATTTTCATATTCCTTTGTTGACTGAATCTTTCAACATTAAGACATCAAAATTCTCATCAAATAACATTTCACATATAAAACAAATTCCCACCATCCCACCCTCACCAAAATCTACTTTCAATTTGTCTGCCACTAAAAGGAAAAGGTTTGCATGCACCTTTGTTGTCAACAACAATGTTGAACAATCCTCACCTCAATAACATTCTTCCCCTCACCAACATGCTGAAGAACATTCTCCGTTTCCTACTATTCCATAAAATTTGAATCCTACCCTCAATCAAGTCTCTCCTAAAGCTTCTAAATTTCCATCTTTCACCAATCCATCTTCTCAAGGTAATCTATGCCTCTACTCCAAATTCAACACAACTTCTTGATGTCCCCAACATTTATGTCACCACAAAAACACCTTCCTCATCATTCCAGTCATACAAACTCTACCCCTCACATTAATACTTTATTTTCCACATTTTGTACCACTTTTGCACCATCCCAAAATACTCCTTTATCCACTCCAATTGAAGATGATCAACGTCCTTCTAAAAAGACCAAACTGGAAAGGGAAACATAAAAAACAAATAAAGAAATCCCCATAATTTTTGTTGCCCTTCAAACTATCATAGTTAGGCAAGCTCATCGGGACAAAGAGAAAGCTATTATGCATGACTGGATGGATACCCAACTTGCTCCCAAGCTCCCCAAGCTCGGACTTGAGCCTCTCATACCTAATCGTCCTCCAACTTTTCCAGATATATGTCAATTGTCCTTGTCTCTATCATCTGAGGGGTCTTCACCTTCATCGTCCTTTTGATTTAGCTTTAGATTAACTCGCCCATTGATTTTTGCCATGACAAGGGATAATTTATTTAGATTTTAAGTAAGATCAAAAGTTCTTTTTGTATGCCTACTTCTATTTTTTTTGTTTTGAACCACCTTGTAATGATCGAGAACTTTATTATTATATCAATGAAAAATTATTATTTGGTTCAAATGATTAGCCCATATTGAGGGGGAGTTTTTAATAAAACGCTCCCTAAATTATTATTAGAATCAAAATTAAAATCTGAATTAACATGTTTTTCATCATAAAAAATGGGAGATTGTTGAGACAAAATCCTAAATTAATGTTTTCATGATAATTAAATAAAAGTTAATCAAGACTTCTAATTATGATTCTAAGTGTTTTGGAATTTAACATGTATATTTGAGTGTGTTAAAACAAGATAGGTACCAAACATTACAATGCATATCTTATTAAAACTAAGAAAGCAAAATTAGTAAAACGAATAATGTTCTTGATAGATTTATGGAAAACGAAGAGCGTTCTCCATATCTGCCATAAACAAGAATGATCGGATTTTTATGTAAAAGATTTGATCCAAGTGTTATCCATTCCATATATTCATCAAAAATATACAAGGATCAATCTAAGCTCGAATTATTCCAGAATTCGAAGGTTCTACATTTTTCTTCTCAAAATATATAAAGCAAGATCATTCTCCAAGTCAAACATGTGCAAGTACAAACTAACAGGCTAGAAAGTACACTACTGTTGTGCCATCAAATAGAGATGCACACGTGATTCAAAGCTTGTAATCATTTCAGACAATTTTCAAGATCAAAATATAAGCCAGTTCATCTCAAACATATTCAAAGAACGTTCTTGGATCACAAGAACATTTTGGTTTCAGCAAGAACATTATTGCTTTATGGCTAATCTTATCCATTCACTTACTCATGACAACTGACATATTTCCAACGGCTAAATAAGCTTTCATAAGCTCTCTTAAAGCCAATAAATAAAGATTTACGAGGAACAAATCAGAACTCAAATTGTCAAGCAAAACATCTCCCATTCAATCATACTCGAGCTTCTTAAATCATTCTAAGTTGCAGTTCCATTCTAAGTGTGATATTAGAATCAATGCTTAATGAGTTCTAAAATTTAGAATCTATTTCTCAAACAAGAGCTGAGCAATACCTAGATTCTAACAATCTCAAATATCATTACTTTGTAACTCAAGGCTATATTGTTAACACAACTTGAGTAGTGTGTAAAAATTCTTTTATGATTTAAAAGATAACTTGTAAAATCATTTCTAAAATAGTGTAAGGAAACTGTGAAAATCTTTTCTAAATAGAAAGGTAGAGCAGTGTAATAGATCAAAGTTGATCTCTGAAAAATTGGGTGAAAACCAAGAACGTTCTTGCTTTGAGCACTTAGTGGAAAATCACACATTTGTGAGGACTAGAAGTAACCCGTGTTGGGTGAACCAAGATATATGCTTATGTGGTATCTCTATCTCTATCCATATCTCTATTTATTATTTGTCTTACAATCAATTTTTATATTGATAAATTGATATTGTTGTTTTTTCACTAACCAATGACGTTCTTCATTTGTAATCAAGGTCAATCTTAAGTTAAACATTTTAGTTTTTAAACAATAATTTGTTAAAATAGGCAATTATAATTCAAACCCCTCTTCCTTATAATTGATAGTGTTACTTCAATTGGCATCAGAGTCAGTCTCTAAGGATTAAACACCCAAAAAATGTTAAAGCAAAAGATTTAGGAGGTTCATAAAATAGACCACCATACTTTGATGGCTTATACTATTATTTCTGAAAAATAAAAATGCAATTGTTCTTAAAGTCACATGACACTGGTATATGGCGAAGCATCACATATGGAGATTTCATATCAAGAGTAGATCAAACCGATTCAACGTCTGCTAAAGAGAAAGAAGCAGATTGGACAACAGATGAAAAACCTAAGGTACTTCTAAATTCAAAAGCTTAATTATTTTCATCATGTGCTTTAAGTAGGGAAGAAAGTGAAAGATTAGATGAATATGATACGACATAGAAAGCATGGGACACATTGCAAACTCACCATGAAGGAAAAAACCATGTTAAGGAAACAATAATTGACATTGGCATTCGAAAGTTTGAATTATTTGAAATGAATGAAGGAGAAACAATCGATGAAATATACTCAAGATTCACAACCATAGTGAATGAAATGTGTTCTCTTGGCAAAACATATTTAGTGTAAGAAAGATCATGAGATGTCTTCCAATCACGTGGAAACCAATGATGACAGCTATAAGTCAAGCCAAGAATCTTGAGGCACTAGGTTTGGAATAACTTATTAGAACTCTAAGGGCACATGAAGTGTTGTCCTAATACCATTATGGGTGATTTTTGTGTCGTAGTCTTTTGTAGCGTTTGTGTGTCGTTGTCTATTAGAGTAGATCATTTTTTTCGTGTTGTAGTCCTTTTGATTTATGAGTGGTCAATGTACCATATTGCTAGTGATTTTAATCGTCATATTGCAAGTGATTTTAATTGTCAAATTAAGAATGACTTTAACCGCTATATTGAGGGTGTAATTCTATAACGGATTTCTACGGTGCAATGTAACTCCAATACAGTGAATCTGAGTTGTTTTATCATAGGGACTTCGTGGTTAATAGTATGTCTTGCACAATTTATGCAGTGCTGCAAAACATCTTACATAGAGCGGCCTAATCTACGATTCAATCGAATAATATCTTTGGTGACATAAATTATTATTTTTAAATAGTTTTCTGAAACTCAAAATCAAACAATAATTCTATTAGCATGAATCACTTTATCATTTTTTGGCACCACAACCTTTAAAAAACCATCGAGATCAATGTACCGACGCTTTCTCCCAAACAAAATGTGCCATACACCAATTCCATTTCTAATTCCAATTATCACCACACAATAAATAACCCATACCTACCACTAAAATATGTTTGTCTTCTACCATAGGATACAATTTCTTCAAAACAATCGACCACACCATTTATCGGGTAAAAATTGGTTGCTTGTCCATAGCCCAATCTTTTACTTATAACTTCAGATAACTATTGAAGGCCCATTATCTCATGATAAGCTTATATTAAGATTTTTTCTAAACAGGAGCATATAATATTTTGAGATATTGTCAAAAAATATAAATAGAATAGTTTGAATTAAATGGAAGTACATTGATTGGCATTCTCTAATATTTTCCCAAATCAATAAAGAGACGTACAAAATATAATTCAAGTTATATAGATAACATATTTTAGTACTACGCGTCACTGTAAATGCTAAAATAAGTATCTATCTATTTTCAAAATATCTTTCTTTTTCTATTAAAAAATAAAATTATATTTCGTTCTACACTAGCATGATGTAAGCCAACGCTTGATGTGACCTCGACAGCTAGTAGAAAAAACAATTAACAAAATTATAAAAGGAAGTAAAGTTTAAAAGAAAATATGTAATTCATCTCTAAATTAGTCTTTAAAATCAATGAAATAAATAGGTAATTTTTTTAATTCTTTTTTCTCTAATTTTTAATATTTTTGTATACATATGCCCTCAACTAAAGATAATTATATTTAAGATACGTCAGATATTAAATATGAATACATCTGAATTGAAATTCAAATTCACCATGTTGGATGAGTTTAATTTATTCCGCTAAATCGAATATTCGTTAGTTAATTTTCATTCATTTTAGTTTTTCTTGTAATAGGATGAGATGTTGAGTTGGACGAAGCAAATTCAAAAATCGTACTAAAAATTGGTACCTTTTTTTATTGAAGTTCAAACTCTATCTTTTTCAATTGACGTTCAAACTCTACTTCATTGTGAGAGGCTAACATTCCACTTATATTTTTAAAAAATTGTCTCATGAATGACTTTCAAAATTAAAAAGTTGTCTCATGAATGTCTCCAATTTTTTATAAACAATTTATCTTTAATTGAAGTTCAATAAATACTTGTCCAATTAATCAATTCAAGTTTTTTATTAACTAATTAATATCTCATTTGAATTTATTACTTTCTTTTTACTTTTTGTTACATTTTTAAAAATGTTTGTGACTTGAATATTGATAGCATATTTAGGATGTCTATATTTTTAACTATGACTAGTAGGATTAAATCAAAGGAAATGATAAATATTTATTTATAATCATTAATCTCAATTGTTGAAAGTGTAAAACATTTAGTTTGATTTTGATTTAAGTATAATTTAAAATATTCTAAGTATCACTTCAATCAATGATGTTTATAACAGTTGATTTGTTTGGGTCGATTATTATCTTTGTTGCTAGAGTATTTTGTGTAAAATGTACTTGTTGACTCGATGTATAGCATTTTTTATGCTATTGAAAAATTGTTCATATATAATTTTTTCATCATTAAAAAAATAATTATGACAAATTTATTTGGGAAATGAAATATAGACTAGAAAAAATTTGCACGAATAGACATATATATTTTTTATTGCAGAAGAGTGCATTGGATATTATAATATTATTTGTTGCATAAAACCTATGCTTTCCAAGTATTAAAAAAGTTGTCATCCAACATTAACAATATCGTTTATACCAATTTCTCCAACCAAAAACAATGATATCTTGAACTAGCAATCAAAATCTATATAGAATCAAATAAAATTTGCTGGTAACATAAAAAAATTATGTTCTCTTCATTTTTTTTTCTATTAGTATGTCATTTTTTAATTATTGATTTTTAATTCAAAATTAAACTTTGGAGATACATTTAATCTCTATAGTAATTTTATTTAATCTCTATACATTTAATTAGGGACAGATCCATGTTCATCAAATATAAGCAACTGTTCTCACTAATTATTTTACTAATTAGTAATTGAATAATTTCATCTTTTACTAAAAAATGAGTGTTGGCATCACAAATTATTGAATGATTTCATTTTCAATAATTAAATGCATAACAACATAAAAGATAAATATGTGAATGCTTGTTTAGTCACATATATAAAGATATACAATTTGATTTAAAAAATTACTATGTGTAAAGAATAACTATAATTTATAGATGTTGTGATATATTCAATTTTATAAATATATAACAAATATAAATATAATTTTGTAATCACCAACTTTTCACTGAATGATAATAATATCATTGTATTTTATTGGTTAGCTATCAATGTATTTTTTATTTCACCATTTAGAACTTCAATCTTTTCATTTAATCAAAATTCCTATATCCATACATTTCTATGATCTTATGCAAGAATTTCAAATAATAACAAATTATTCAGAAATCGAACTTTAGATTAATAGATTAACACGACTCATTTTCCAAGAACAATATAATTAATACAAAAATACGATAAATACAAAAAAAGAGACTATATAATTTTTTACGAGTAAAAAAAAATACTTAATTATAATTTTAATCTCTCTATTTTTATTAATTCATGAATTTGATTTTCCTATTTTAAAAGTTAATATTTTTAGATATTTCTTTTGATTTATTAATTAAAAAATAATGATGTGATATATTTTAAAAAACATAACATATGATACGATAATGTGAAATGATTAACATTCATAAAATTGGAATAAAACGTAGTAAAAACTTAATTAGTGACATATAAATATAAATAATTAATGTATCTAAATTGGTCTATATCATATAATTGTATATGAAAAATATGTTAATTTTATATTTTTAATTAAAAATCTGATGCAAAGATCAAAATTATTAACTTTAAAAAATAGAGAGACAATTTTCATAAATTGATAATAATAATAATAATAATAATAATAATAATAATAATAATAATAGGACTAAATCTATAATTAAAAAAAAAAAAAAAAACTACACGATTTATTGAGAATCTTATTTTTTTTGTTAAAAGAAGCCCAAAACCGGTAATTGGGCCACAGATCCGATCCGATAACCCATTTAATATTTAACCTAAACTACTTTTTTTCTCTCCAGAATTAGGGTTTTTAGTTTTTGCTGAGATTTTCTTGCGTTCTCCACCGCCATCATGGTGAGTGTTTGGTTTCTTGTATATTTTTTTCAGTGATTTCTCTCTGTTTTTTCTTTTTCTATTTGAAGATAATTTACACGATCGTGTTAAATCATCGTTTATTCTGTTCATTTTTTTAACGTCAATATCAATTATGCGATGTAACTTACGTTTCGTTTTTTGTATTTCTGTTTGGAATAATGTTTAGGGTTTTGAATCTGTTATTTTTGTCATATGACTTTTATGTTTCGAATTGACTGTTATGTTTCGAATTTTTTATATGAATAATTAAAATCGTTACTCTTTTTGTGGTATGTATAGGTTCTTCAAAATGATATTGATTTGTTAAACCCTCCCGCTGAACTTGAGAAGAGAAAGCACAAACTCAAACGTCTTGTTCAGTCACCGAATTCTTTCTTCATGGTATTAATTAATCTCTATAGTAGTTTCTAATTATTATTATTATTATTATTATTATTATTATTATCTTTTTGGAAGGTTCAGTTAAAAGCTATATTAACTTGTTTTCCTCTATTTTATTGCAGGATGTAAAATGCCAGGGTTGTTTCAATATGTAAGTTTGATCCACTTTCTTTGATTTTTTGTTGCAAATTTTGATAGTGCTTTAATTGCTTGATTGTAATACTGTATTTTTATTTCATAGTGGTATTTACATTTAGTATTTATATGTATACAATTGGAGAAAACAAACATTTTGGTAGCTGAATGTGTCACTATAGTTCTTGAATTTATTGAAATTGCAAAGATATACCTAGTGTACTTTTATTAGTAATTCTATGGAAGACTTTATTGGCCGGTGAATAAGATATTCTAGGACTTATTTGAATACCTTAAAACAGAACCAAGGACCAAAATGACTAATAAAAGAGATACTTGTTTATGTGTTTGCAAATTTGATATAATTTGGGAATATAGTGATAGTGTCTCACACATTGAGAGACCAAAATTATTGTTTACTCTAAACAAATCATGTCATTTTTCTGTTTCAATGTACTTATAGATATTTTTATTTTTTTTAACTTGAATGCAGAACCACTGTCTTTAGCCACTCACAAACTGTTGTGGTATGCGGTAACTGTCAAACTGTTTTGTGCCAACCAACCGGTGGTCGTGCAAGGTTAACAGAAGGTTGCTCGTTTAGGAAGAAGGGAGACTGAATGGCGTGTCATCTTTACTTTGTCCATGGTTGGTTGGAGAGTTTTTCTTGATAGGCTTAAGATGGAATCCATGTTTTTCATAGTTTCAATGTATTAAATTTTGTTAAGTTGTAAGACTTGAACCCCAACCTTTTCCAAGACTTTAATCTAGTTTTTCATTTACCTTGAAGTAACGTGTTTATATATTTATTGGCATATATTTCATATGTTTTAAAATTTGGGGTCTGGTTTGATTAAGCAAAACTGATTTTTTAGGTTTGGTCTTTTAAACACATTTTGCGTTAACTTGTTGATTTTCGTGAAACTCAAAGTTGGTTTATTATCTAATCTGAATCTGGTTCAAAATTGGTTTAGTGATTAAATAATGGAAGAATGGAATGAATCAAGTGAAGTTGTGTTGAGGAAAGAAATTTCTGACGCCACCTCAACATATTTCATCAACCTCTCTTTAATCTCTATTTCTGCCTCTCCTCTTCTTTCTAGAATTTTTTTAATACCTCTAAAATAAATTTTATAATATTATTTGATAATAAATTTATAAAATTATTGTATAATTATTTATAATTTATAAATCATTTTACAATTTAATAATAATTTATAACTTATATTATTATCAAATTAATTTATAAGTTACTTTATAATAAATCTATAAATTATTTTGTAATATTATTAGTCATTTAGCATGATTGATATCAAAGAGATTAAGAGCATGATTGAAGAATATTAGGGATTGAGAGGGAAGGAAGGATGAAAGCATACTCTTCAAATGTACTAGGAAATAGTTGTATACGTGGATGAAATATGATGAAGTGGCATCAGGGGTCTGTTTTAAATATATATAATAAACACTCATATTTTATCCACTTATAAATTTTTTTTCCACATTAGCCAAAAAGCTCATCTATACATGTTGAAAGTATGCTCTTCTTTTTCAAGAATTTCTTTAATCTTTTTAATTCATATTTCTGTTTCTCCTCTTTCTTCTACAATTTATTTAATACATCTAAAATTTATTTGATAATAATATTTTATAATAAGTTTATAAATTATAAAATTATTTTACAATTATTAATAAATTTATAATTTATTTATTATATGTATTTAAAACACTCCCTATGCCACCATCATATTTCATATAAAAAAATTTCTCACATCAACCAAAAAGTTGATTTGTACCTGTTGAGTTGAGAGTATGCTCTCCACCTTTAATAACTTCTTTAATCTCATTTCTACTTCTACTCTTCCTTTCACAAGTTCTTTAATACCTTCAAAATTTATTTGATAATATTATTTTATAATAAATTTATAAATTATAAAATTATTTATAATAAATTTATAATTTATAAATTATTTTATAATTTGATAATAATTTATAATTTATATTATTATCAGATTAGTTTATAAGTGTAAGATATATGCTTCCTTGACTATGATTTTGATATAACTTTCAAACATACAATGTATATGAATTATCTGATTAATCTAATAGTTTGAGTTGAGATACATTTTAGGAAAAAATCAAACACTACACTTGGACAAATCTTGGATCTCAAGCAATCAAGCAAAGATTGATCATATCATACAAGACTTGAAGATTATGTGTAAATTTGTCTATTGTTCATAGTGTTTATTAGTTAGATTCATCATTATGATTTCACACATCTAATATTTGTCAATTAAAACTGAAATCATAAAATAAGTGTGTTAATCAATCAATTGGTTAATTGATTTTTTTGATTCATAGAACAAAGTTTTCACTGAGTTAATCGATTAACAAATCGATTACTTAAATGTTTTTATCACACCTGTGTTCTATGATTAAAAAAAATCGATTGGACAATCGATTGATATACTTTTCTTAAGTTACAAGCTTTCTACTAATCAATTAGTTAATCGATTGCATGAATGAATTAGTTCATCATTTATCATAAACATATTTGCATAATCGATTGGCACATCGATTTTAATTAAACATCTGAGTTACAGGGACAAATCAGTCGATTGACAAATCGATTTGATTAAGTGTCTGAATTATAAGGAGAAATTAGCTCATTGCCAAATCGATTATATTAATGAAAGTGAATCGACTGAGTAATCGATTGTTTGATTTCGCATTTTGAACAAAACAATTATAATCGATTATTCAATCGACTCTGATATGAACTGAGTATCAGTTTCTGATATATGCATTAAAAAAATCGATTAGTTCATCTATTTCAAACAAGAAACGCGAAATCGATTAGGAAATCGATTGATCTGGTAATACGCATTAATAAAATCGATCTGTCTGAAGTTTTTCTAAAACTATATAAACTGGATCAATCACAATTTATACAACAGATAGAAAGAGCTGAAAGTTTTTCATTAGCTTTTCGAAAAATACACTTTGAGAAAAATTGTTGTAACTCACAAACATTATTGGCAAATACTTAGTGTGAGAATTCATTGTGATTGAATAAGTGTTTTAGTTTTTTTTTTAAAGAACCATCTTTGTAAAAGAAAGAGAGTGAAAATCCAGTATTGTGAAATTGGTAGTCATCTTTTAGAGTGTGTGTGATCATTTAAAAGATCTCAATCTAAATGCTCTAGGGAAAGTAATTGACAATGAGCAACAAATAAACAAGGTAATGAGATGCTTGACAAGAGAATGACAACCTAAGGTCACTGTAATAGCTGAATCAAAGGATCTTGGAAGCATGACCATTGCCACCCTCTTTGGCAAGCTCAGAGAACATGAAATGGAGTTGCACCAGTTGAATGAGTCAGAGCAAACTGATCGGAAAAGGAAGGGACTATCTATGAAAACTCAAGCTTATAAAGTAAAATCTGAACCAGAAACCTGTACTGATGATTCCGAGAGTGAAACTGATGAAGAACCTGAAATCGGAATGTTGGTCAGAAAGTTCAAGAAATTTCTGAAGAAGAAAGGAAACCAACCAAGAAAACCATCCAATTCAAGGACAAAAAGCTTCAGCAAGAATGAGACAAATGATAGCAAGGTGATAACCTGCTATGAATGTGGAAAATCAGGTCACATTAAATCTGAATGTTTTCAACTACAAAATATAAACAAGTTTGTGAAAGCTAAAGGCAAGGATAAACCATCTTCAAAAACTAAAAGAGCCTACATAGCTTGGAATGACAATGATGAAGAATCTTCTGAAACTTTAGAAGAAGAAGAAGTAGCAAACTTGTGTCTAATGGCCAACACTAACTCAGATTCAGATAGCGATGTAAGTACTACCTCTAATCCCTCTTATGAAGAATTGAATGATGCTTTCAATGAATTGCATGATGAACATATTAAGGTAGTCAAACAATTGATTTGCACTAAGAAAATGTTAGAAAAACAATGCATGATGTATGAAGAAATCAAAAAGGATCATAAGTTGCTTGAAGACATGAATGCACTTTTGAAAAATAAAGCACATGATAGACTCACTAGTTTTATTGAACTTGAAAGAAAGGTTGAATCACTACAATTTGATTTAGCAAAATTTACTAGTGGTAGAAACAACCTGAATGTTCTTCTTGGCAACCATAAGAATGCAAATGAAAAATATGGAATTGGCTATAGACCAAATAGGAATGCTCAAAAGAATCATAAATTTGTTAGATCAAAGCCAATTCATGATGTTTTCATTAAACCAACTCAAAGTACATCCTCTGCTTTTTCATGCCATTTTTGTTGCAAAAAGGGACATATATCTTTTGATTGTAAACTGAAAAAGCTTGCTGACAAGGGATGGAAACAAGTTTGGAGAGTAAAGAAACATGTGATTGAGACTAACCCCCAAGAACCCAATCTAAATTGGGTACCTAAAATCAAAGTCTGAATTCTGTTTTGCAGGCCTGCTTGACATCCAAAACTCACTCATGGTACCTAGACAGTGGATGTTCCAAGCATATGACTGGAGACAAATCAAAATTCATATCTCTGAATTTGAAAGAAGGAGGATATGTAAAGTATGGTGACAACAACAAAGGCAAAATACTTGGTGCTGGAGACATAGGGAGTGAATCAACAACGGTAATCAAGGATGTTCTCTATGTAAAAGGTTTGAAACATAACCTGCTTAGCATTAGTCAGCTTTGCGATAAAGGCTATCATATATATTTTACATCACACACTTGTACACTTGAGCACAAGGAAGATGATAGCATAAAATTGGTAGGTGAAAGGGTAAATAATATATACATGATTGATCTCGACTCTTTGCCTGCAAATAATGTTTGCTGTTTGTTATCTAAATCTGATGAAGATTGGTTGTGGCACAAGAGAATAGCTCAAATACATATAAACCATCTTAACAAACTTGTTAGAAAACAACTAGTGCTAGGTCTTCCTAACAGAAATTTACTAAGGACAAATTATGTGACTCTTGTGAGAAAAGTAAATTGGTCAAGTCCTCTTTCCCACCAATAGACTTAGTACAAACTAATAGAGTTCTACAATTGATTCACATGGATCTATTTGGTCCCTCTCAAGTAAAAAGTTTTGGAGGAAATCTTTATGGCTATGTTTTAGTCGATGATTTCTCTAGATATACATGGACTTATTTTCTGTCTCACAAAAGTGATGCCTTCTCAATTTTCAAAAAATTTGCAAATCAAGTTCAAAATGAGAAGAATCAGAAAATAGTTTCCATTAAGAGTGACCATGGTGGAGAATTTCAAAATGAATCTTTTGACAATTATTGTGATAAAAAAGGAATTCACCACATTTACTCAGCCCCAAGAACTCCACAACAGAATGGAGTTGTAGAAAGGAAGAATAGAGCAAGAACTTGCTAGAACAATGCTTAATGACTCTAAGCTTCCAAAATACTTTTGGGCTGATGCAATAAACACAGCTACTCATGTGATAAATAAAGTTCTAATTATGCCTATCCTTAGAAAAACATCCTATGAAATATACAAAGTTAGAAAACCAAACATTGCCTATTTTAGAGTCTTTGGATGCAAGTGTTTTGTACTGAATAAAAGAGCATCTAGGGAAATTTGACTCTAAGGTAGAGGGAATTTTTCTAGGATATTCACAATCTAGTAAAGTCTATAGGATCTACAATAAAGGAACTAAAACTATAGAGGAATCTGTTCATGTAAAATTTGATGAAATGTTTACCAAAAACTTGAACAGTACCCCTCTTACAGTTGGTGATTCTCTTGATGAAATTGTAGAATTAGATCCAAAAGAACCAAATGAAATATTACCTCCAACTGACATTGATTATATAGAACCTATAAGGGAAGATGACTTACCTAACGAATGGAAATTCAACAAAAACCATCCTATTGACAACATCATAGGAGAAATTTATAAAGGGATTGCTACTAGAAAATCCCTTAGACACTTCTGTAATTTCACAGCTTTTGTTTCTCAGGTAGAACCTAAGAATATAAAAGGAACTCTCTTGGACAATGATTGGATAATTGCCATGCAAGAAGAGCTTAATCAATTTGAGAGAAACAAAGTATGAATCTTATGGAACTAGATGGCTGTTTAGGAATAAAATGGATGAGAATGGAGTAATAACAAGAAATAAGGCTAGACTAGTTGCTAAAGGCTACAACCAGGAGGAAAGTATTGATTATGATGAAACTTATGCTCCTGTATCCATATTAGAAGCCATTAGGATTTTGCTTACTTATGCTTGTATCATGGATTTTAAATTGTATCACATGTATATAAATAGTGCTTTTCTGAATGGAGATATCTAAGAGGAGGTTTATGTTAGTCAAACTCTAGGATTTGAGGATCCTGCTTTTCCAAACCATGTTTATAAACTAACAAAAGCTCTCTATGGATTGAAACAAGCTCCAAGAGCTTGGTATGAAAAACTCAGTAATTTCCTCATACAGCAAAATTTTTTAAGAGGAAATTTTGATAAAACACTCTTTATAAAGAAAAAGGAAAAAGACATTATGCTTGTCCAAATTTATGTTGATGACATAATTTTTGGATCCATAAACAGTAAGCTTTGCAAAGAATTTGAAAATATGATGAAAGGAAGATTTGAAATGTCCATGATGAGAGAATTAACCTTCTTCTTAGGATTTCAAATCAATCAAAGCAAGAATGGTATTTTCCTAAGTTAAATCAAGTATTGTAATGATCTCTTAAAGAAGTTTGGCTTTGATAAATTTAAATCTATTGATACACCCATGAGTCAAGCTTGTCATTTGGATAAAGATGCAAAGGGAAAATCTGTGGATATGACCATGTTTAGAGGCATGATAGGATCTTTATTATATCTTACAGCTAGTAGACTTGACATTATGTTTAGTGTCTGCATGTGTGCAAGATATCAAACTAATCCTAAGGAATCCCATCTAAGTGCAGTCAAAAGAATTTTCAGATATCTAATAGGAACCAAAAATCTGGTTTATAGTATCCTAAGGGATCAACTTGCACTCTTGTTGGCTATTCTGATTCTGATTTTGCTGGTTGCAAATTAGACAGAAAAAGTACATCTGGTACTTGTCATCTATTAAGGAATTCACTTGTATCTTGGCATAGCAAGAAGCAAAATAGTGTTGCACTTTCAACAGCTGAGGCTGAATATGTAGTTGCTGGAAGTTGTTGTGCACAAATATTATGGATGAAACAATACCTTTCTGACTTTGGTGCTGATCTTGGAACTGTGACAATAATGTGTGACAACACTAGTGCCATAAATATCACAAAGAATACTGTTATGCACTCAACAACAAAGCATATAGAGATTAGACATTATTTCATTAGGGATCAATACCAAAATGGTAATATTATGCTTGAATATATTAATACATCTGATCAATTAGCTTATATCTTTACCAAAGCCCTACCCAAAGAAATTTTCTTCTATATTAGAATGAAACTTGGTATAATGGATCAAAATGAAATATGATCTATGTAGAAAATCGATTGAGACATTGATGTTTTCTCTAAATTTACTAATTTGCAATCGATAAGTCGATTTGCACCTCGATTATCTTGTGTCAAAATTTCAAATCAGTGTTACAAAATCGAATTCACAAGCGATTTATGCTACAAAGTTTCTCAATTGTCAAAATATAAAACACGACAATCGATTTCATAATCGATTTAGTGATAAGTGGTAGCAATAAATGTTGAACCATAATCAAAGTGACAAAATATACATTAATCCAATCGATTGGTGAATCGATTGAGGATATGGAAAATCATTTTAAAAAAATCGATTTCATAATCGATTATTTCTCCCAAAAATCCAAAGATTTGAGAAATTTTCCAAACTCAAACACGAGCTTCGATTTTGGTTATCGATTTTGTTAAATTATAAAAACTGTGAGCCAAATAAGTCGACTGGAATACCTGCACTGGTTAATATCGTTAAAGAAATCGATTTGGAAATAGATGCTGTTATGAGAAGTTTTCTTGAACTGATATGGAAATCAATTTGGCCATCGATTTATCCATTGAACATTTACTTAAGAAAATCGATTTGGGAATCGATTTGCAATATGACTGTTGCAAACATACTAGCCGTTGGAGGCAACTGTAACTGAAACCTTTCATTTCCCTCCAATAACTGTAACAAAATCGATTTGGCAATCGATGTTTTGTGTGCAAATGTGTAATAAAATCGATTTAGAAATCGATCTCAACACATTTTCACTATCAAACTCTCCCCAAACTCGATTTCTTTGTGATTTGATACTTCTCAAACTTCTCAAACCTCTCAAGCTTCCCAAATCTATCTAATGGCAAGAGTTAAACAAACAAGTGAGAAAACTACCTCTTCCTCAACCTCTAGTGGTAGAACTCCTTCTCCTCAACCTACTTCCCCTCCTGCAAAAAGAGTTCCTATATCCACTCATAAGATTTTGGCAAAGGATAAAGGGAAAGCCATTGCCACTGACCAAGGAAAAACCAAAAAGAGGAAGGTTCCTCAAACAGATAAGCTGATGGGTGATTGCATGAAGTGGCCAATCAAGAAGATCAACCTCATTCCCCCACTACTAATCTGCAATAGAATGATGTTCAACCTGAGCAACCTGCTAATAATGTTGTTGACACATAAACAACTGAAGAAACAACCCCTATCAACCTTGATAGTTATGAACCTCATGGTGAGGAGACACTTGCTAAGGCTAATATAGCAGTCTCTACCCCTCCCATTGGTGATAATGAGGAACAGCCTTAGATTAGTTGTTTAGGCTTTTGTTTTCTTTGTTGTTTTGTAATTTTTTTTCCTTCAGTATATCTCTTATAATAGCTTTTGAATCATTATTCTCTCTTATATTATCTTTTTGAATTTAATGACAAAGGGGAGAATTTGAATGAATTTAACTTGGAGAATTTGAATGAATTTAACTTGTGCTTATGCTTATCTTATCATGTATACTGAAAATTGAATCTGAAATTTGAAATTGAAATGAATTATGAGTTCTATAATTCAGGGGGAGTTTTAAATAAGAGTTATTATAAAGTTAAGTTTTGATTTTGAAATGTAAACTCAAAATTAAATTGTATGCTTCTCATTTAATCAAAAAGGGGGAGATTGTAAGATATATATGCCTCCATGACGATGATTTTGATATAACTTTCAAACATACAATGTATATGCATTATCTGATTAATCTAATAGTTTGGGTTCAGATACATTTCAGGAAAGAATCAAACACTACACTTGGACAAATCTTGGATCTCAAGCAATCAAGCAAAGATTGATCACATCATACAAGGCTTGATGATTATGTGTAAATTTGTCTATTGTTCATAGTGTTTATTAGTTAGATTCATCATTATAATTTCACACATCTAATATTTGCCAATTAAAACTGAAATAATAAAATAAGTGTGTTAATCAATCAATTGGTTAATCGATTTTCTGATTCATAGAACAAAGTTTTCACTGAGTTACAGGGACAAATTAGTCGATTGGCACATCGATTTAGTCATCTTTAATAAATATCTGAGTTACAGGGACATCGATTTAGTCATCTTTAATAAATATCTGATTTAGTCATCTTTGCATAATCGATTGGCACATCGATTTTAATTAAATATCTGAGTTACAGGGACAAATCAGACGATTGACAAATCGATTTGATTAAGTGTCTGAGTTACAGGGAGAAATTAGCCCATTGCCAAATCGATTATGTTAATGAAAGTGAATCGACTGAGTAATCGATTGTTTGATCTCGCATTTTGAACAAAACAATTATAATCGATTATTCAATCGACTCTGATATGAACTGAGTATCAGTTTATGATATATGCATTAAAAAAATCGATTAGTTCATCTATTTCAAGAATTTCAAAAAAAACAAGAAACGCGAAATCGATTGATCTGGTAATACGCATTAATAAAATCGATTGAAAAATCAAAGTACAATGAGTCAAACAAGTATCCTATATAATAAGTTATCATACGCAATTTATGAAATATTTTAAAAATTAAATTAAATGATTGTGATAAACATGATTTTTCTTTATTTTAATTTTCTTAATTATATTCAATAATTACAAATCCATAAAATAATATTATAAAATAACGATATTTATAATATATAAAATATTACTTATAAAATTAATTAATTAATATATGTGCAATGTGCCGACCATAATCTTATTTATACTTATTCTTAAGAAGTGCTATTTGGGAGGTTACTATGAATGAAAGGAGCAAAAGTCGTTAATTTTATGGGAGTTTTACTATACATTTGAAAATTAAGTACTATGAAATCAAATTATTAATACGACTATGATTGACTATTTTTTACATTTAATATTACCAAATTTCTAAATTTTATCTTTTGGTATATTTTAAAGTTATATTTTTTTGTCATAATTTTAATTTTAATCGTGAAAATAATTTATTTAATTATTGGAGTCAACATTAAATAGATAAATATATTAAAAAATTTAATTTAATCATCTTTAATAAATATTTTAATAATATTTACGAGGATAAATTAGAGAAATTTATTAATTAAAATAATTATAATATTGAAACACACTCATTTTTTTATAATACTATATAATTTAATCTTAATTTCATATTAATATTTTTTATAAAAAATCAACAAGATTATTTTCATTTTTAGAGTCGTTTAACCACCCTCTTAATAATCTGAAACAAAATGAAATTCAT
>JBBPBS010000529.1:1868468-1886024 GCA_037974835.1 Cicer judaicum | reverse complement strand
CTAAAAAATATTTTTAAAAATTATTATTTATCTTGAATATCTAACATATATAAAAAAAATTATAATACATTAGTTATAATTTATTTTATATAAACTATACACGAGATGAGGAACAAATATTATTTATCGGTCAATTACATGTAAGTTTAGAAAAAATTCTATACAAAATAAAGTTGGTTTTTTATACACCAATATCTATCCACCTATGTTTACTGATATTATAAATGAGATATATGAATATTTTAATAAAAAATGTAGAAGAAAATATTATATTTCAACTATTTCTCTAAAAAAAATTGATAATATTTCATAATAAATTTTATATATTTTAATTGTAATAAGTGACATATAACGTCGTACAACACAAATATTTAGTTAGTAAAAAATAAGAGGTGCATAACGTTATTTCACAAGTGAAATTATTGACTTTTTTAAATTTAATCTATTAATTATAAATATTTGATCAAATAATATTAATCAATGAGTGATCATGTTGAGTTTGATTCTTTCGATGAATCAATGTATATTTTTTATTTGAAAATTAATTTTTTTAAAGTTCCTAACTAATTTATATTTAAGAAATTGATATCTTTAAGTATACTTTTTTTATTGTGTAGTGTTCAATAATCAAACTCTCCATTAAATGATCAGTAGATTTAATATCTAAAAATTTATGTCATACTGTATTAATATATTGAATTTTACTCTTAGTATCACATTGATTGGTAGGATTATATCTTGATGTTTTCTAAATCGTGACTTATATTAATCAAATTAAAGTTTAAAATTATGAGCAACACATTTCTTTTACTCATAAAACATGTACTAGTTATTATATACTATCAAAATTTCGATAGCAAATTTAAGTTTTATTTAATAAATTGTGACTTTTAAATCTGATATAGTTGAATTTGAATTTCAAGCTCCACCCCTATTTAAGTCCAAAAAAGAAAACTTCAGTTCTAATGCTTATATTTAAAACTGTTAAAATGACTATTTAATTAGTCAGGTTAGAACCATTTTTAAATGAACTTTTAAGTCAATTTGATATTAAATTATTTTAAATTTTTATTTATTTATATATTGTAATATTAAGTTTTGTAATTTAAAAAATAAATATTTAAATATTTTATTTATTCTAACTTTTTCTTTAATACTATTAACATTTTTTTAAATATAATATAAAGTTATTAATATTTTACGTATTTTACTTCTAATTGTGTTTAAATATTTTATATACTATTTCAAAATAAAGCTTATATACTATTTTATCATATCATGTGAGGTAATTTAAAAGTCGGTCAGACTAACTCGTTTCGAATACATATTTTTTGAGATTAGAGTTCAAAAATCCTATTGAAATATGTGTGAAATTTTAAATTTTAAATTTTTTATTCTATATTTTATTATATTTTTTGAGTTTATTTGATCTAGTTTATTTTCTCTATCTCTATCTGTAATTTAAGAAATATTATAGAACCGTTTTTTCCCTGCTTTTGTTACTGAAATTTGGCGACTTTATTTTCTTTTCCAATTGTTAAAATAACATCAATTAGGTTCAAAAACTTGTCACTTGATTAAAATATTTGAGAGTAACCAACTATGTCGCGCTCTTGTAATTTAAAAAATATTATAGAACCGTTTTTTATGTTCATTTCTGATAAATATTTATCTTGTAATTTTTAATATTTATAAGCAACAAATATTTGTAGTGTGTTTCTTTTTGTATATTAATAATAAATATTTGTCGCATAATTTTTTATATTTATCATTATTAAATATTTTATCACCTATTTTGTATACATCTTATAGATATTTATTCATTAATTTTTTAATATTTATCAATAATAAATATCTATTTTGTATTTTTTATGTATAAATGGCAAATATTTGTCTCATATTGTTTTTAAAATTATTAATTTCAAGTATTTCTTCTTTTTTTTAATGTGTCAATGATAAATATTTATCTTATATTTTTTTATATATTGATGATAAATATTTATTTCATATATTTTTTATGTATCAATAACAAATATACCTCCCATAAAATGTCATCTAATTCTCTAGAGTATATATTTGGTGAAGCCATAGATATTGATATTACTAGTCTGGCTTTTGAGATTGTTTTAGCTTTTTAAAACTGCAATAAGCTTTACCAAACAAACATCTATTAATAATGATCATATTTCTATTGAAGTTTTAACCAAGTATCTCAAGCTATTTTATGAATCAAATGGTTAAGAGTAATACCAACAACTAGAGCTGTAAAAAAAATCTTCAATTATAAGGTCTCCTCAATTTTTATTTTTTTTATTAAATCTCTGTTATTAAGTTTTCTATCAAAATAAATTTTTTTTAAATTTCGATAAATTATTTTATGAGACTTATAGACTCCCAATATTTTATTAAATTTGAGATTTTTTTCTTGAAAATTTTTTAAAATATATTTTATTCAAAAAAATAAAAAAATATATTTTTTTCTCAAAATATTTTGTGAGAAAAATAAAAAATAAAAATAAAAAAAAGAAAATTTTTTATCGAAAAAAAAATCAAAAATTTTTTATCAAAAAAAAATCAATTATTTTTTTAAAAACGTATACCTATAGGTCCACTATCAATAGACCAAAAAGTTTATCTCCTTAGTCTCTTCTTAAGCATCTTTTGTTGGTCAAAAGTAATATGAGTCGAGAGGAATGGTGTCATGGCTCTTTCCTAGTTGGTCAAGTGTGATACCAATGTTCTGCTCCATCCAAACAAACTTCAGCAGTTCAACTCAATAATCATCATCTAAGACTAAACATCACAATCTAAAAAGCACAATGTAAGAAAAGATTCACCAAACCTTAATTTATAGAGATCTTCTTTTAAGATCAAACCTTCTTCTTATGATGGTGTAGCCTTAATAAATAAATAATAAATTATTAAGATGAGAGAAATTGATTGTTTAAAAAGAGATAAAGAGAAAATTACCAAATCTAAACAATTAAAAGGTAGAATTTCCTTGTTGGTAGATACTTTTTGGCCAACACCATTTTCATTTTTCAAAATAAGTGGATGACTTCATCTACAAGAGATAGAGAAACAAATGAGAGAGATTGGATTACTCAACCTAAAAATAATTTTACAAATTTGTGAATAATTTACCAACTACCTCTCATTTTTTTTATATTTACACCACAAAATCCTAAACTATCCAAAATACTCTTAATCTTAATCTTAACAAGTGAACTTTTGAAGGATAATTTTTCTTATTCGTCAAACTAATAATATCTTATTTTTATCTATTCCTCATAAATATATTCTATCAGCTCAAATTATACTAGTGATTCTGACTATATAATTATACTATATTTATATTTTCATTAATTTGTCTGCTGCTTTTTAGGAAAGGCGGATTTTCATGTTAATATATGACGTAGATTATTTGTTTTATACGACTTTTAATTTTATCTTTTTTAATTTTTTTTAATTTTAAAATAAATAATAAATTTTATTAAAATTAACTCATAAAACTATGAGGTCTTAAATTTATCAGTACAAGACATTCAAACTAACAATATTAGTATTTATCAATTAAATTAGAGTTTAAGATTTTTTTTTTTTAAATTCTAGTTACCATTTATAAGAAGAATTAAAGGAAGTATAATTTAATCCATGGACTAGATTGTCAAATTGTCTCTTTGCTTATCTCTTTTTTATTAGCTCTGTTTTTCACTAAAGACGAGTGATTTATGTTCAATTTTTGTCTGAAATCATTCTTTAAATCGTTTTATTCTTTGTTTAAATAAGTATTTTTCATATATATTTAATTTTTTTTTTGGGGTTTCGTTATTTTAGTGTGGTGTTGTGATGGTTCGTTGTCTTGGTGCAACATTTTATTTTTCTTTCTTATTATAATGTTTTTTGACTTAGATTGACAAATTAGCTTCGATCAAGTACAAATTTAATCAATAATTTTTTCATCAACAATTCAACTCCGGACGCGTGAATATTATGGACACCTCTTGTTATTTTAGAAGGTTTTGTCACAATTGTAGATATTTTGTTATATGCTATTAACTTGTGGATATTGTGATTTGCTTCCTTCATTTTCGACATGTTTTGCGGTCAGTACCAATTTGCATCTTCCGTTCCCGGTGCGATTCTGCTCTTCTGTTTCGGGCATGATTATGCTCTTCTGTCTTCGACACGGTTTTGTTTGATTTTGTGTTGACTCTACTATTGGCAGGTTATCCATAATTTATTTTTCCTCAATC
Source organism: Cicer judaicum (assembly GCA_037974835.1). NCBI lineage: Eukaryota > Viridiplantae > Streptophyta > Magnoliopsida > Fabales > Fabaceae > Cicer > Cicer judaicum. Next base: position 1,881,768 of record JBBPBS010000529.1, on the reverse strand, counting down.
ATTCTGTTTCTTGTATTTTCATGTCATCATTTGTTTTGTCATGTGCTAAGTATGATTTTCTTCAAGCTATTAGTGTCCACCTCAATGGACACAATTACTTTTATTGGAGTTATGTAATGGAAATTTTTTTTTATTGGAAAAGATGCGGAGTTATATTGATGAAACTTCTGTTAAGCCTACAGATAAAAGGGATGAAGCTAAATATGCAAAAGATCTAAAAACATGAAATGCTAGTAATTCAAAAATTATTACTTGAAAAATAATTATGTTGAGTTGTCTACAAGAGTGCAACTAGCAAAGTATGATACTGCTAAAGAGATTTAGGATCACTTGAAACGTTTGTATGTTCAATCTAACTGTGCCAAACGTTATCAGTTGAAAAGTGATATTGGGGCCCTTAAGCGGAACAATATGAACATTCAGGAATTCTACTTAACAATGACTAATTTGTGGGATCAATTAGCTCTCATGGAATCAACTGAGTTGAAAGCTGTCAAAGAGGACATTGACCAGATATAAGAGCAACGTTTGGTTTAGTTTTTGGTGGCTCTTTGTGATGATTTTGAGGGCTTTCATGGGGGTATTTTACATCGTTCCCCTCTTCCTAAAGTTAAATCAGTAGTTAGTGAATTGTTGACAGAAGAAATCAGACTTAAGACTCATTCTGATTTTGATTTGAAGTTATTTTTTTTTAATGAATATTATTTAATTTTAATTTTGGCAGTGGTGCTATTGTGATTATTGCGAATAGTTTTTACTTGTTTGTAAGCTTCAATATTGACATAGTGTTTAAGATATCAATATTGACATAGTGTTAATAAAAAAATAAGGGTTTGAGTTGAGTATTATGCTCTTTATTTTAAAATTAAGTGAAATTATATATCAAATCAATAAATATCGAATTTATTTGTTTAGTTCAACTTGAACTCAAACTCATCAAAAAAACATGAATATAACTTAACTAGTTTTGGTTAAATTTTTAAAATCATATGATCATTGATTTGATTTTTATATCTCTATATAAAATTCACAATTATATATTTAGATAAAATTCACAACTCACATAGTTGGATTTAGGTTAAAAAATTTAGTTTATTTTATAATTATAGTAGTTATTCTTATAATTTTTTTATAGACAGTGTCCTCCAATTTTTTTATAATAGATATTTGAGTTATAATTAGTCAATAAAAAATGATGTATTTGATCCATAACATGGATCAAATTGATCAATTTTTGTTGATCAAATTATAACTGAAATGTATCTTATAAAAAAAGAGTAATATTATTGGAACCCAAAACTTGACACAAATACAATACTGTGTAAAATAAAGAGGATCATATTTTGTATTTGTATTCGAATATATATTATTGTATTTATGTCTCATTTTATGTCGTTTCAATAATATTTTTCAAACATAAAATAAAAATAGTAGTATTTTTTTGAAAAATTATCGGGGATTTTGGGGTGACCGTGGCAACCCTATGTCCCAATGAAGATCCGCCAATGTATGTAATGCATTTTAAATATAGATTGGTAATTATATAATTATTATTGTTATATGGTTTTAAAATATTTTTAAACTTGATATTTTATTTTAGAAAGTAGATTAATAAACTATTTTCAAAATTGAGCATAATATTATTTTTAAACTTTAATATTAGTAAGATTTATTATACAAATTACTAGTAAAATATTTAATTTGTAAAATTTATACTCAAATTAAAATGCAGTTATTTTTTAATTGTTGATGAAGTGCTGTTTTTTTATTATAGTTATTATTTGTACTATGATTTTGATGTAGCTAAATATCACTAGAAGGGAGGTTGAATAGGGATTTTGCTGTTTAAAAATAATTTCTAAGTGTTTTAAAAACTATCCTCTCGCTGAGGATGGCTAGCTCAAGGATGAGGTTTTTCAAATCGTTAGATATAAGTTGAGCAAAAGAGTAGGAGTAAAATATGAGGGACACACACACAATTTTATACTGGTTCACCCAAAGATGGGTACGTCTAGTCTTCACACCCTTGTGAGATTTCACTAACTTTCAAACAGATCAATCCTCAACCCGAGCATGATTACAAACCGTGTATTCTTTAGCTTCACCAAGCTTACAATCAATTTCCAAATATTTCCAAGTGTAACTCACAAGAAAATTACAAAGTGATATGAGAGTGATTGATACTTAATACTTTCTCAAAGGATTTACAAAGATATAGTGTAGGATTAAAGAAAGTAAGAAGTGAGGGTGTTTTGCTCTTGATAGCTTTAAGATGTTTGATCTTTTTATGCAAGTGTGTTGTGTATCTTCCAATTGAGAGCTTGTTTGCATTTTATAGAGATCCAAACCCTTGATGATCGTTGGAGCTTATTTCAAACATTCCAAGTTTTTCATCATAATTACGGAATTGCCATTACATCCATCCTCACTTTTCTTGTAACTTGATCTTGACAAGTCCTTGTCAATTCTCTTTTATCAACAATGCACAGCTGTTGTTTGACCATGTGAGCTGCATTTTTTGAAGGCTTTAAGGTCTAGGTTGGTTTCACCTTTTGAGGTGATGTTGACAAGAGAGAGAAAGCTTTAGCCTTTAAATTAGCCTTCACATGTGATCTTCTATTTTTGGCTTGTTTCAAGTTGCTTTTCTTCAACTTGACTTCTTTATGTATATATTCATGCAAACACATTTAATAGTTTGATTTTAGCCTTTGCACATGCTTGAAGAGTTGCTTTCAATTGCAGGCCTATCCTCTGCCTATTCTGCCATCCTCTAACTATATTCATCTTTTTCCTTTGACCTTTTGACTCTTGATTTTAAATGCTTTGTTTATTCATGTTTGACATTGTTATGCATTTGAATAAACACATTTATTTTGGTGAGGGATCAGATTGCCTAAATCTTGGGTTTTTTCAAATTGCAGGCCATCCTCGGTTAGCAATTGTCATCCTCACGGTTAGCAATTTTCATCCTCACGTTTGCAGCAATTTTCATCCTCAGATTTCAATCATATTTTACTTCTTTTTGCCTTAATGATTAACAACCTATCTTCTTGTATGAATACACTCAAGAACACATGTTAGTCATTAATCACAATCATAATCTTTAAGCAATTTTGTTATCATTAAAATCATTTGAGAGATTTTGTCTAAACAGATTTATTATGTTAGTAAAATATAATTTTATTAAGAAATTGTAATTTTTTAGCAACAAAATAATACTTATGAAAAACAAGATTTATAATAATGATCTAATCATAAAATATGTAATATCACAACGGCATTTTCAACCTCAACCAACTATGGCTCCATCGACTAGTGGTGGTGTAGTTGAAGAAGAATTATTTGTCTCCAATATCAATTAATAATACTTTTGAGGGACTTTTGTCGTCGGATAATATTTCATCAAATAATGATGGAGGGAGTGGAGTTAATGATCAAAATAATTACTATGATGATTGATATATTTGAATAATATTTGTTATTTTTATTTTTGATTTGTATGAATTTATTATATATTATTATTTAATTATGGTATGTTTAATTTTTGGTTTGTATGACATAATTTACTAATTTTAGAATATTTTATTTTGGTTGGTATATATAATTTTAATTTATAATTTTATATAATTTTGAATATAATTTATTAATATATAATATTTATTTTAAATTTAAATCTTTAATTTTTTATATATAATATCATTTTTTAATATTAATTTTGAATTTTATAAAATTAATTTTTTTGATAAAGCCACACATTTGTGGCGGCCTATGCCCTCACAAATGGGACATTTGTGGCGACATTGGTCCTCACAAACGCTGACTATTTTAAACTTAGTCTTTTGTGGTAATTTAAGCCTTCACAATTTTATGGCAGACTTTTCCGTCACAAATTTTGTGAGGAATTAAACCCTCACAAATGATAACCAAAAAAACACTGTCAAAAACAGCCATAAATTTATCTATTATGGCTATTTTATTCCCTTTACGAAGCCATTTGATCCTCACAAATTTTTATTTTTCTTGTAGTGTATATGTATTCATTGTAACTCTATTAACTTAAATTTGATTTATTTTGATTATGAAATCTAGTCAAGGGTTGATTCTCTTCAATCTTTCTCATATTTTTATTGTCATTGTTAACAACAATAATTTCTTAGTTAAATGTATTAAATAGATTACAACAAGTATAAATGTTGTTAATTTCAGTTTTTTTTTCTTTCTAATTATGATAGATTTATTGTGATATGTATTTAAATAATAAAGTGAACTGAACATGACCTCAACATTAATAAATTTTTTAAAGAATTTAAATTAATTAATTTAAATATAAAATTTAGAAAAAAAATAAACTTAACTTTTCTATTAAATAAATTAAATCTAACTAAATTTCAAAAATATCTATCAAGCACCTATTTTCACACGTATCAGTGAGAAACAAAACATAGATTGATTATTATGAATTTATGACGCACAAACATTCATAAATAAAATAAAATAAAATAATCACGATTCACTGGAGAACCAGAAATGGGTGACATTGGTATGTGGCTTTGTTAAAGTACACGTCATAATAATTTTAATTGAATGTATAGAAGTTACTATTCAAAAAACACCGATCCTTTGTCAAAATAATAATAATAAATTCAATCCCAAAGATCCTGCTATTTTGCAGTGTACTGATTGGTGATATCATACTGATTTTTTTTTTTTTCCAATAAAATTATCTGTGAGATTTTTTAAAATAGAAAACATTCGTGGAGTAGTTAAATGAAAATCTTATCACCACTAGTCGAGTATTAAAAAATTTAGAATTCCTCTCAAAATTTTGAAAAAAGTTTATAATTAATGATTTTTTTAATTATTTTTCAACCAAAATATTATTTTAAATTATTATTAGTTTAATACTTTAATAAAATAAATCAAACGATTAATTAATATTTTTTTGTAGAAAATTGTACAAACAATTAAAAAGTTATATTTTTTAACTTAAATAAAAAGTTAAAAAAAATAATATTTACTAGAAAAATAATATTTTTAACTTATATTATTAGATAGAAATAATTGATGAAAAATTCTTGTCAAAATTTTATCAATAATCAAAATCAATAAAATCAAGGAGTATATTAAAGCTTATATAATTAACTAATGTAGCTAACTAGTATTAGTAACTTTAATTTAGTCTAACAAATAAAAGTGTTTTCGAATATTGCCCATGTATTTTTATAGGGATTTTCAAGTTGAAAATATTGACAAATATTTTTATTAAATTAAATAAATGATTTTAAACAATTTAAAACTCGTTTAAAAAAGTATTTTCCGTATACTTTTCATGAAATTTAAAATCGGTGTCAAAAAAGTTATTTCAAACACACCCTTTAATTATCACTTTCTACGTCATAAACCATTTGTTGCATGTACTTATGTTCTTTGTTTGTTTCTCTTATTACTTTAGATAACATAAAGAAATCAAAATCAACAAATAAAACATTAACAAATGGCAACTGTCGTACTACACATGTTTGTTATGTCTGCATTAATATTATAATCTCTTAGTGGACCCATCACATTGGATCATGTATACATATCAGAATATACCCCCTCCACAATAATTTTAACTAAAAGTAGATTAAATTATCACGGATATCAATAATGATAATAATTAATTAAGTAATTAATTCATTTAAAAAAGTATATCTAAACTGTGGTTCAAGATACATAATAAAGTGATTCATTGAAAATAAAAGTTAGATTAATTGATAGATATTTCTTTAGAAAAATAGTATTTATTTATATTTTATCAATTTGGCAAAATTACTATTTTAGTTTATTAATTTGTTTTCTAATTTTATTTTAGTTCTTTACTTAATTATTTTTATTCCGTTTTGATTTTTTAATTATATTTTTCTTAATTAAGTTAGTCATTTCCGCTAATTTATATAAAAAATGATAAGTTTTGTCATTTGTTTCATCTTACTTATCTTCAAATTATAAACTTATAAATTTATGATTTTCTTTAGTCTAAAAACTCTTATAACTCATCAAACTTTTGACCTTAAAATTCATAGCCTTTTAAACTAAAAAATAAAAAATCCTCAAATCCATTCTTCTTTATTAAAATCCGCTTATGAATTAATAGATGAGAATGCAAGTAGAAACGTTGTAACTCTTCAAGACAAAATTTATTCATAATTTCAGCAATATAAAATATAGTGCAGAAACAACAATCTTAAGAATATGAATTATTACTATCAATTTGAGTCAACAACTATTGAACTATTAACATATGAGTAACACAAATGTGACAATAATCAGAATTTAAAATTTGTTATGTTATATTCACAAACAATGTCAAAAAATGTTAAATTTTTTGAATCAATAAGTGTTAGTTATGGTTAATTCAAAATGATTGTAATATGATAATAATTCAGTTAGGATGGTTAAGAAGTTGTTAAGACTCTTAGAAGTTGGTTGAAAGGTAGTTGAGATCAATTTTATAAGATACTATAAAAGGGTGTAAAACTGTTTTGAAAATTACTGATGCGAAACGGAGAACATTCTCCGTACTTATATACAATCTCTTGAATTTTTTTCTTTAATCTCTCTTCTTTTCAATTTCAATATATTCTAACAATAAGAAGAATGAGTTTTGAGGATTTGTATTTTTTTTTTGGGACAATGCATGTTAAACAAGAAGAATGAGTTTGATGATTTTTCATTGTTCTGATCTTGAAAAGTTATGGATTCGAATTCGTAAATTATGAATTTGAAAGTTTGTGGTTAAAGGTTATAAGTTTGATCAATTTTCTAGATTTTTAGATTGAAGGAAATTATAAATATCAAGGTTTATAAATTTAAAGAGAAGTGAGACGAAAAAGATGACCAAACTTAATGTTGTTCGATAGAAATTAATCAAAAAGCCAGATTTGACAAATGGAACTATAGTTAAAGGACGAGAACATAATGAAAAAATAATTAAGAGTTTAAAATGAAACCAAAAATAAATTAAATGACTAAAAGAGTAATCTAACCTATAAATTTTAATATGAATTAACTATTTTTATTGTAAATCATTTCGGATGGAGTAATATCTTAGATAGAATGTTGTTGCCACTTATTATTGCTTATTGTAAAAGTTAAAAAATTGTCAAGGGATGTTTATTGAGTTGGTAATAAAGTAATTTATACTCCACAAGAGCGTGAATTCAACTTATATTGTTGATGTAAAAATATCTTTATTGAAAGTTTGATAAATACATATGTCACTCCTATTTTAGTCTTGTAGTTTTCTCTAACTCTAATAATTCTTTTCATAAATAATTTAGATTTAACACTGTTTGATGTAATCATTCAAAGAAAAATAAATCAATGTTGCATGAAAATTTTGAGCCGATTTTTTTTAGCTAACTTTTAAGATCGCCAATATAATTTAATTAACCTAAATCGAGTATGAGTTTACCCTTGGTGTTGAAAGAAATATACTTTATTTCAATATTAGCTACACAAGTCAAGTTGAATCAATTTGATCGAATCCGTTTTTTGAATTAATAAAATTTATTTAGTTTTAGTAAATGTCTAATAAATACATTTATATATTTTATCACATTTGTTGATTTTTTTTTTATGTTATCGATATGAATGTAATGAATTTGTTTGTACATTTATTATTTTCGTTTTTAGTATCTTTGAACTATATTATTTTTTATATAATATATATCAATTTAAATAAATAAATAATTTATTATTTTCGTTTTTATATCTTTGATCTATATTATTTTTTGTATAATATATATCAAGTTAAATAAATGAATAATTTTCAAGAGGTAAAACATGTCTGAAGAATGTAAAACAAAGTCATTTTTCAGTATTAATGACATTCAATATTTTTATGATTATTAGTATTATTATTTTGACTCATTAACTTTGAATTAATATGAAAAGATGGTTGGACTTTTGAAACACAGCCATTCTTTGAGGCGGATTAATCGGACATTCCAAATCCTCTCCTTCAACTTCACTCACTATATGGTCAATCTTTATTTTTATCATTATTTGAAACATCAAATTAATGTTGTCACTTCTTTGTTGGATTAAGACATGTACCTAATACTGAATGCTACTTTGCATATCCTTATTCATATTTTAATTTTTTTTAAAAGCTAAAATATATTTTATCAAAAAAATCTCCTATCACATCAATTTATAAAACATTTGTCGCCTAAACAAATATAATTACATCCACATCCATATCACACCTTCAAACATTCAAGAGGATAAACACATTATTGATATAACGCAAAATCAAAATTTTAATATATGAGTCAGTCAAGAGTCTTACATTGAATGAGATAAGATTTGATAAAATATTTATAAGTAATGGATAGTTTTTATTTTACAAGTTAATTTTGTAGAGTTATATTATGTCTAATTCAAATTTCAAAATTGTATTATAATTTATTCAAAATTTATTGAGTTACCTGCTATTATATCACCGCACTTGATTCACACTTATGTTTGAAACTAAAGTTGACCTTAGGGGTAGGCCGCCAAGCCTACACGCCTAGGACCACAAAATTGTCTCTTTCAAATAATCTAAAATTATCTTTGATTTACTTTAAGAGAAATAAAACAAGAAAAATTATACACTAATTGATATACTTAATTATATAAAATGACTTCTTTCTTGTACAAATACATATATTATTATTTCTTTATAGAATAATGTTAACGATTCATGTAATCCTTGTTTAAGTCGAAATAAGTATTTCAAAATTAAAATTAATCAAATCCTATTTAAGATAAAAAATATTTCAACAAAAATAAAATGAATTAACTTTAATATTGATTGAAAAAAAATGTTAAACAAAATTGATTATAATAATTTATTAAATAATTTTTCATCCCAAAAAACTCAACATGAAAATATATAAAGTTTATTGAGATAATATTGTTGGGTGGGTTTTTTCCAACAATATTAAAAAAAAGAAAAAACTCAATTTTAAATCCGCTTCATGTTTAAATATGTGTTTTGGTTCGGTCCTATTTTAAACATAAAAGATGTATATTAAAAGTGATATGGTAGTTCCAATCTAAAATCTAAAAGCTTAATTCTAAAATAGAAAAGTGTGTATTAAGTACAATTTTCCAAAATATAAAACCCCTTTAGAAAAAACTTTGATGAGGTAATAAGAGACATTTTTAATGAGAAGGAATTTGTTCCTTTGAACTCGTGATAGTAAAGTACTATTTTCTTGTATGACCATTCGTTTTGGATCTCGTGCAATGAAATGAACAAAATAATATAGAATGACCCCATTTGGCTTCTTCTAAACGTGCTTTCCAAATCTATATTCCAATTAATCCATCACCTTCGAGTTGGCACCAATTATGATTCATTTGTTTTTGTCTTAGCTATGGGTATTCATTCAAAAATTATTACTCCCTCTAAGTAATCAATATCTTATTGTGTAGGTGGATATATTTGAACTTAAATTTATAACTAAATATATCAATATTTTAATTATTAATTTTATTTATATTTTATTTTAAATAAAATAGCGTGTGAACTGATACACAAAATATATTTTTCAAAGTTCAATCTCTATTACTACTTCCTCCTTATTTGATCTTTAAACTTTTTAACATTTTAGTTTTTTCCTAAATTTTGAGGTTTTTAAAATATTAAAATACCATTAAACATTATTTTTCTTTTATTCCTTTATAAAAAAAATATTTATTAAGTATGCTACACTGAAAATAGATAAATTATTCAATTGACACAAATAATGAGAAGATATTCAATTATGATTAATTGAAAGCACATGAACCATAAAAAGGGATGTAGTGCACGTTTGAGTATTTTTTAGTGGAAAAAAATGGGAAAAACTTTAAATTTAATAGAGTATTTGAGATTAAGTGTAATATATTGGGAATTTGAACAAAAAAATTGTAAGTAAAAAAACAGGGATAAAGAAGTCCATGACTTTCCAAATTAATTATTTTTTAAATTATTTAATTATTTTCAAATTCTTCTTTTATCTTAAATCATTTAAAATTCACCCTCTTATATTTGAGGTCACTTGTTCAACATTTTTATTTGAAAAACCAAACAAACAAAATATCTACTTTTTATACTTATTAAAGATAATAGTTAAAGTGAATTTAATTTTTTGTAATTTCGTATAAAAAATTATTTACTAACTTATGCATCTATATTATAATAGTTATTTCATTATAATATTAAAGAATTAATTTAAAGATATTTTTTTAATATTAACACCAAATGAGATATTTTTTTTATTTGACACCATTAAACCCATGCACTTTTTATCAACAAGAATTATGATTAATATAAAATGTTGGACTCACTCTCTCAGAATGTGATGAACTCAAGTTCAAAATGTTTTTGAGAGAAAAAATCACAATCACATTTAATATTTGATATATATTTTTTTTTTCTTTCTTTTTTATGATCGAGTCAAGCTCCTCTTATGAAAAAATATAATAGCATTTAATGAATTTCTAACTATAAAAGTTACTTATAATTTTTTTATTAGATTTTTTTTTACTAATTAGTGTTCCTGTTGCATATATAAATGTGATTTTCCCCTTATTTGTACAATCACATTTTTTGAATGACATTAATTACAATTAGAGGTGAGAATAGATTATATCAGACTATATTTGAAATATCTGAATCTGACCTACAACTAATTTTTTAAGCTTAAGTCTGACAAACAGTCTATTATATTTTTTTTTTGTCTGACCTGACATTTTTAAAAGTATTGTCTAATCTAAAAACTTATTTAAAAGTCTTATTAACATTAAAACAATTAAATTTTATATTTTACATATCTATATATATTAAATAAAAAATGATGTTTCTAACAAAATGATTTTAAAAAAAAATTGAAACAAACATCATTTAAACCCTAAAAAATAGTTTTTGATTTCAAAGAATAGATTTTTTTTCCGAAACAAATGCACTCGTTATTATCTCTTAAACAAATATGTAACAACTACTAAGTTAAGTGATTGACTAATTAAACAACTACTGAATATAGACCAATTGCCGAATATGGAATAAATACCGAATATGAAACAAATACAGAGTGATTGCATAATTAATTGACTTTAAAATGGAAAATAATATTATTAATAAATAATAAAATATATAAATCGGCTTGTAAGACCTAATAGAATTTTTTAGAAGTCTGAGTCTGATCTATATAAATAAATAGATTTTAAAAATAACATGAGCCTAATCTTTTTTTTATTAAATTGGTCATACAAGACTATAAGTAGGTCTAAAAATTTAAATGTGTATTAAAAGAAATAACTCCTACAACTAGTTCCTTCATATTTCTTTTTTTATAAAATCACTTTTTCCCTGTTTATAATCGAATATATATTAGGTGTATATTTCACACATATGTACTAGGTATATATATTAATTAGGTGTATATTTCATTTTTTCCCTGTCAATATATTCGATTTTGTATTTACTCTCTTTATCTTAAAGTAAATATCATTAAATATTTTTGCTGACATATTAAAAAATATAATTAAAAAAAATTATTTTACATAATTACTTATTTTTTGGTGAATTTTTCACAATTATTAATGCAAAGTTTAATAATATTTTAAAAAATATGGTCATAATAATTATTAAAAAGTGGTATGAAAAAATAATTAAAATTCTATTAAAAATTATAAATTATATTTATTTTAAAATAATTTTTTTATTAAAGTGACACCCATGAAAAAGAGGAATTATAATAACAAAATATATCAATACTCCCCTCCAGTCTCGTTTGTAAACATAAAATATATATTTTCACACTTATTAAAAATAATAGTTAAATGTATTTTTTTTTTCATGTTAGAAAGAGAAATGCATTTAGTCTATGTGGCCTACTTAGCTGGTATGACCTATTTGATAAAAATATTAGGTTTAACTTATTTTTAAAGTCTATTTATTTAAATAGGTTAGATTTATATTTATAAAAAAAACTCTGATAGATCGACCTATACATATTTTATCATTTAATAATATTATATTTTATTATTATATTAATAATATTATTTTTTATTTTAAATTTTATCAATTAGATAATCCCTCAATAATCATTCCATATTCGGTAACGATTTTATATTTGGTAATCGTTCCATATATTCGGTAGCTGTTCAATTAGTCAAATTAGTCGATCATTCAATAGTTTCATATTTGTTTAAGAGACAATAACGGATGCATTTGTTTGAGAAAAAAAATCTATTATTTGAAACCAAAAATTTTCAGATTTTCTTAAAATTTATTTTGTTAGAAAAATTATTTTTTGTTTAATATATATAAATATGTACATTAATATTGGTATGTGGAGAGCATCGTGTGATATTAGTAGAACATTTAAATATTTTAATTTGAATAAGACTTTTAAATAGGCTTTTAGGCCAGGTCAGACCGAAAAAAAAAGTCTATGATAGACCATAGACCAGATTTAAGTCTAAAAAATAAATAGTAGGTAGGCTCAGGTCTTTCAAAGCATGACTTGACCTATTCCCACTTGCCTATCTTCTCATATTATTAAAGAATTGAATTAACGATGTTTTTGAAATAATAAAATTAATTATCGATAATTTAGTTAACATTTGTTTATATTTAAGTCTCGACGGAATATTTGATAATAAATATTATCTTGTCTCTTAAAAACAACCTATTTAAGTATTTTATAAAAATTAAAAAAATATGAGAATAGATTGACTCTAAAAGTAACTTTGTGATGAATTAGGAAAATAGGAAAATTCAAACAATTTTCGAGACTTTTAAACAATTTAAAATTTTCCTTCTATATTTGGAAAATTTCAAAATGTAATCCTTATTTTGAATATTTCAAAATTTGGAAACTTTCGAAACTTTTTAAATTTTCGAAATGTAATAATTATTTTGAAAATTACTTCCGAAAGTTTAAAAATTTGAAACTTGTGAAACTATTAATTTTAAAACTTATTATAAATCATTAAAATGATAATATTATATTTTTCATGTGTCTTGAAGGATTTAGCGTTTATAGTTTATATTATATTATTAAATAGAGTATCTCTTCACATATTTATTATGAGAGTCAATAGATCATCATCTTTTAAAAATAATATAAATAAAAAAGGAAATAATATTTTACCAAATTAATTTTAGCAAGTATTGATGTATTTGTTATTAACATAAATACAAAGTGTATGAATTAAATTAAGAATGATATATTTATTAATAATTAAATAATATTTTTTTAAGGAAATCATTAAACAT
>JBBPBS010000529.1:1844612-1868141 GCA_037974835.1 Cicer judaicum | reverse complement strand
TGGATTATTTATTTTTTGTTTGTATATTTTTTTAATTAATATAAAATTATCAAATATATCACTGCATTGTGAAATCAAGAACATTACTCTTGTATTGAATTATTTTGAAAATAAACAAATAGAAAACACAATTATTCAAAAAACTGAAAATAAAAAAATAATAGAGGGAGTAAAAAAATCCCCAAGCACCATTATATTTTAGAAAATGACAAATTAAACCTTAAAGACATTACTATTTATTTATTTCGATTTTTGTATAAAAAATAATAATAAAATTACTACATTTAATGGTACCAACAAATACTATAAACACATTTATTAAGGAAAGAGTCAAATAAAGCTACTACTAGTACTTGACATAATAGTATACTTTTTTAAGTAACCAAATGCATTAACAGTATTAAACGTAAATTAAGAGACCTTTGCAAAAAGAACAAAACGTCAATCTTTGACTATATCAAAAATTGTGGAAATATTATAAAATATATGAAAATTAATTTAAAAAAATATGAAAATTAAACATATAAATTAATAGTTGCATTTTTCAATAGTAAAGTAAATAGAAATGTTATTTTAAAGAAATCATAAATACATATTAAATTTTATTAAAATTCAATATTAAAGACAAAGAAAAAGTAAAACAAACTTCTTATAATTAAAAATCTGAAAATAATTTATAAAATATAAATTACTAAATATCATATACATAAAAATAAAAAAAATAGGAAATACCATATTTAGCATTAAAAATTTGATACTCTAAGAACATTACCAAAATGAAATTAGTCCGTTTTTGTTTTGTAATTTATTAGTAAAAGAAGAGTTGAAAAGTAAAGGAAAATCCAGGTAGGATATTAGGAAGCACATCATTGTCAGTGAAAGTGTCGGTGCTCAACTAATGTTGTCTTCTGTCTCACTATATTACACACTCTCTTCCTTTCTCTCTCATCTTCATTTTTCTCTCTCAATCTTCAATTTTTCCTTTTTTTTCATAGTTTCATTGGTCCAACTTTTTTTCTCTCTCTCTCTTGAGATTCTTAATACCAAATCAGAAAATGGGTTTTGATTTGAGACAAGTAGTTGCTGGTATCCTCACTCTTACAATGTTTGTCATGCTTATTCATATGATTAAAAGAGATCATTTTGATTCTGTTCAAGTAAGACCCATTTTTCATTTTTATCTAAAGTTTCAATCTTTCATTTTTTTTTTGTTCATAAGTTTGATGTTTTTTTTAATGTGAATGAATCTATGAAAGGGTGAAAAGGTTTTTCTTTAGCTTTTTACTTTTTTTGTTATGAACTAAATTCACTCACAAGGGTTTATTTTGTTAATGATGTTTTGTTAAACTAATAGTTTGGGATCTGAATTTGTTTAGAAATTGAAATGAATTTCAACTTTGAAGGGTCAATAAAAAAACCATTTTTTGTTTGTATGCATCTTGAAGCTTGAAGTGATTCTAAGATCCTTAGTTTCTAAACTAGTAGAGATTGTTTTCTTGTAGTGGATGATGATTTTTCAATGGAATTATTGATGGTTGTAAGTTATGTTCTCTATAGTTGTTGTGAAACCATTGATTAATTTTTGAGAAGACATGAATTGAGTAACTTGTGATAATGGTTCTATGTTTTGGTGAGAAAATCTTATGATTTAGGAGTCAATTGTTGTTCATGTTCTTTGAATTTGTTAGAAAAACACTGTGCTCTAATTGAATCTTGGAGTGGTGAAATAGATTAATACAGATGCAACTGTGAAAGTGCTTTTCTAATGGAAATTTGTTTTGATTATTACTCTTATAATTATTTGAAATAAGTTTCTTTTTGATTTACAAGGATAATAAACTTCCGGGAGTAACAGATGATGCAATCTATGAAACTGTAAAGCTTGATACTTCTCATGTAAGAAAGAATATAGGGCTTTGGAAGGGAGATACCGATGGGTTAAAAGCTTGTTGGGTTAAGCCATCTGGAGGTAAAATTCATGTGAAGTATTGCAAATAGTCGAAAATCACGTAATAGTAGACATTCTTGTTGTTGTTGTTTTATTCATATTTTGGCAATGGCTTGCAGATGAAGTGGAGCAGACGAAGGGGTTTGTTACCTTTTCATTAACCAATGGACCTGAGTATCACCTATCTCAGGTAAATGATTTAGCTGTTGTGATTGACTTAGTGAAATGAGGATTTGCATAGGCTTCAGTTATGTTCAGATACTTGCGGCTGTTCCTCAAACACCAGAAATATTTTCCCTTCGATTAGTACTTTTCATATATGTTCGGTTTTAATTTTGGAGGAGGTGAAATTGATTCTATAGGTGTAGAATTGATTTTGACATGTTTGGATATTCTCTAGAATTTGATTCTAACTTGAAGATTTTGCCTCTACAATTGTTTTTAGCCTCTTTTATTGTTCAATCCACTTTTATATAATTGTATCAAAACATAAATCACTTTACAGTGAACTCAATTTTAACCAAGACAATTTTGCGAAATCAATTTTTGTCACTACAAAACTAAACACGTAGTTGTGACAATATGCCACCTATGATAGTTATGATAAGACTGATAATTTTTGCTGTTCTGATATCTGATACTATATATATATATGTGTGTGTGTGCGATTTGCTCCTTTAGAGGGGGCAGCATTGTAAATTTTCAAGTTACTTTGATTCTATATTTGCCATACTGTCCATCATTTTCCATTTCTCTAAATCATCTTTCGTCACTGATATACTTCTTGTCCAGATAGCAGATGCTGTGATTGTGGCTAGAAGTCTTGGGGCAACACTTGTGATTCCTGACATCCGAGGAAGCCAACCTGGTGACAAGAGGTTAGTTCTGACTGTATAAGATCAATTCCATTATTTGAACATCAAAATCCAGACAATATATGTTTATCTCTCTTACTTTTTATCTTCTAAAACTTACCATTTTAAAAATACACATAAAAACCAAAACTTACCGTATTTGACATCAAATTTTGATGTCAAAATATCATTTTTAATAAAAGATTGGGTATATAAGAGTGGAAAATGTCAATGTTAATGGCTTCTCCTACTCTTAAGTTGAAAATGCGTTTAATCTAATGATATTATTTCATGTCTCAGGAACTTTGAGGACATTTATGATATTGACGTGTTCATGAAAAGCATGGAAGGAGTGGTCAGTGTGGTAAAGGATCTTCCTGCTCAAGTAACAACTAAGAAAATTGCTGCTGTGAAGGTCCCTAATCGGGTTACCGAAGATTACATATCTAGACATGTCGAACCAATTTATAGATCAAAGGGAAACGTAAGGCTAGCAACTTACTTTCCTTCGATAAACATGAGAAAGTCAGGGAAAAAAGGAGACTCTGATTCCATTGCATGCTTAGCAATGTACGGAAGTTTGGAGTTGCAACCAGAAATGCGTGAAGTGGTTGACTCAATGGTTGAAAGACTCCGAACTTTAAGCCGAAAATCAGATGGTCAATTTATAGCTGTCGATTTGAGAGTTGAGATGTTGAACAAGAAAGGTTGCCAAGGAAATGAGGATAATGATGGAGAGAAAAGTTGCTTCAATGCACAAGAGATTGCAGTGTTTTTGAGAAAGATTGGTATTGATAAGGATACCACAATTTATGTGACACAATCAAGATGGGATGATAGCCTTGATACTCTTAAGGATCTGTATCCTAAAACTTATACTAAGGTGAGATATTTTTTCATATTCCTCCTTCTCTATCTCTCTCGAAACGCGCATGCTGCATACACACCGACACATATAAATGCGCACACAGACACACACACACAACATATTTGCTTCCCTGAGGAGGTGTAGACCTCGTATGTTTTAACTAGTTTCATCATTGGTGATGCAACTCTTGGTTCGACAGTGATTTCTGCTTCACGAAGAAGTCATGAAACCTGTAGGTTTCTACCTAGTTTCATCATTAGTGGCGGAACTCGTTTGAAATGGAGTTGTTTTTAGCACACAAGCACTCACTTACATACTCGCGCACGGGCGTACACAGACACACACGCGCGCCTGCCTGCTCAAACAGACGCCTACAATCTTTCATGCATTTTTCAAAATAAAAATGTAATATCTGATTTCATCTTCAAATTATTGCAGGAATCCATTATGCCCGCAGACAAGAAGACAAAGTTCCTAGACTCTAAAGATTCCGAATTGGAGAAAGTGATCGACTTTTACATTAGTACCGAGAGCGACGTCTTCATACCAGCAATTTCAGGTCTATTGTACGCGAATGTAGCTGGTAAGAGAATCGGTTCCGGTAAAACACAGATATTAGTTCCATCCGATATTTCAGATTCATCGGCTTCCGCCTCAAGTTTCTTGTCCCCTTACATCTCCAAGAAAAATCACTTTGCCTATTCTTGTTATTGTTAGTAGTTTGTTTGCTGTTTGCCAATGTAAACAATCCATTTGGAATTTTCAGGTTTTTTTAGGGCCTAAGGTCTTTTGTTTTGATATTTTTATGAACTTTTCAGCAGAAAAGGAGAGAGTCAAGTGTTCACTAGATTAAAGTTTTGTTATATAAAATTGTACACAGGGCTTTCTGTTCACATATTTGGCTTGTAAAATTATGGCTGCACCATAATTATGAGTGAAACAATCAAAACAATTGATACTGCATTCATTTAATTTATGTATTTATTTGCATGTTTCAATAGGAAAAAAAACTCCATCCTAATGGTGTTCTTTAATGAGAGGTACTTGATTGGATCTTTGTAAAATATAAATCCTTTGAGGAGAGGTTTTTTGTTTGTTTGTCTGCTTTAAACAAGACTGTCTCCAATAAAAATGCTAATATATAACAAAGGATTATTAGTTTTGTTAAGAAAACAACTATGGTGTTTATTTCTGTTGTAGTGACTATTCGCATCAAAATTCAAAAGAGTGTATGAAAGAGTGAAGTAACTATATACAGATATATAATTATGACCATTCAATCTGCTAGATCTTAGTATACAGTTTTAAAATCAACTATGGTTGTTTTATTATATGATGTTGTGATTGAATGACCGTATAATAATTATTTTATATTGTCGATAAATTATTTTTATTCTCTTAAAAAATTAATAATAATTAAAATATTTTTTATGAGTAATATTATTAAAACACAAAACTTAAGGTATACAATATTATGTATTGGAATACAAATATAAAAAATATTTCTCTGCATTTTATATGATATTATATTTGTTTTATATTTTGCGTTAAGTTTTGTATTCTAATAATATTTTTTTTTTATTATAATAATTATCACATTGAATTTATATTTAAATCATGCACCCATCTTAAAAAGAAAATCAAATAGAGTATATTTTTAACAAAATGCTATTTCACCTTGTTATTCTTTTACTTTACAATCATGCATAAAATTAATTTCTTTGCCTTTACATTATTCAATTAGATAAAATTTGATTTAATCTTTCAAATTTTCTGGTTAGATTTTTTTAAGAATTTTAAGCCCTTTTATATTAGTTTAAGATTTTGACATTATCTGAAAGTAGTGTCAATACTCATAATTTAATAGTAAAATATAGGTTTATTATTATTATTTTATTTAGAAGGTAAATTAGTTTTGTTCTTCATTAGATACATTAATTGATTCCAAAGATAAAAAAAAAAATAAAAAATTAAAAGAATATGTAAAGATTTTAAACTGAAGCTTAAGAATCGAAATATATTATTTAAACGTAATTAAACAAAATAAGTCATAAGCCGTCTTAGCTCAGCTGGTAGAGCGCATGGCTTTTAACCATGTGGTCGTGGGTTCGATTCCCACAGACGGCGTTTTATTTTTAATGTACAAAATTCTCCAATCATCATTTATTTCACAAAATTCCATTTTGTTTTTCCAAAACCTCATTTAATAGTATCAAACTAATATTTTAAGGAATAAACACTAGCTGATAGAAACAAATTTACATTAAAAATCAAATCAAACATAATCGTAAATCAATTTGTTGCCATCTATTTTAAAAATATTTGGTCCCAAAAAATCTTTGTGAACAGATTCAGAAGAATTTTACAATGACAAAATCCACTAGATGTGCTTGTGTGTATTTGATTTTCACTTATTAGAGATCTACATGACTATAATGAGTCACACTTTCAATCATAACAACAGTAAAGTCTAATCATATTAGAATTTTAAGTATGTATTGATTGTATTACCTGAAGTTTATTTGCCTTTAAAATGAAGGGAAATTTTTTTCTCATTTCCCAAAAACATGCAATGCCTTTAAGAAACATGGGGTGAAAAGTAACCTCCAAAATAATTTAGCCCTTGTCTGGAAACATGTTGGCTTGATGCTAGACACACCATCATTCATTCCTCCAATATGTAGCTTCAATATATATACTTGACCTTGGAAAATTTATTTTCCAAACACACACATAGTATATGTTAGGAATAATTGAGTTTCAATGCTAGAATGCACGTTGAGCCACCCCTTCAATTTGTAGTTTTTTAAATTTACATGAAATGTGTTTTGCGCGTTTGGTCATCTCAACTTGATTCCAAACACACCATTATTAAGGAGCACAAAAGTGTTTCTAATAGTGTACTATAATGTCTGGCATGATCCAGAATCTTCAGGAAAATATGCGAGCTGAGATTGCTGATTGCGTGTATTTTGAAGCGAGTTTACGTGTTAAGTATCCAGTTTATGGGTGTGTTGAAATAATCTCTCGATTGCAACAAGAGATAACCCAAACTCAAAACGACATAATAAAGATCAAGGGTGAAATAGCATTTCATATTGCTCATAGACAACATCAGCTCCAACAAATGGCTCATGCTGATGATCAATGTGACCCAGCATCATTTACATATATGATTGAGACCTTTCTTTAAAGCATTGATTTTAAGTATTTTGTTTCTGTTACATTAAATTAATTGAAAGTTATAAATAAATGTTATAATTTGTTGTGAAGTTTTCAGAGACTACCCACTGCGAACATGAAACATAATATATTGGTTCCAATGTGAATTTTCAATTCTTTTTCTATAATGAACTAGCAAAATACTCAGTACATTCACATAGCAGTAGCAACCACGATAACATCCTTTACGAAATATATGAAACATGCATGGTTAAAACCATGCCAATGCTTTCATTTCTTTCCATTTTTTTTAGAACTGCACCTTGCCAATGCTAGGTCAGTTTGGTAGCATTTACAAACATTAAATTCTAACAATATCTGAAAATGTTACAATATACACTTGACCCAAAACATTAAAAAAGGAAAAGAGATAAAGGTTAAGGCATCACATAACGAATGCTTTATGATTAATTCCCTTTGGGATGTATTGAATGTACATTGATTGTATTCAAATGGTAGAAGTAAGCTTCAAAAATTAGGGCTAGTAATATATATTGTTGCTTGTCAGGCGTTAGCTTAATATGAAATGCACGTGATTGACTTCCTATTGCGTAGAACGAGACCTCCTCAATCGCCTTAGTGGCTTCGTGAAGTAACGCGACAATGGTGTTTTGGGAACTGGAATCAATTTTCCAGCTATAGCAAGAGGCCAACTGTCATATAGCAAAAGCAATGGTCATGGATAAAACCCAAAATGCAGTAGATCCGATATTTTTAGAGAAACATGTATGCAAAAAATTTAGTTTGTCCATGACAGAAAAAATTCAATATTGTAAAATGGAGCAGAGGTCTTGAACTCAAGAGTATGAAAGCAAGATTAATTGTTGGCACTAGAACTGTCATAAGCAAATGCTATTAAAGTTTCGGGAACTAACCTGACAAGGCCAATACAAATAGAAGCAAGCCACAACTTCCAATCAAGCCTCACTGTTGAGGCAAACTTTCCAAGGAACTCGATGATGATTATCTAACAATTTGGAGTAGTGACAAAACATGCCAATGTTAATAATCAAGATTACGATTTAGTTAAGAACACAAAAACTAAAGGTTTCCTGTTCACCTGAAGTATGATGGTTATTCCAACAATTCCCATGAAGAGACGGTTCTTAGTCACTCCTCGGAAGACATTCATTTCATCTGGTTTCCGAGCATTGAACTCATTGAATACCTGTAAGTTGAAACTTAAAATTGTTTAATCAAGAGTAGGATGGATTAGGAAAATTAAGAACTTTTGGCTAATGTGTTTGTATAATTGCACCTAAAGGCTTCTCTCCTTCCGTCTCTCAAAATGTGAGGAAGAAAGGAAAAATGATGGTTGAAACATGGCAATCTTCTATTTCACATATTCAATAAACATTTCAGTTCATGCATATCCAACTCGAAGTTCAATACATATTTTCTAACACCATAATCACGAAAGTGTATCATCTAGTATAATCATTTCATACATACTATTCAAGATAATAGAATGAGTATGAGGGAGAACTCTTTTAAAATTTTGTGGCTTATTAAGAGCCCCCTAGTAACAGATGTGATCATGAGAACAAAGAGTGTTCATCAAACCCAGAAAAAATCTCAAACAAAGGAGAATGTGAACATAAAAAGAAAACAAAAGAAAACACTTAGTTCCGCTGACACAAGGAACAGACAAATATCTAAAAATCCACTTACTTGGCACATGACGAATGCATTGAATATCATAGTATTTTTCACTTGAAAGGAATGAGCTCTAGTATCTTGCTTAGGTAGAATACTTTCACCACAGAAGTTCAAAACGAGAAGAACTGTGATTTGATAGAGAGCCTGCAATGAAAAATATTAGCATTGGAATAGGACCTAAAGAGCCTCGTATTCTTGAGTCCATTTTTGCCTTGAGAAGCATTTATATTGAATAAACAATTTTACCTGTACGATCAAGTTTCTCCACATGATATTTGTTATAAGAGGTTCCCTGAAAACCCAAGAAAAGATAATAGCTAAAGCATGCATTATAACTCAAAACCCAAATCATGTACGAGAAAGAAAAATGCGACCATGGAGAGTCTCAGCAAAATGAATACTACGTGTATTTAATGTGTCCATTTTATGTATGGATGTTACTAAAATGCTCGTGTAAAGATATGTTCAACTCTGTTTTGTCACCTCCCAAGACAAGTTTGTTTATTATTAAGGGGTATATTAGCACAGAAAATAATAAATATATCTGTAATTTAAAATTGGACTTGCGTTTAGGGATAATTTTTTTTCTAAAAGTGACTTAAAATTAGGGACAAAGGCAGTATAAATTTGATTGTTAATGTGATGGGAAACAAAAAAGATAACTTTCTCATTTACTCAATTAAACAAGATACAAGGGCGCAGGGCTACACAATGCACAGTTGGAGAGTCTGCTATGGCTAGCCTTTTCCCATTGATTTTTCTCCTCTTGGAAGAAAAAGTGTCACACTTCATAGAAGTGAACGTTATGCTAACATGTACGTTACTTAGTTGGAATAGAATGCAACATTTCTCTTTCAAAACTTCATAGAAATGAACAGTTTGCTAACATGTGCGTTACTTAGTTGGAATAGAATGCAAGATTTCTCTTTCAAAAATTTTTCAATGCCATAAGTTTTTGTTGAGGAAAAGCAGACACACCAAGGATCGAAATTGAAAACACATCCCAAGTATAAGCCATGTGTACATGAGTGTGCATATATGTGCCAGCCCAGGCGAGCTTTAAGAATTAAGAGTGTTACTATAAATATTAATAACTATTAAAGTGCTAAATGAGAAAGCCAGTAAATTCAAACCTTCGACCAACAGGTGATCTGTCCATTAGGTGGTCTGTTGGTGGTTCAGTAGCCAGTGCAAGAGCCCCGAGTGTATCCATGATAAGGTTGACCCACAAAAGCTGTACCCAAGAGCACGTGCATCAAAAACCAATATATACATTTTTTAAATTGTTCATGAATTTAATCAGCCTTCCCTACTTAATTTAAGAGTCTTGGATCCCAAAAAAAATTAACATTGTGAAATTTTCAGCAGAACTATATAAATGGATACAGCAATTCAACAGCTTTTCTCCTGAACCGCGTGAGAAAAATAGTCAACAAAGAACAATCAGCGTTATACTTCAAAATCGGTAAGAGTTCTGTATGGTGAGTTTTTTGATCTAAATAGAAACGTGGTATGACACCTACTATTGTAATATCTTTGAAGCAAACCCAACCCACTCAAGTTGTACTGTTACACTTTATGTATGTCCATCAAAGCACTAGAATCAATTATTAGGATTAATAATTGATATCAGTTAACTTTTCTGTTTTGAACAATGCCACAATTTCATGGCATTAAAAGCTTGGTAATGTTACCTATTCTCCACCTTCTGTTCTGGTTTTGGAGCTTCGATATAGGTGTGACTAAAAATAAAAAAATAATCACGAGAAGAACGAAAGAGGGTTACCTGTACTGCATTTAAAGGTACATCACCAGAAGTTATTGCTGCCACAACATTTATTACAAGAGCAGCAACATTGACAGTAAGCTGGAACTGGATAAATTTCTGAATATTTGCATATACAGAGCGACCCCAGCGAACAACCTACAAAAACAATGAAACAAACATCTAAGACAATTTACAGATCGATCAATTTACTGGACACTCACAGCGAAATAAATTTCTCCTTAAGCCAAAAATGAAGCTAAAACCTTATCATGCCCGCTACAGTGACCTGGTAAACTGGGATGTTTCTCGGCCATGGTAAGTTCATGGCCAGATTTTTTAAGCCGAAAGGGCCAAATGAGGTAAATGTTAATAAAAGCCGGAGAAAATAAAACAATGACAAACCAAAAAGTAATGAACTTACAAGGCAAAGACACGGTAAAAGAAAATGGCGATAACATCATACGCGAGAGTCAAGCCAATACAAAACACTTACCTTTACAACTGATGCAAAGTTATCATCCAAGATTATAATATCTGAGCTTTCTTTTGCAACTTCAGTTCCTTGGATGCCCATAGAAAGACCAATATCTGCCTAAAAAACAAAATAGTAAAGCAAAAAATCAAATACAAGGATATTTTTTTGGGTGTAAACAGAAATTTATTCTGATAATGGAGAATGAAATATGAAAACACAATCAAGGTGGTGGTGCAAGAGGCACAAGTAGAACTTTGAAATCAGCAACCAGGGGCACATCTATGATATACGTATCATGTTAATTGCAAGTAACTCTATATGCTAGAAATGCCAAGGAAAAAAAAAAAGAAACACATTGAATTTACTACTGTTGTACGGAAGGAAAACATTTTGCTGACTAAAATATCGCAAAAGTGAAAAGCAGTGGCACACAATGAAATGACTTATTTGCACTCTTTCTCCTTTTCTCTTCTCTCCCCTCTGTCTTTTCAAGAAGTTGGTCAAACACATTAAGCTGAACAATTCTTGGAACGAGACATTATAAAAACCAACGGCTATTGGCATGGTCGTGGTTTTGGAAGAAAAACAATTAGTTTACAGAAGAAAAAAAACACAGTTCCCTAATTCCTCCACTTGTATTCCCAATATTAGATCAACAGCTGTAGTTATTTCTGTATCCAGAATGTTTATCAACGCTGAATGCTGATAATTAAAAGTTAATATTCATATATGCTGGTTTTTTGCATTCAACAATTGCTAATGCAACTAGAATCATGTCTACATGAATACTTTAGAGCAACTGACTGTTCAAAGGATGAACCAATCAGAAATATGTGTCTGCACGTCGAACAATTTTAAATAGAAAAGTTTATGCTGAAGTCATGTTAAACAAGTAAAGAAGCTCCATAGATTACTGATCAAAAGTGTGCTGTCTGCATCAACAATTCAGTGGTATATATATATATATATATATGTATGCTTACCTTGCAGGTTCATTAGTAAGCAAGAATTCAGAGAATAAAATAGTTTAGAAGTTATTTTCTTTCTGAAAAGTAAAGATTGTGCATCCAAGGAATATGACAGACCTCGTGTAGTGCAGGGGCATCATTGGTGCCATCACCTGTGACAGCAACCACTTCACCTCCTTTACGTAGTGCTTGCACAAGCAAAAGCTTGTCATTAGGAGAAGACCTGCCCATCACCTATATATTTTATGCAAATCGCTATTAGAAAATTACATAGGATGTAATAGAATTGGAGTTATTAACATGGACAGCATTCCTTTGAGTAAGGCTATGGATGGAGAAATACACATCCTCTATTGAATAATAGCAACTGATTTGATAACAAAAGAAATGACAATGGAAGAAAGGAAAAAGCATACCGTAATTTTCTTGGCAACCTGTTCCCTTTCCTTTTCAGATAGCTCTCTGAATACCTTTCCTTCAATTATATTTGGCTCAACAGCGTCTTCATTTGAAGCCAGTATCCCACACTCCAGAGCTATTGCCTTTGCTGTTTGAAGGTTGTCTCCAGTGACCATGCGTACCTGTGAGTTCATAAATGTACATGTGTTGGGATCCCTTGATTAAATTTTGGAGTAGCACTCGTGTGATATTATAAAGTCCAAATTCTAAAACTGTTGTTTATTGGTTTCCATGAAACTTTGATATAAATTTTAAGATATCTAATCAATCATTCAATATGAAAACTATACTCATCAAACATATGACACAAATATTACCTTAACACCGGCATCAGTGCATACTCTCACAGCCTCTTTGACACCAGGGCGACAAGGATCCTGAAAACACAGATTAGTTTAACTCAGATGAAGTAATTTAGGGTTAATTTGAAAGCATAAGGACCAGGCAAAAAGCATCCTCCACTCCATAGTACACAATTCCATATTCAGGAAAAACAAATATTCTGAAGCTCATAATTTGTAATGTTTGCTACATATATTTATATACATAATAGACGCACACATATTAGGGTTTAAGAATATAACTATGAATATTTTGACAAGAACCCAGGACTTCTTTGTAGATAAAATGGATGTAATGGGAAACACATCAAGTTAATGCAATAACAGGAAAATCTACACTCGCATTTTACCTTTATTCCAACAATAGCAAGCAAAACAAGCTCATGATCTGGTAAAGACCATTTGTCTAAATCCTCCTCATTAGATGGAATTTTGTCTAATTCATACGATCTGTATGCAATGGCAACACAACGCAAGCTGCGAGCAGCCATGTCATCAATAGCCTCCCTGAAACAATCCTGCAAAAGAGTTTCAAAAAAAAAAATCTGATTAATTAGGACATTGCCAAAAAAATGCTGGCTGCTCTTAGTTGCAAAATATTTGGAAGATTTAACAGATACTATAATACCCAATAAATAATTGCATAATTTGGAAATCAGTAACTTGAAAAAACCACCATGGTCATATTGATGAGAATCAAGTGATTTGGTGGTAACCTTATTCCATGTGTTTATCTTAATTTCTAGTGGCTATTAATCAAAAGAAAAATAAAACTTCATCTCCATTTTTTAATTTACTGAATTTCATTCCATCAGCAAACTTCCTTGGAGTTGAAACTGCTGTTCCTAACCTTTTCTTCTTCAATGGATTGCAAGTGACCATTTGAATCAAGATATTGGGTACATGTTCCTAGAACTATCTCTGCAGCTCCTTTCCAATGTATATGCACTCCAGAGTCCGCCTGCCATGAATATTGGAATCTATATCTTATTATTATCATATAAAAGTTGATGGAATATTAAAATAGTTGATCAGTAAAAAGCCCTATGTAACTTATCCACATGATATGATTCCATAATAGTGAAGTAAACAACATTCACTTTTATAACTTAATTTAGCTCTCAAGTGAAAGTTAATAATTGAAAGCACCAGGGATGAATATGTCAAATACTAGTATAAGCTACAATGAAAAAATTAATCGACAAATATTTTGATCAAATGATTACCAGCTTCAGAGCAACACCACCTCGTTTTTTCTCAGAATTGAATGGGAAGACGTGAAGAACTGTCGAATTAGATCTGGTAAGATCAAAATTCATACCCAACTGCCATATATAAATGAGTTCAGCTTCAAATCAACAGACTATTAAAGATAGGGGAGATTGACAGGAAAAAGAAAAGGCCAGGGTACCTTGACTGCCCATGAAAGAATTGCCTTCTCTGTCGGTGATCCTGAAACCTCTACCTCTCCACCATCCTATCAAACCAAATAAAATCACAGATTTAATGCTAGATATCGAACTCTAGTTCAAAATATTCATAAAACCAAAACAACATTGGTGACAAATATAAAGGGAAAGAACAAGTTTATAAAGAAAAACTCTTTCAGCTTTTGTGCAACTAACTTTCAAAAGACAGTGCAGGCTCATATCAGTAAATAAAAAATCAATAAATTCAATTTGTTGTTTGCTATCTATAGCTTATATCAGGTATTATGTTGGTCTCATATGTACACGCACCATAACATAAAAGCCCTTAAGACTTGAAGTATGGACAATGCACATAACCATTTCACCTTGTGCTGACTACTGAAATTCAACCTAATTATTTGTGATGAATTGGGATGGCTAGGGTTGAAATCTTAACCACTTAGTCATGGAGGCTCTAATACCTTATCATGGACCTTTTATAAAATCTGAAGCTATTAAATGGAGGCTTATGAATGGTTTCATATCTGAGGCATACAAATTCTATTGAAATGCTGCTGAGGCATACAAATAAACACAACATGATACAAACCAATATCACAAAAACAGTAAGAGTGTATTATTTCTGGAAATGAAAGATAAACGCAAAAGGATGAATATCCTAATGCTCACAGAGCCAAGCTCCTACAGAGAACAAATTTGGTGTCCATAACTAAACTAACAAATGGTTCTCCAAAAGATACCCTTTCTCTTTTCCCTAGGTCCCTATATAACTAACTGGTAACTATTCTCTTCACCCCCTGCCACATCAGCATTCCCTTTCTCCCCTCTTCTATATTTTTCTAATAACTCCGCACAATGTTGAGTTGGAGTCCTAACACCACACATATGATTGTATGCAATTGTCCACTTCAAGAATTACAAAATATTGTTCCTCTCAAACAAAACCTTTAATCAAGACCGCAAATAAATCCTTGAGTAATTTAGCACCAACTATAACAATATAAAAGGGAATCCTAGTTACAGTAATTAAAATAGCATATAAAGACAAACCTTAGACACAAAAACATTTCCAGTGGTATTCTGTGCAATGCTTTCATTTATCAGAGATAATGTTTCTGGATGCAACTTTGATGAGTCGTCTGGTGGATTTATTTTGCCCCTCCCGACATATGCCTCAACAACAGTCATCTGCAGCGCCATAATGTAAATTACTACAATATCTCCATAATTCAAGGATTTTAAAAAACAAAGAAAATACAGATACTTAAAAGTTCAACAGAATGGACTAAAAGCTTTTTGATAAATTGTATAGACTATCAGATACAGTATGCATTACGAGCACATTTACTGAACAACTGATTTATTCTATCTATGAGTTCCTTCTCAGTATCTATCCTTATTAACCTTAGGAATAAATAATGTATCCTTCTGCAATTCATACAACAGCCTATAAATTTTTAAAGGAGATAGAAATTAAACCACTTTGCTTCATCAACCTCAAAATAAATCAGGGAATTATCTCTGAAGTTATACTGTTCAAAATTCTGTACAAATCAGCATTTTTTTTACTTCAAAATAAAATACATTGTGACACAATAAACTGAAAATTATAAGAAAGGGGCAGTTACCAATGTACTATAAACCCCAAACCACCTACACTTAGATTGTAGCCATAACTCTTGAAGCTTTTAACAGTTTTCATAAATGTAAATTTTACTTATAACTCCTTTTAGACTATCCAAGCGTTGGACTATGAAACTCACCTGATTTAAGGTCAATGTTCCTGTCTTATCACTGCAAATTGTTGTAGCAGAGCCCATGGTTTCGCAGGCTGACAGCCTTCGCACCTGCACATATGTGTTTGTTAGGTTTTAAAACTAAAAATAGCATAAAAATTTGCAAAACTAAGATATGGATTTAAGCATTGGAGAACTGGATGATGCTTACTAAGGCTTTATCTGCCATCATTTTCCGCATTGAGTATGCCAGGCTATCATGATAGCAACAGAGGAAAAAAGTTACACAAATTAGAAGATAGTTTTGCTGCCACACCTACGTCAGTCGTAAAATGAGGTAAACTAGCCACTTGTACTTACGTTAAGGTAACAGCCAGAGGTAGACCTTCAGGCACTGCAACAACTACAATCGTGACCTGTATAGCTCTATATTTAGTTTAAAACTATTCAACATAGAAAAGCAAATAAATGTATAGAACAGTTAAAAACTTGCACTTACTGCAATGGTAAATATTTTGATGACCCCATCAATTGCATCACTAATACTAGTCTTTCCAGAAACAAATTCGGGATTTCCATTTAAATCATCCGTGTGGCCAGAAAAGTATCTAAAATTTCAAAGTCATAACATAGCATGTCAATGAAGACATAGTGCATGTTTAATGAGTTATGGCGGACAAAAACAAACAACTAGACGTTACCTGCCCAAGAGGACTGCAAGCACTAAAACAGCTACAGTAAGCCCAACTATACCTATAAAAGTTGCCACTCCATTCAAACGTACCTATTACATGTCACCAAAAATAAGCTCAGTTAAAATGAGGTTTGTTAGCATATGCTAAAGCAACATCCTTTCTTTTCTTTTCTTTTATTTGGAGAGAGCAGGGGAAACCTGTAACGGAGTCTCTTCTCCAGTGTCCTCTGAGATACTTGCCATCAACAATCCCCACTCAGTATTAATACCAACACCAGTTACCTACAGATGGCGGTATAAAATGTGACTTATAGTGGGGGCATTCTGTAAAACTAAAATTTTAAATAAACGAAAATGTAACACAGTCAGCCAGCTCTTAACATTTGGTCCCACACTAAATGAAGCCAAAGTTAACAACACAAAAAGAAAAGGCAAAGGCAAAATACATTATGCAGTCCTTTAAGTTACACGAAAATAACAGATTAATCTTTTATCATTTTTTATAACAAGTCCCTTGTCTTTCTTTAGATGTCAAGTTTGTCCTTTATGTTTGTAAATGTTTATGTCGTTGATCCTAATTTCAAACCAACAAAATTGAAACGCAAAATTCTTCAAATCTTTTTAATAAACTCATGTAATTCTTAGAGGTTTTGATTGCAATGATTTTAAGAACATAAATCTTCAATCAACTTTTAGAAAAATAATTAAACAAGAGAAAATTCAAGTGAAATACATTTTAAGGTTCTTGAAATTAAACACAAAATTCTCTTACTCTAGATCGTGAAATCACACGAAAGTTTATTGTGTTGTTTTTTATATGATTAATAACAAAACTCGTAGAAATTTTTTAAAAATCTCTAGCTAAAAATGATTGAAATGAAATTAGGACTAAAAATAGTTCAGCATTGTAACTTTTACAAACATAAAGGATTAATTTCATTAAAAAAAAAATGTTAAAGAAATATTTTCATGTAACTTAAAGAACCATCGAATGTATTATACCAAAAGAAAATATTAGCAATCATCCATGCAAGCAGAATAAACGAGAAACATTTGGCACCGAAACAATTCAAAAAACCCTAAAATCAATCATTGTTTTATCATCAATTTATTTGATTTTAGAAAATCTCTTTTGAATTAAAACATTTAAAAATGCCTAATAACTAATGATGGTTAGAAAAAGAAAATAACCAAAATAAATAATAAGTAGGCAAGTGGAAAATACAACATACTTTTTTCATTGTGAGTTGTTTCACGAAAATACATTCATATCATTTAGCACTTTTCATTTTTTATATCAAAAATAACCATTGTTCATAAAATAAAATTGTCTAATAATATTATATTTTACCAGCATAACACCAACTCCATCTGCTACTTTGCAACCAGACATAAAAAAAGGTGCTTTGTGATCCTTATGAACCTGCAAAACACTATTTACTTTAAAGTCGTAAGATTAAAAACCATTAATTTTGTCAATATAAGGTATTAAAATACATACAATCTTGCTTTCACCAGTCATACTGGATTCATCGATTGCAAGTGAGTGACCTGTGATTAATACTCCATCAGCAGGAACCTGAGCATACCAATAGAGTAATTAATGAAAAAAGAAAACACACTTACTTTCCTGACAAACTCAAAATATCGTACAAACTCACCTGATCTCCTATTTTAAGGGGTATAACATCACCAACAACAATATCAAATATTGATATTTTAATTGTTCTCCCACCTCTAATGACCTGTAACAAATACAAAGTATAGGATAGTTATGTTAGCTTAGGTTTCCACTGATAAGTTATGTTCTGATAAGATGTGCTACACACCTCTAATTGTATATTTTGTTTTTCTGCATTCAAATTCTGAAACTGCAGAGATTGTCGATAATCACTAACAGCTGGACCACAAAAAATAAACAGTAACAGAGCATGCAGTCAGTCTTACAAATAAATTGATACCGTTAGTATTAGGGTCATTCATAAACAAAATCCAAAGAAAAACACAAATAGTTCAATGGAATACAGAAATTTCTCCAAATCTCAACATGGCCATCCTCTACGCACGCATAAATATTTTTGATAGGAGTAAATCTATTGTTTATTCATTAAAAAAAGCTATATACAATACCTGTTACTACAATAACAAGCAAAACTGCAAAAGCAATGCTTCCACCATCATACCATCCTTCACTCAAACCCTATCAATTACAAGTGAAAGAAAGGATAAACCCTCAGGAATAATATTATAATAACTTAGTCAGTAGAACGTAAACAACTAATTTATCCAATACCAAATGAAATTACAAGAAAAATCAAAAGATTTGGAACCAAGAACCATACAAAAACAGGTGTATAAAGAAAAGAGAGAGAGGTCCATAAATAAAATGCATAAAGTAAACTATTAAAAATTTAGTAATGCCAAAAGCCCAAAGAAATCGTAGAGTGAATAATGAGCGTAAACGGAATGTGTAATCAATAATACAATTAGAAAATACGAGTTCTGATCACACCTCTGTTTTTATTCCAAGTACCAATGACACTACAGCTGCTATAATCAATATTATGAGAGTCAAATCTTGCCAAGCTTCCCATAAAAACCTCTGTAAACAATCACAAATAATCAATACCCGTGTCATAATTAATTCATTGGGGTTAAAATATATAATGATAAAAACACCAAGAACATACCCAGAAACTTCTCCCTTTTTTCCGAGGATACGTGTTAGTTCCAAATGCATTTTTCCTTTTCAATAGATCAGCATCATCTCCACTAATTCCTTTATCTGGATTTGATTTTAGTAAACTTGATAAGCCTTTAACCTGAGAAGGATATCATTAGATTATGTTAGAAAGTAACTCTCTGCAACTTGTGTGTGAGCAACAAAAGAGTATGATATAGACTTACCCCTCCATATTGCTGTAAGACAGAAACATTCTGATCCTTAGACATTGAAGCAAGTTGTTCTAGCCCAACTGCATAGTCACCAACTGAAGTTGAAGGTGGGGGTGTCGCTGCTGGACTTATCACTGGATAATTCAAAATATAACTGTAATAAGTAACTCCACATGCAGATAACAATTCAGCTGCAAAAACTTTAACCACATCCAGTTTGATTTTTAAATTTGTACAAACCAATAACGGTAGAATTAACTGAAAGCTACAAGTCTACAACCACGAACTAAGTTTCTTCCAGCCACACAATACTGACTACAAACTAAAAAGCAACATTGTTATATCTCTATATGATTTATGACTTTCACCAGTTTATATTTCGAAATTGCATACCCACCTAAGGATATAAAATACAGTAGATCTTTCTATCTCACATACAAAAACACAGATAATGTAATTGGTTTTTAACCATTACTAGTAATCTGGCACAAGCTTCACTTGTGATACCTTCAATGAAAAAGAAAAGCATCAATGCTGTACTTTTTTTCTTTCTTTCTCTTTTTGGGTTTTATGATAATAGTTGACTATTCTAGTTCACATCTATTATCCTCTCCAATGTCATGTGTACACTACAAACTTTTCATTGCAACGAATACGATATCTGTGGATTACATGATACCATGGTGGCAGGTTAAGGTTTAATAAAAACTATCTTTCTAGTTTCTACATTTTGGAGAGCAAAAATAACAATCATCATAGTCAATAGAAAATTGAGAGAAAAAATATGACAAGAATGTCAATATACCTAGTTCACGTTCACCGGCCAATCTAAAAAGCAATGCAGCCTGATAAAACAATTAATTGTCAATTAGAATAGTAAAAGGTGGTTAGAAAAAATTAATCGTATAACATGTTTGACATTCTGAAACATTACTCTAATGACTTGTGCATGGGCTCTAATTAAGCTCTTCTTTTGCTGTTTTTCCTCTTCTCCTTTGAAGTCCAGAGTATATCTGAAACGCCTGGACGCATTGAGCACCAGTGCTGCTTGCTGTACATGAGTGAAACTTCAGTTTAGATGCCTTAAAAAGCACGCTACCAAATAACGTTCCTCACCAAAATTATAATAGTTAAACACAATTCAGGATCGAAAAAATGCAAAAAACTGACACATTGATGATTTGGCCATGACAAACTCTACTGCATTTGAGTATTAAATAAATGTGGTGCTCGGAACAAGAAATACAATTTTCTACATGCTATTAAATATGATACTGGAAGAACTGATAATTAGCTCAAAAAAATACGTGAATCAGTAGTTTTGAACAAATGTCAACAAAAAAAAGGATAGAATTCTCGTTCTTTCCATTTGATTTCAGTGCTCAGCTCATCATCGAGATTGTACTTGTAGCCAAATTAAATCAAGTCTCGAGCAAACTAATTAATCTTAATAGGTTACATTTTACTGTAGTCTTCTATTTTCTACGTCTAGCATATGCACATGCTGGTTGATCAATGGTTGTTCACAACTTGCACAGTCATTTCTTTTTTCCCCCTCAATTTAAATTATTAAATTTAAAATAAAACACTCATCATATAATGGCAAGTTTCCGATTAGTCGCAACAAATTAACCATTACACTATGAAAAATTTCACTCCCCTATCCTCCTAATCCTAAGATATGTTTAAATGACATAAAATTGATTCCCTGCTGTAATGCAGTTACCGACCTCGACCACAACCTATATCTGTCATTTGTACAAGATATTTGACCTATCCTCAATTACATTCAGCATCATGTTATTTGAACATATTCCTAAGAGGAGAAGTGTGCAAATTCTCCAACAAATAAGAGTGATGAGTGTTGGTTTGAAAAATAGAAAGTATGTGTTTCAACAAATTCTCTTACACTAATTAATCCCTGTCTACATAGAAAACGCAGCTACATTAAAACATGATTAAAGAAATAGCATGAAAATGATGAATGCAATGCACATTGATTGATGCCTAAAACTTAGGTGAAAATGCGATTGATAATCATCAGCATCATAATACAAATATATCGAAAAATGCGAATAAATAAAAACGCAGTTAAATTAAAAGCAGTGATATCATTGATACAATGCACATTGATTGATGCCTAAAATGCAGGTGAAAAATGCGATCAACAATCGTCATCCTATCATAATACTAATATATGGAAAATGCAGATAAATTAAATTGCAGTTAAATAAAAAGCATGAAAGCGATAGATAGATGCACATTGATTAATGCCTAAAATGTAGGTGAAAAATGCAAATGATAATAATAATAATCATCATCATCATCATCATAATACAAATATATAGAAAATGTAGATAAATTCAATTACAACGCGGTTAAATAAATAAAACAAAAATGCAATGGATACAATGCACATTGATTAATGTCTAAAAGGAAGGTGAAAAATGCAAGTAATAGTCATAATCAACACATCAAAATCATAATACTACTACTAAATATATAGAAAATGCAGCTACATTAAAACGTGGTTAAAGTATTAGCATGAAAACAATGAGCGCAATGCACATTGTTTGATGCCTAAAATGTAGGTGAAAAATGCGATTGAGAATCATCATCATAATACTAATACTAATATATAGAAAATGCACACTCTCTTAGTCTTTAGAATGAATTAAAAGCGCAAAACAAATATCTAAAAAGTTGTATCCGGTCTTAATTTTTATCCAGATACATCACTTTTCAGATAACATTTTTGCTTTTACTTTATTTCATGCAAGTGAAAAACGTGATTGATAATCATCATAATCGTATTCATAATAATACGAATAAAGCATTGAGGAAAAAATATATAAATAGAAATAGAAATAGAAAGAGAGAGAGAGATTATTACTCTCCAACGGCGAAGAGTCTCGTGCGAAGCATTCTTAGTTTGAGCAATATCAAAAGGATCATCAGGATCGATGAGTTCATCGTCTTCGTCATCATCACGGTTGTTGTTGTTGTTGTTATTATTATTATTATCTTCAGGAGGAGGGAGAGCGTCGTTGTCGTCGGTATTCGCGGTGGGGATAGTAACGGTGAAGTGGTGGCCGTTGGAGTCGGTAGTCATGATGAATTTTCAAAACTGCGTGGGAAACGCAAATGGTAAGGCCAGTGCCACAAAGATGGTAGGGCACAGGCACAACCACAAAATACACACGGATCAGAAAAGAAAATAAAATTACGATTTCTGAATTGCAACAAACTCAATGAATGGGGTAAAAAAAAAACCAACAAACTCAATGAATGGGGTCCACTGATTCAATTCGATTATTTCAGCCGGATTATTCTCATATTTTTTTAAACTAAATGCTTAAAAAAGAAAGAAACTATTAACGGAGAATATTAGTCTGAGTTTAATAAATAAAAATATTGATTTACACTTGTTAAAAAAATTTATACGTAAATATTTCTAATAAGTTAGCTAATGGACTATTATTTACTATAAATTAATTATACGGTGATTAATTAATTTTTATTAAAAAAAAAAATGAGCATGAGTTGTGCACCTAGTGGTGTTATGTGGTTCAGATACACGTCACCATGATTCTTTTGCTGTCGTTTGATGCTACACTATGTTTTTTTTATTTTTTTTCAGCTCGTGGTTTTGTCCTACACTGTATTGGTTATTTTCTATTAATTTATTTGAATTTATCACTATTTTAAAAATATTATTAGTGGGTATTTTCCTCGTATATCACATTTTGAAAAAAAAAACTATCCCTGATACTTTACATGGAAATGTATAGAAGATCGCATGTTTAGCTTTATTCATTTTAATAACGAAGAAATGTAAAATAAAAAATTATATTATGTTAATAAAATTAAATAAAATATATACTATTGATTGCATATGTTAAATTAAATAATTGTAATATTTTAATAATTTTCTTTTATTTTGCAACATATTACAAGTAAGTTAACAATTTTGTTAATAATTTTATTCTATTTGCTAACAAATAAGATGGAATTGTTAATTTATTTATACCGATAAAAGAGAGTTATTATTTCTTTTGACATATTTATTTAAGGCATTAATAATGATATATATATATATATATATAATTTAACTTTTGTAATTAATTTAACAATTTTTTATTTGTTAAAAGAAAATTAAATCAACTCATAGTCAAAATCTACATGATGTGATTTCTTGTAAGAGGAAAAAAA
>JBBPBS010000529.1:1824512-1843268 GCA_037974835.1 Cicer judaicum | reverse complement strand
ATTTTATTTTATACTTTATTTCATAAATAACTCATTCGTAAACACTTATATTATTATATTATGATAAGTGTTTATATCTCCAAATCGGACCTAATCACAAAATTATATGAAGTGTTTACATTACAAACACTTAATTAAGTGTTTATCCAAACAAAACATATAATTAACCAAAATTTCAATTTACTTTTTTTTTTATAAAATATTATTTCAATTTATTATTAAAATTTCTATTTAAAATACAAACAATCTGTAACTATTGATTAAGTTTATATAATAATTAATTAAATAATTAAACTGTAAAATATTTTAATTTTGTATGTTGCCCTTTCCTTACTTATTTTATCTTTAGTTGTTTCTTAAATTTGAAATATTAAACCTAAAGACACTTTGCATTTTATATATATATATATATATTATGAAAATACGCACCCTTTAAATATGCAGAAAATTGGTAATGATTCCCCCAAGTTCAACCTCGACAAGTTTGAGTAGTTGATGAAATACCTTTAGCTCAAAAAAGAACATACATACAAAAAATTGTTAATTAGCATGAACTAACGTCAACCATTACTATTGATATGTGTTTGTGTATTCTCATTTTCATGAATTATATTTTAAATTGAAA
Source organism: Cicer judaicum (assembly GCA_037974835.1). Taxonomy (NCBI): domain Eukaryota; kingdom Viridiplantae; phylum Streptophyta; class Magnoliopsida; order Fabales; family Fabaceae; genus Cicer; species Cicer judaicum. The sequence goes on along the minus strand of JBBPBS010000529.1, from coordinate 1,842,643 downwards.
ACATGATGTTTACCTCAAGTAATATGTATGACTCCATCACGATTCCGGAAAACATCTAGTAGCAAGTACACAATTGTGTACACCCATAACAAGAATTGTGCTTGTACCTATGTCAACCATGTCTCTAACTTCTTTCAACCAGCAAACGTGGGTGTAGTGTGCTGCCAAAATATATAAGAATGTCATCACATCAACGAATTGAAATAGGGTTAAATTTTAATCCAATGACATGTATATACATATATATACACACTCACACAAAAATTGACATTAGTCTAGGCTTGAAATAATCATCCAAGTTTTTATAGTTGAACAAGTGGTCTTGAGTTGCGATTGATTTGACTAATCCTTTGGGATCTTTCTATGCTCTTCTTTGATTTGCTATGAACCCACACGTGAGTGTGTTTCTCTCGATGCGACTAAGTCTTCCTTATGTAGCAAATTTTTTCATTGAATTGGATTATTTTGAGATGGTTTGTTGAGATTGTGTGGATATCATGTGTGATTTGATTACCTAATTTGATTGATCTTGTTTTTTATGTTGTGTGGCTTGTGAAATTATGATTGATTGACCCTAAGACGAGTCGATTTTCTCTCTTAATTGATTGTGTTGGTGATGATTTTTTGTTAGATAGAGTTGAATATAGTTAGTTAGATATGTTTTATAATTAGATTAAGGTAGATATTTATGATTAAATGAAAAGTAGTTCTGTTAGTTTATGACACTATATATAGGTGTATCTTACCCTCATTGTATCATAATTTTTCACATTATCATTTCAAGTTTTATATTTTTTTTAATTGTTTATATTTTTCTTAAACTTAACTGTAATTCTCAACAATTTCGTTCAAAACTCTAGTGTGGTCTCTTTTTTACTATTTCTGCTTTGTTTGGTCTTTTTGTATGTGGTTTCTTTATGGTTGGAAGAAATCATGGATGATATGTTTCCTTGTTTTTGTTATTTTGTATTGAAGTTGGTTGACTTTACGAGATTTGTGTGGCCTTTAGATATCACGTCTGATTCGGCGAGTTATGATGGATATTTGTATGATTCTACTGCTATTACATATTTGGTTTTAAGTTATATCAGTTGTTTATGGGTGGATTGGATGCCTTTATTATGTTTCTATATAAACATTAGTTATTATGGTATACTCATTCATCGTTATCTGCACAATACGGAAGGTTTTGTAACAAATGCAAACGATAATATTTAGAAGAAGACAAAAATTGTTATGGTGCAAGGACAACTAGCAGCAAAACCACGTGAGCTGCAAAGAAGAATGAGTATCATAGCTAGGACGTCTGACAAATTATTGAGGGACATTTCACTGTAAATAGAGTGGAGGAAAAAGGGATTGACAGACAATGATTGGACAATCAATACTTCTCTATTATATTATTTCTATATTCTTTTGTTGGTTTCCATTTGATCATCAGCTCATAGTTTCTCTTGTACTTTGTTGAATCCCATGAAATGACTCATAGTGTACTTACTATTGAAACTTACCATGAATAAATTGAGTTATTATTCCTCATAATTCTATTCTATATTGCATTGTTAAATCTAACCATAAACAAATTGATGCTTTAATCATGAACTCCAATGACAGAAAACACTCGTTTGAAAGAAATTTAGTCATATATGAAACGTATCATGAACATGATAACGTAACGCGATATTAAATACTCCTAAAATAAAGATGTTGATCTTGAATGCTTGGGTTCATATGGAAATGAGCATTTATACACTTCAATCTTCTCCAATAGCATCCTTCACTGGACCTCCTCCGTCAACCCTGTTTCAGGTATAAAACATCAAAATTGATTTTCTCTGTTTTGATGGTTCAAATATTTTGCATTTGATTTTAAAGGTCGATCAATTTTTTAACTATTATGCCATTTTGGACTATCAACGTCTCACCATAGCTTCCATTCATCTCGACAAAGATGTTGTTCAATGGTACCAAATGCTTATTAGAAATTCTCCGTTATAGTCATGGGTTGCATTCACGCGTGCTCTTGAGCTAGAATTTGGATCGTCACTGTATGATTGCCCTCGTTTTTCCCTGTTCAAGCTAACTTAGTTTGTTGGTGAGTATTACGTTGAATTCACTTATATGGCAAATAGGGCATACAAAGTAAGGGAAGATGGTTTCTTAGACTATTTTATTAGCGGACTCAAAACGGAAATACGACATAATGTGCTAGCCCAAAGTCCCCTCACCATCTCCAAATATGTCTCCCTTGTCAAACTCTTTGAAGAAAAGTATCGATCAAAGCCCAAACCATATATGCCATCCACACATTCCTGGCCCACCTTACCCTACACATCGAACCCGACTCGAAACACATAATTACCCCCCCAACTCTTCATACCTTAAACACCTGACCCACACCACTACCCAACCGCAAAAAATATGTTGGCTACTAAAATGCAACTACATGCGACACCAAATTCTCTTACTCCAATTGTTGCCCTATCAGACAATACTTACTACTCTACACTGATGATGGACCTCACCCTCACTTTGACCAAAACCCCCTGACCTAAACACTTTAACGCTAAACAGTAAACCAGAACCTGAAATACCCAACCTTGAACACATTGATTCCTCACATCACTTGTCTTTTAATGCATTAAAAGGTGCTCATGTTGTAGGCACGATGTGTTTCAATGTACAATCATGAAATTGTAGTTTATGAATGTTGACAAATTTCAGGTTATGGTAGGCAACGAGAACTCCTCGATGGAAAATGGGTTTACTGAGCAGTTTCAAGTCCAATTTCTTGGCCACACATTTCAACTCCCTATCTACTTGTTACCCATTGCTGGTGACAGTTTGGTTCTAGGTGTGACATGGCTTGCTACCTTGGGTCCGCAAATAGCTAACTATAGCTCGTTAATCAAGTTCTACCTTAATAATCACTTTGTCACACTATTTAGGGATAAATTCATTATGTCGCGACCAACTTAGTTTCACCAATTGTGTCGTTTACACCACATTTATGCAATTGCTAAAGTTTATTTTGTGCAGCTCAATGCTTACCATGAGGACAAGCATTAACAAATCACCTTGCCACATGGACTTCCACTTGAGTTGCAAGAATTGTTGTTACAATATGCAGATGTATTTTCTTCTCCATCTAGCTTGCCTACGAGTCGATATCAAGACCACTACATACCTCTGCTTTTAAGGTAGCAACTTTGTCGAGGTCAGGCCGTATCGGTACCCACACAACCAAAAGGCCCAAATTGAATTAATGGTTGAGATGTTGGCTTAAAGCATTATACAACCAAGTGAAGTAAGTGATGAAGATATAGTGAACACAGTCAGAGTTTGCTTGAATAGTTTTTGCCTTGTTATTATTTGAACGAGTGTTGGTAGATTGGTAAATGGAACTCTTGTCTTCAACTTCCAATTGATCTTCTATTTATGAATGATAAAAGGTTTTGAATATTCAATTTAAAATGAATATAGTTGTTGGACACACATCCCAAGTGTTAGATATATTTTAAAGCAATTAAACATGTGTTTACATTGTTGTCCAAAATGTTTTTGACAATCGAAGAACGTTCTTACTTTTAGGTTTGATGGAAAACGTGAATGAGCGAGTGAATGAGCTGTGAAATATCAATTTAGTACTATTTTCAATCAGAATTTTGCAGAGCTTTTTGCATAATATTGTAAGTACAGTGTACTTGTGACCTTGCTCATAACTCATCAATTTGAAGATCAATCTTGAGGTTGTTTTCCTCAATTAGGCATTCGGCTCGATTTATGGGTTTCACCATTGATTTGAGTCGTTTTGATACTCTTTAAATTGTGGTTTGGACTATGGAAAATTATCAGTTTTAATTATGCTTTAAAAAAAATAACCAGAATGTTCTTTTGTAAAACAAGATCATTATTCATTTATGTTTTGTATGAGTGTTGGATTTTGATAGTTGTTATGTGTCATGTCTTTCTGCTTTGTGCGCAGGCTGCTTTTTACACTGTATTATCATTTATGTCCTTGTTGTACTTATTGACCATCAAACTAAAGATTCATCTTGTTGTTTGTTTTTAATGTTTTTCTTTACCTTTGTTGATCCTTGTTGAGCAAAACTGTCCAAAACGATCTTGTGTAGATTATTAATCCATTTGAAATAGTTCGTATTGCCTTCTGAAATAGTTCATATTACCTTCTTAGAATTTGGAGCTTCACTTTCTTGGCTTTTTCCCCACCTATATAGTACTTGGCTAAGATCTCACATGCCTCCTTTGATGTAGACGACTTCGAAATCCTCCCAAATTTTTTTGAATCTACACTTTGTTGGATGTAAAACAATATCTTGCAATCTTTGAAAGTTGTTTGTTGTCTTTTTGTTGGATTCGCACTAAGTTGTTTATAATCATCTTGAACAATCTCAAACACATCTTGAGATCCCAACAATGATCTCAATGATGCAGACCATCTCTCCTAATTCTTCCATCAAGAATTGGCAAATTCGTTGGTAATCCTTCTCCCTTCATGTCTTCTTTCTTTTCTTTCACTCACACTTGTGTTTTCCAATAATTATAACCCAAGCTCTTGATGTCAATTGTTGTAACATGTTGTATAATTGAGATGAATTGAAATTGAGAAGAAAACATAAAGTTCAGAAAACGAATAATGATTAACAGTCTAAAGAATGTACACTAGAGAAAGATTAACAGTTTGAAATTCAGTTAGAAAAAAATATATGTTTATGCTTTTGGTTCTTATGGTTTTTATATAAGCAATTTTTTATTGTACAAGTTATATAAATCTCAACTAACTTTTAACCATATTCTAATTAACTTCTAACTATATTTTAACTAATTAATTACAAATCAATATGAATTGCATTTAACATTGTTGATGTTGTTGTATTTCATGAGTTATTCTTTATAGATTTTGCTTAAAATTTGGAAATGATGAGTTTGGCAATGAGGAGCATTTGAAGAAAATGATTTTGTTTTAATAACTATTCTAAGAAGTTGAATTTGTGTTTTTCGATGATTTTACTATCTAATAATTATTAATGTTTTTATTTAATCATTTTAATAAAATATATTGATTAAGAAAGATAAATATTGTCACATAATTAGAAAATTGTTGACTTTACTTATCAAATTGACATTTTTGTATTGTTCGTATTTCACCAAAAATTAAAAGTGGAGAAATTTAAAATAATAAGAGTAGAATCCCAAAAAAGTGTACATTGACTAAAGTATAATTTGTCTCATATGGCAGTGAGAAAAATACTATTAACCACAATAAATTATGGAATAATTTTGTTGATATGCAATTTGGTATCTTTAATCGAACAATTGAATTATTATCAAACTGGAAAAACGACCATTTGGTATAACCACAACTTTACACGTAATTGTGATATAGATGAAGTGCTTGAATTACTGTAGGCATTGAATTGGTATCATTAATAGCAACTTGGTCCTTTTGATTTTTGAGTTAGATTCTAATTTGGCTGTGGATGGCTTCAATTCTAATAAATTGCATGTAATTGAATTTGGTGAAATTATTTGTGATTTTAGGTGAACTTTTTATCTTTTATGAAATTATAATCTAAAAACAATCAAATAAGTACTTATTGCTTGTTTGATTTACGTCTTAAAAATTTTATTTTAGTATTTTAAAACTTTAAAATTAAAAAACTTGTTTGAATTACTTATTTTCAAAAATTGTTTTGTAAAATTAGATCTAAGTTCCCTTTCGAGAAGTGATAAAAGGGAAAGTTGGTCATTATCACGCTATGGTCCTAGAGAGCTAGTTTTCGAAGCGACGACGTGAGCAAAAATTTTACTGTAATTAATCGCAGTGCCGTAATCGGTTGTTAAAGCTAAAACGGAAGTAAGGGCTCCTTCCAAATGTTTAGTTTGTATTTAAGACATTATTTGTGAGTTTATGAAAAAGAAATTTGATGGATTTGAGGTGTGAATTTATGGAAAATGAATTTAATTTGTTTTATGTCTGAATTAGTGAAATTTGTTTTCGGTGTATTTTGAGGTGTGGTTTGTGGTGATCCATATTTGATGTGATTTATATGTTCATAATTATTATTATGAATTTTTTAGATGTCTTTTATTTGCGGATTTTGTGGAAAATAAATTGATGAAATTTGGTGGTTTATGTGTAAAAATGTGGAGTTTTGAAACTGGGTGAGTTATGTTTGAATTATTGAAATTTAATTGAGGTGCTATATGTGTGTTGTGGAATTGGCAGTAATTAAATTTGATGTGTTTGAATTACGTAATGAGTTATTTTCAAATAAATGAGTTTGAACTGAAGTTGAAATTTTTCAAAAAAAAAAAATTTAGAGTTGTTAAAGTTGTAAAAAAGTTCAAATTTTAACTGAGTTAAAGAGTTTCAGCAAAAAGATAGATTAAAATTAAAAATAATTAGAGTTTAAAATGTTACTCTTTTAATTACTCTTAGACTAAGTTTAAAAAGAAAAAAAAATTAGAGTATTTTATCAACTCAAAAAATTCGATGCTTTAATAGTCGAGTGTGTGTGTATGAAATTTAGACAATATTTGTTTTTTTAGTTTTAACTAAATAATATAGATTAGTTGGTTTTAAAAGTTTGGTGTGTGAGAAAGATTTAATTTTGGGAATTTTGTTGTGTTTGGATTAATTTTACTGTGAACAAATTGTTATAAATATTTATGTTTATATAGTTAGCTCATTGAGTCTCGAAAAGAAATTGAGACCGTTGGCACCGAGTAAGCGGTGGGGAGAACTCTAATATATTAATGTTGTTGTGGTGATTTGTGGTTTTTGGAGATTGAATATGAGTGATTAATGTTTGAAAATTGTGGTGATTCGTGTTTTGTGGAATTGATGTGTTCATAATTAATATTATGAATTTTTTAGAAGAAATTTATGAGTGTATTGGTGGAAAATGAATTTAATTCAATTTGTGTGTGGATTAAATTTGGAGATGTGATTTATGTGTGATAGTGGTGACCGTGATGGGCCACAGGATGATGCTATGTGAACTATTGGTTCATCTTATCCTTGCGGAGATTGTCGTGTCGTGCTAATCTGTGAGAGATTGCACTCTAGAATATGTTGATCTATGAGTGATTGCACTTTAGAAAATCGTGTTGGTCTGTGAGCGATTGCACTCTTGCATGTCGTGTTGGTCTATGAGCGACTACACGATAGTAAATCATGTTGATTCGTGAGAGATTGCACCTTGGTAATTAGTACTAGTATGTGAGAGGCTATACAATTATGATTTACGCCATTCGGGTAGGGTTTTGGCTTGGAATTCTGGAATCATACATTCTTGCATATACACATTGCATTAGAGTGTTTGTTATACTATGATGATTGTATATACATATTCGATTGTTGTTGTGATTTTCCTTAATTACTTTGAGGTGTTAAGTTGGGTTGGTTTAGTTTTGATGTAATTATGTGTTCATAATTGATAATGTTAATGTTTGAAGTGATGATTGATTCAGAGCCATTTTATAACTAAAAATCTGCATTTTCTTAGTTGTATTCGGCTACGACAGTGTAGTTTGTCAAAACTTCATTTTTCAAACATTGTTAATACATTGACATATAAAAACTATTTCGAGGAGTATGCTAAGACAAAAGGTTCATTTGAGCATTTGAAAATATAAGAATTTTGCTAAGTGTTATTTGTTAATTTCGGTTGGTGACCATTTACAATTATTGTGGAAATTGGGTTTTGCCCTCAGATGATACCTGAGTTCATTTCACCGACTATTACCTTGATGATGAAAACGTCGTTAGACTTTCCTAATTGAGACTCGCCGACTGCTTGGATATATGACCCCACCTCAAGCAGGGCTACTTATACGGGGAGGGTATTGAGGACAAGTAGGAGAGTTGGAGCAGTATACCTCGGGGAGCTCACTCTCGAGAAGATAGACTATCCGGTATCGATAGGATTGGTGCTCGAAATAAGTGGAGCATGGGAAGATGCAGAGGATTCCTTGATTAGGGTTGAGGCAGAGGTCACCGCAGGAGCTGGAGATACAATGATTGAACCCGAGACTGGAGAAAAGGATAAGGGGTCGATGCCAGTGGAGTGTGAGATTGTAGGACCGTCTAAGTGGGCCGAGTCAGAGCTTCCATTTCCAGTGAATGATTCCTTACCGTCTTTCATTGAAATAATAATGGACTGTTTTGAGATCCCAGTGCCACTGAGGTAACCTATCTTGTAGGTGGATCTGACTTCTGAGAAGACTGGTCCTTATATGGATGATAAGGACGAGGAAGTCACTTCGAGGAAAGTGTTGCATCAGATGGGACTGGCGAAGTGCGTGGAGGTCACCCGTGTTATTATAGTTGATAGGGTATGATTAGATTAGTTTCTTGTATAGGGACTTGATGTCTTTCTTTTGGTGGTTGTACTTATTTTATTTTGGGATGACTGTAACTAAACTTATACGATTAGTTGACTTTTGTTGGTAGGTCCATGTTGCTCCTTTTTGACAAAACCATGGGGTAGAGTAGCATTCTCGGAGTAGTACGTTGGTGCAGGTGTCTGCCGATAATACCCCAGGGGTATGAGCGATGTCTGATAAATCTCATAGCCCATATGTATTTTGTTTAGTTGTATAATTTGGATTATCGTCTCAAAAACTATTTTAGTTTGTTCGTAATTGATTATGTCTTTTGTCATTTGTGTTACAACGAGTTATTTTTATTATTTGTTTTAAAAAAAAAATACATTCACACTGTTAAAAATCGAGGTGTTACAATCCTCGTCTCTTGGAACTTCACCCTCTTCAAGTTGTTTGTTAAAATGCCAGCTTTTTGATTAATTGTATTGTATTGTTCCAGCCTTATCACGCCCTTCATTACTTGATCCATTAGGAAATGGAATATTATTTCTATGTGCTTGTTCCTTCCATGGACACTTGGATGTCTTGTTAGGTCTATAGCTGATTTATTGCCTATATTTATCTTCACTGCATCATTACTTCTTAGTCCCAGTTATGTCAACAATTTTGTCAACCACACAGCTTAGCATGCTCCCATGGATGCAGCCACATATTCAGCTTCACAAGTAGACAATGTGACTATGTTTTGCTTCCTCGAACATCATGAGGTTGGTGACTCATTTATCATGAAAACATAGTCAAATGTGATTTTCCTATCATCTTTATCTCCACACCAATTTGCTTCAAGTCCAACTACTTCTGCACTGCTGGCTTGATTGATGGAGCTAGCTAGTATGTGTAGACTGGATGGGTTGCTCAAGTTGGTTTCACTCATTTTCCAGTCTTATCCTCTTGATTCATCCATCTGTATGTCCTTGCTTATTACCAACTTGTTCTTGTATGGATAATATTTCATGTAAGCTCCAATGGCATTATATCCCAGTAGCACCATTTGTTCAGCCATATCATCAAGTTTTTTCCTGTTTTGAACTAGCACATGCTTGAAGCATAATGAGTCAAACACTATCAGATGATATACAATTGGTTTCTTCCAGTCCAAGCTTCTTCAGATGTCCTAGTGTCCATTCTCTTGGTTGGACACATTTAAAATGTACATTGCATTTGATACTGCTTCCCCCAGAACCTATGAGACATTTTCTTCCCCTTCAGCATACTCCTAGCCATGTTCACTATAGTTATGTTTCTCCTTTCAATCGTGCCATTATGTTGGGGAGTGTATGATTCTATTACTTCATACAACATCTCTTCTTTTTCACAAAAATCATGGAATTCATGAGAATTATATTCTTGAATTTCATACTAAAGCCACTTTGTTTTTCAGCCATTATCTTGAATTTTTTAAGTAACTCAAGCACTTTATTCTTTCTCTTGATTATATATACCCATATTTTCCTTGTAAAGTCATCAATGAATGATACAAAGTAATGATTACCTCCTATTGATATTCTTCAAAAGGACCACAAACATTAGAGTAGATTATCTCCATCATTCTTGAAGATCGAATTGGCACTTTAGCCTTGAATGAGTTTATGTGTTGTTTGACCTGACAACATTCTTCACACAATTCCTTTGGCATTTTATTTTTGGAATTCCTTGCACCATTTTCTTGTTATGCAACATTTGAAGGCTTCTGAAATTTAAATGTCCAAACTTCTCATGCCACAACCAATCTTCATTCCTGACTTCAGCAGTTAGGCATTTGCTTTCATTGATATGAATATCAATCTTGAATGTTCTATTTTTAAACAGTGGTGCCTTCAAGATCAGTCTTCTTGAACTATCTATCACACAATCTCATTCCACCTTCATCTTATCAAGACCATTTGATTCTTCAATGGTCACCATAATATGATCATACCTTTGTGTTAATGTTTTAAGAATCTTTTCAATAACCACCACTTCAGTTAATGAATCACCATTTGTTTTCATCTGCATAACAACAATTTGTACACGATTGAAATAATTTGTCACAACTTCATCTTCTTCCATCTGAAATAGTTCGTATTACCTTATTTGCATTTGGAGCTTCACTTTCTTGGCTTTTTCCCCACCTATATAGTACTTTACCAAGATCTCACATGCCTCATTTGATGTATACTCCTTCGAAATTTTCTCAAAATTGTTTGAATCCACAATTTGTTGGATGTAAAACAATATCGTGCGATCTTTGAAAGTTGTTTGTTGTCTTTTTGTTGGATTCGCACCAAGTTGTTTATCCATGTTGAACAATATCAAACACATCTTGAGATCTCAACAACGATCTCATTGATGCAGACTACCTCTCCCAATTCTTCCCATCAAGAATTGGAAAATTCGTTGGAAATCCTCCTCCCTTCATGTCTTCTTTCTTTTCTTTCACTCAAACTTGTGTTTTTCAAGAATTATAACCCAAGCTCTTGATGTCAATTGTTGGAACATGGTGTATAATTTAGATGAATTGAAATTGAAAAGAAAACAGAAGAAAATATAAAGTTCAGAAAACGGAGAATGATTAACAGTCTGGAGAATGTACTCTAGAGAAAGATTAATAGTTTGGAATTCAGTTAGAAAAAAAATATGTTTATGTTATTGGTTCTTATGGCTTTTATAGAAGCAATTTCTTACTGTACAAGTTAGAACAACCTCAACTAACTTCTAACCATATTTTAATTTACTTCTAACTATATTCTAACTAACTAATTACAAATTAATTTGAATTACATTTAACATTGTTGATGTTGTTGTATTTCATGAGTTATTCCTTTTAGACTTTGTTTAAAATTTGGAAATGATGAGTTTGGCAAAGAGGAGCATTTGAAGAAAATGATTTTGTTTTAATAACTATTCTAAGAAGTTGAATTTGTGTTTTTGGATGATTTTACTATCTAATAATTATTAATGTTTTTATTTAATCATTTTAATAAAATATGTTGTGTAAGAAACATAAAAATTGTCACATAATTAGAAGACTGTTGACTTTACTTATTGTTGGAATTCAATTATGAGTGATTAGTCTCATATTGACTAGGAATGGAGGCTATATTGGATATATAAGGAGAATGACTCATAAACCTAATGCCTTAAGGTTTTGGGTTGAGATGTGGTGTCTAAAGTCTCTTATGAATCCTTGTTTAGCTCATTCCGAATGTTGTGCTCCTCCGGACTCCCCAACAAGTGGTATCAGAGTCCGGTTCGGCTTAACGGGGGAGCAAAAAATAAAGGGAGCAAAAATAAATGACTTGGATCAAGTGGATCAAGTCTAGTGGTGGACCAAAAAAAAAAGACTCGATGATCAAGTGGATCAAGTCTAGTGATCAATAAGGGACTTGGATCAAGTGGATCAAGTCTAGTGGTAGGAACTCATAAATGAGGGGGAGTTTGGAATTCAATTATCAGTGATTAGTCCCACATTGACTATGAATGGGTCCTATATTGGATATATAAGGAGAATGACCCATAAACCTAATGCCTTAAAGTTTTGGGTTGATATGTAGTGTCTAAAGTCTCTTGTAAATCCTTATTTAGCTCATTCCGAATGTTGTACTCCTCCGGACTCCCCAACACTTATTACGTGTTGATATTTTTGTATTGTCGTAAGTATTTATGGCTTGTTTAATTTACGTATACAAAACTCTATATTAATATTTTAAAATTTTAAAACTAAAAAATTTATTTAAATTATTTGTTTTTAAAAACTATTTTGTAAAATTATTTTTAATATTATATTTTTTAAAACTAAAAGAAAAACAAATGAAAGATATTTTACTTTTTATTTTTTCAAATTTTTTAACTCATTAGTTAAAAACTGTTTTAAAAATTAGAGTTGTCAAACATATTTTTTTTAAATTTTCTTTTTAAAATCTTTTTTCTAAAATTTATTTATAAAATAGTTTTTAAAAACTAAAAGTAAAATGCAATCAGACAAGTTCTTAATTTTCAAATTTTGATCGATGTACTACTTTGTATCAAATAAGTTATTGTGAATGAAATGATTTAAACATGTAGAAAAGAAGCATTGTGTTTAGTTGCTGAAAATATTTTTTATATTTATTTTTATTTTATAAAATATATTTTTATTTTAAATTGCTAACAATAAAATAAAATACTCATATAGTGAACAATATGATAGAGACAAGAAGGAAAACAAGCTAGGATAGTGTATTTTTATAGATAATGAAAACAATGTTTTCACATTTTTAAGTTTTTTGAAAAATATCTTATGGGCCTATATATATATATATATATTATTTTTTCTAAAATTTATATTATTTGTATACGATATCTTGGAGATAAGATATTCTCTTGAAGAGAGCAATTGTTCCCTTATTTTTTTCAACAACAATTGTTCACTTTTTTTCAAAACAGTGAAAACATCAAAAGATTGTTTTTATTATTTATTAAAATGATTCATTCAAAAATATCATTTCATTGCTCTCTATCGCATTTATTCACTTCAATGACATTTTCATATTCTTGTTAACAAATAAAATCAATACAAATTTTTAAAAAATAAAAATAACAAACTTCATGGACATAAGTTTTAGCAAATTGTATACTCATTCGCCATTAATTTTATCTGATCTCAACATGCTTAATTAATTTGGCTCAAATTAATCCACTAAACACAACATCAAAAACACACTGAAGAGAGATTGAGCAAGCAGCAACAAAAAACACTTAATTTTTAAATACATATAAAGTATATGTTATCTCTTAATGTACTTGATTTGAACTACATTAGACAAGACCGTGTATTTTTCTTTACATCATATTCATTTTTAGTTAGTTTTATTTTATGCAACTAAGTTATTTTCATAATTAGGAGTTATTTTCATAATTAGGAGTCGACAAAGTTCTAGTTCAGATATAACTGTTTGAAAATTAAACTGAACTGATTTTCAGTTTGAAAAAACCGAACTAATTTTCAATTTAAAAAACCAAATCGAACCGTTTTACAAATTAGTGAATTGATTTATTATTTTTAACTAAACCGAACTGGTTTAACTTAGCTTTTTTGTTTATATAAGCCAAAATTTACATAATTACTTCTATAAAAATAAATTCGAATCAAGTTTTTTGAAATAAAAACTGGTTCGGTTTAATTTTTTCGAACTAGAAATTGGTTTGATTTGGTTTTTTCAAACTGAAAACTAATTTGGTTCAATTCTAGTTTTAGAAAATCAATTCAAAAATAATTCGGTTCTCAATTATTATAAAGAAAAACATGATTTATCCAAAATGAAATATATAAAGAAAAATAATTATAAAAATACGATATATTTTTATCTAAACGAAGAACACTTATATGGAGTGGAAATTAATGATTGAGTTGTAAACGAGACTATGAATGTGATAAATGACATCACAAATTATAATGATTTATTTATTTTTTATAATAAATTATAAAATTTAATTTATTAAGAAATATAAAATAGACACAAATGACATTTAATCTCATGAAAATAGTTAGACTCCCATGATATGATAAATTTGGATATTTATATTAGAATTATATCTATCTAACAAAAAAACTATAAAAATAAAAAATAAAAAAAAATTCAGCATAATATTCATTTAACTCGTATACACGATAAATGTATATAAATAAATTGTAAATATTTAATTTGAAATTAAACTCGATTTTGTATGCAAATGAGAAATAAATTAGAAGTATGAATAAATAAAAAGTACCTTGAGAAAAACAATATGTAGGATTGAGCATGAGCAAGGATTATAAATGGAGCCTTTTCTTTTATGCCTAAAAGTTACAAATTGAGGGAGATTTAGATTGTATAAGAAGTAGGTATAATTTGAGTGTTTGAGAGAGATTATTATTATTTGATGAGAAGAAGAAGAAGAAGAAAATTGAGTTAAGAGAGTTACTAAGAAATGAATGATGTAAAAGGACGTGAAGGCAATTTCGTGGAAACTTCCTAAGGACTATCGTGCGCAGTGCGCACACACCAATGCACAAATCACCAAACTAACTATTATTGTTTAGTAGCTTTTTTTGGCATGCATGCAGCTTCAATGCGTCAACACGTTTTTCTTTTCTTTTAATTTTACTTTTACAATACGTTTGTTGTGTGTGGTTTGTTTTTTTTTACCAATAGTGTAGGTGTTGTTTTCTTTTTTTAAGGGTTAAATGTGTTTTTTAGTTTTATAAAATTTTAATATTTTAATTTTATTTTATGTGAAATAAAAATATAATTTTTAGTTTATGTAAAATTATTCAATACTCAATTCTAGTTTTTGTTGAAATAAAATGTGTAATTATCTTTTAATTGTAAATTTTTTTAATAATATTTTGTAAGTGTATTTAGAATATTATAAAAAATTATTTCCCAAAAATTTAATTTTTTTTAGTTTTGGTTAATTAAATATTAATTTTAAATATAAACAATTCAAGATAAAAGTGGCAAAAATATAATCTTATAAATCAAATTTTTAATTCATTTTTTATAGAGAAAATTTTTATGCTGGCGAATCCAAAAAATTTCTTTTGTAGAGCCAACAAAATAGTATATATATATATATATATATATTTGATAAATGGAAAATATTACTAACTCTTACAAAATTATAATTATTATCTACAATATTTCATATTATGAAAATGTTTAATAATTTTTTCATTATCAACACTATCAAATATATCGATCTTTATATATATTATTAATAGATCATCCAATCACTTATCTAAAATTTTCAAAATTTTATAAGGATTAAAAATACATTTAATTTTATTTTTAATAACAAATTTTTATTTACCATATTATTGCACATGTATTAAGAAATAACAATAAATAAATAAAAATAGAGAATAAGAATTTTTAAAAATTATTTTTATTAACAATTGTTGTGTTTCTCACTCAAATAAATGCAAAGTGGAATACAATGTTTTGAAAATTGTTGAGGATCTAAAATGAGCTAATTAGGAGAAAAAATAAATAATATTTCAAGTTAAGACTTTATAATACTTTTTAGTGTTATTTGTGTTTAATTTGAATTGTAATAATTTTAATTAAGTGGTGTAAGTCCAATATACTATAGAGAATTGAATTTTGGCCAATTTTATGAATAAGGTAAATATTTTTTATAAATACCTTGTAAGAGTCTCGTATTTGATAAGATTTAAAATGAATTAAAATTTTCTCTTAATGAGAATGTTAAAAGAGATATATTTTCTTTTGAATTGTTGAATTATAACTTATTTAAATCTTATCTGTAGTTTTTTTACCATTGAAACAATTATTCATTGATTCATCAATCATAATTAATTGTGGCGTTTCTCCATCTTTTCCATCTAATTTATGTTTTTTTTTTTACCACTTTGTTTAAAGAAATCGTAGATCCGTCAACTCTTGTGGAATAAATGCAAATCTACATCATTTGGTATTAGAGTATGTTTATCTTTCAATAATGATTTTTTTCAATGATGCGCACTCTTGTCTTTTTTTTCACTCAAATTCTTTTTTCAAGTGCTTTAAAAGAACTCAAACAATAATCTAAATCAGATAATCCAAATGCAATGTAACAAGTCCACAAAAGTTATGAATACAAGAGTTTTAAGAAGAAAAACCTCCAAAACAAAACAAAGACAATTTAAAATGATAAACAAAAAAATATAAGTAAATGAAGACACACTTAAGTAGATTATCAAATAAATAATAAATATTAAAATTAAATGACTAAGTGATTCAAATATGTGGAAAGTAAGGTACTAAAATCTGATATGCCCAAAAAGAGGTAACAAAAATGCAAAAATGTTTGATGTTTCAATGGGAGCAATTTTGGAATATTTGTTTGTTGCAAAACGTCTTTTTTCCGAAAGAGTTTTTGTGCATACGAAGGATTCACTAAGTGATTTCTTGAAACAAAGTGCTAAAAAGGGAAAATAAATAAACAAACATGAGTTAGATGAAGAGTGTCTCACAAATGATGATTGATAAGTCAATAAAAAATCGTCATAATAGTAAGGAACTTATTGATAACATTTAAACAAGTTCTAATCAAATTACTCAATAGAGGAGACACATCTCACTCAATATTCTCATTAAGAGAAAATTCTAACTCATTTTAAAATTTATCCAAAATAAGACTCTAAGATATTAAAGAAGGATTTTTCATATTCTCAAAATGTATCAAAAGTCAATTTTCTAGATCATATTGAACTTACACCATTTAACTAAAATAATTACAATTCAAATTAAATATACATAAAATTAAAAATTATTATAAAATATTGACTTAAAATATAATTTATTTTTGCTCTTAATTTGCTCATTTCAAGTCATCATAAAAAATAATGTACATTATATTATACTTGAGGTGATAACTTAAAGATAGGAGTTAGTTTTGTTATCCAGTTTAAATCTCTTGTAAAATTGGTCATTAGTGCTATTTTAATTAATAAAAAAAATTATCTATTCTAATTTGTTTTAAATATTTTAATTAAAAGGTGCAATTGAGAAAAACAATTGATGTTGCATTGGAAACCGAAAATAACATTCATTTGAGATAATTTTTTTTGTTAGATGATACACTTTGTGAGATGAATAAAATATATATCTTTGTTGACTAATCTAAGTAGTAAGAGAATACATAAAAAATTGAATCAAACACTAAATTAACATGGATCACGCAAAAAAACCAAATTATAATGAATAGATTCAATTTAACTCAATTTGGAAACTATCTATTACAGTATAGTTGTGTCCTTATGTCTCAAAATTTGCACATGTGTTTCTATAAATCTTAAAAAAAAATTGCAAATTTTTCCACAAAGAATTTTAAATTTTACAAATTGATCCTATAAATTTTCAATTTTTTTGAAATGCTCCACAAAGAATTAATATATATCTTTTTACTCCAAAACCTATAAAATTTATAAAAATAATAAACTTTAAATAAATAATTGCTCTATTCAAAAAATAGAATTTATAAATAAAGGAAATGCAATTAAAACACTTAAATTGCTTAAAGTATTAAATTCTCTATACCTTTTAATTACTCTATTCATTTTTTAACTCTTTTATATTTTTACTACAACTAGCATAATACATATGTGGATTTGCACGGGTTCAAATCGTTGTGTATCAATTGGAAGACTGACTTTATATAAATAAATTTTAATTATATATAAAAATTTCTCACACTTTTATGTATTAGATATTCAAAAGAGAAATTAATAGTCAAATTTACCGGTAATTCTATTAATTAATTCACCAGTGAATGATAATTATCAATATTTTTTATACAAATTAATTATCTTTATTTTCTTCGCTTAAATTTAATTATTTTATAGAGAAAGACACAAATAAATAAAATGATGATAATGATCTATAGGTTATCACTACAAATGAATATTTAGTGGCTACTTTTATGCATATCATTTATATATTAAGTTGTAAATTAAAAAGAAGCATATATCAAAATAATTGTTACTTTCAGCTTGACTATAAAAAGAAATACAAAGATAAATACCAACAGTATGAGTATACAAAAATATACATCATGAACGTTATTGAAAATTTTCTCTTATGTGTTATAAAATCAAATTACGGTATGAAGGTATTTGTGCTAAAGATTATGTTTTATAGATATATTTTAATGATAAACAAATGTTAGTGAGATTGTATTTTATATCTATTAAAATATATATAACAAATGATAGAATT
>JBBPBS010000529.1:1795496-1824015 GCA_037974835.1 Cicer judaicum | reverse complement strand
ATATATAACACAAATACACACTCTCTCTTATCTAATTGATCGAATTATCATGATATTTATAGAGAGTTTGAATAATTATTATAGAGGGTTTGAGTAATTAATATAATAATTTCCCTTGTTCTTTTGAAGAAAATATCATAGTAAAATACACATTCTTTTTTTTAGTAAGTGACTAATATTTTAAAGTACACATTAATATTATAGGTTTGGATAAAAATATAAATTTAAAATACTTGAAGTCTTAGCTCGGTAGTAAGAGTTAGTCTCATAATCTCATTATATTGATTTTAAATAGTTTTGATGATAGTTGTAAAATGACTATCAATGTTAATTTGATTATTACAAAATTTCTCTTCTACATTTAAATATATATATAAATTTTAAAAAATTGTTTAGAGAGTATGAGTAAAGAGATTTAAAAAATAAAATAAAAAAAATTGGAGATTTTCAAACATTAAAAAATAAAATAAAAATGAGAGATATATATTGCGATGAAAAATGAGATAGAATGCAGGTGGAAATTATTTAAAATTTGAGTTTTAAATTTAAAAGATAAAATTAAATAGAGAGAATATGGAATTAAAATAACTAATTTACGCTCAATATTAATAATGTGTTAAAATTATAAATACGGATATTTTGGATTTTTTGCTGAGACCCTTATTATTAATATTATAGATATATAATATACAATAGATAGGAAAAGAAGAAAACAAGCAGAGCCAAAGTTAGCTCCAAACAAAAACCACTCTTGAGACATTAACCAAAAAAGGCTACAAAAATAATCTTTAATTATGAGTGTGAACACAACAAATTATGTATTTATATAAGGATGATAAAAAATAAAGTATTGATTTGTTAAATTGATAGAAATATCAAATAATATTCTTATAGAGTTGTTAGATAATATTATAGAGTTTTGTTGTGCTCAATTGATCAATCCATCCTACTTGGTTTTGACCTTGCATATTTAAAAAAGTCTCAATAACACAATTTTATTGTGGAAGGAGGTTTTCAAACACAAGGAGACCAATGAGTAGGAGAAGGATGAGGATGATCAAGACTCATAAGAGGTTGTTAGAGAGTAGTAGAGATAGACACGACATTTATGTATAAATAACATAAACATCGACTATGTAGTTCTTAAAATTAGAATCACTAATAATATCACCATTAAGTTAAAAATAATTAAGATTTGATAGTTTACATACGACATAAGTGTGAAAATCAAATGATATAAAGTAAAAAAATACCAACTCAAAAAATACAACAAATTTTTTTTTTTTTTTAATTAAATATCGTTACAAAGATTACTATGCTGATCATCTTCTTAATCACGAAAAACATATATATATAAATGTGAAATTGTGAGATTTTGTAAAACCAAAGAAGCCAAAGTCTAAATGGTAATTGTCATAGTAGATAGCAATTCCCAAAATATATTCCAATGAACAAAAACAATTATTTAGGGTCTAAATCGGGTTTACAAGCCCAAGAAACAAATAATCTAGTAGATTTCGAAAAATTTACTTTTTTTCGACGGATTGAAAATTTTACCTTTGTTATAATTAAAATCTCATTTTACCTTGAAAAAGAAAAAAAATAAAACAATCAAGGGTTGAAGAAGATTTTTGGAAAATTATTGACAAAATTAATTTTAAATTTTCTTAAACAAATATAAATTTTGAAAATTTCAAAACATAAATTGAAAATTGTGAGGTATATATATACTTTTTATTAAAAAAAGATAAATACAGTTTAGGTAGAATGTGCTATCTTGTAAAAAAAAAGTTGAATGTGGGGTAAGAGTGCAATTATTGGGGGTATGTAATAAAAGTTTCACAGATCTATTGAGCTAGCCCCAGCCCACTACCTAGGCCCATTTTAAAACCCTAAGTAAGAGCCCATAAATCACTTGCTCACTCGCTATGTAAACCCTAATTTCTCTGTCATCACTCTTTCACATTGCCTTTGTTTTTCCGATTCCGTTGCGTAGATCCACCATTGGTACGATTTCTATGATTCTACGATTTTCATTTTCACTCTTACTCGTCATCTAATGATTTTCCATTATTCTACAACATCATGATATTTTAGATTGTAGATTAACGTTGAATACTATCAGTTTAGTTTTAATTATAATGTTCAATCATGCTATTTTTAATTTTGAAGTTTATTATTATGGTTGTAATTTTGATTTTTTTTTATTTGCGTGTAATGGATAACAGAGATGGGTGAAGAGGCGAAATCAATTGTTCCAGAGTCTGTGTTGAAGAAGCAGAAAAGGGAAGAGGAATGGGCTTTGGCGAAAAAGCAAGAAAGTGAAGCTGCTAAGAAGAAGAGAGCTGAGAATCGTAAGCTGATTTACAGCAGAGCTAAGCAGTATTCTCAGGAATACGAGGAACAGGTACATGTTCCATTTAATGTCACTGTTATGTTTTTGTTTGGTTCATTAATTGTTCAAACAGAATACATGTCAGCCTTTTGTTATGGCAGACTAAACCATGAAATTTGTCCCTTAACTTGAATGATGCTCTCAATTAGGTCTCTGAGATTAGTATCTGACTATTTCAAACATAACCAATATTAGTCATTTTGTCAAAGGTGTATTTCAGTTGGTCGCTATATTTAACCATTTACAATCAGTTAGGTCTTCATATTTAACAACTTGTTATGAATTTGTTCTCAAATATTACTATTAAGTTTCACTTTTTGTCCCTATATTTAACTACTTACTTCAAAGTAATGGTATGAGTAATGTTTGAAAGAGCGAGAGACATTTTTGAAATATTCATATTTTAGAGTGCTCTACAATTTCAGGATGCAATTTGGTGGTTTACTCTTTATAGTGATAGTTCTGGTTATTTATTTATTTAGTTATTGCTCAGTAAATAATCTTGATGTGGTTTTGTTTTTATTTTATAGGATAAGGAATTGATTCAATTGAAACGTGAGGCTAAGCTGAAAGGTGGATTCTATGTTGATCCAGAGGCCAAGCTTGTGTTTATTATCCGTATTCGTGGGTATGTGTTTGCTGTTTAGTTCTTTATACTTAATGCTGTGGTTTTCGTTCCTATTGGATTACTATCTTTTGAATAAAAATAATTCTCTGTTCTTTACAAATGAACAAAGGACTTGTTAGCTTATAGGATTTGTGATGAGGTTACACTAAACATATTTGGATCCTTACATTTGGAATTCAACACCTAAGAGTTATGTTGGGAACGCAACCTTTAGAACTTGTTGAGTTCTACTATTTAAATAATAAGTGGGACCTAAATAATTTTTAATGGTGAGGTCAGTAACAATGTAATAATCCCCTCATTTGTGATTCTAACAGTGAGACTATGAGAGGACCTACATCTATGCCAAACAACTTTTGAAATATTTTAGTTACATGTGATATTTTTAATCCATAAAAAAGGTTGTATTTGCTATGATGTTCTCTTAATACTTGTATAATATAATTGTCTGAGAATTCTATCCTAGTGGCCTACTTAGATGTTTTGGTGTTTTTGTTGTCCTAACTCTTATTTACTCTGATGTTTCAGTATTAATGCCATGGACCCAAAGACAAGAAAGATTCTGCAACTGTTTCGGTTGAGACAGGTAATATCATTGGACACAGATACTGCCTAATTTGAAGTTAGTTGTAAAAAACAACTGAAGGTTGTAAGAATTTGCATTGTTGTCTCATTCATCATAATACATTTGTGATGCCATGTGAATAGCAATTTAAAATCTACTATTTGTTGCATTTTATTGTTGGTGTAAAATCAATTTGTTGATCCTTATCTTTCTTTACAACAGATTTTCAATGGTGTATTCCTCAAAGTTAACAAAGCAACAATGAACATGTTGCACAGGGTTGAGCCTTATGTGACTTATGGGTATGTTAACTTCCTTCTTATATTGATTGAAAAGCAATGATTCATTTTTGTCACACTCAAGAGGCTTTCAATCTTGTTCCAGATACCCGAATTTGAAGAGTGTTAGGGAACTCATTTACAAGAGAGGGTATGGAAAGGTAGACAGGCAGAGAATTGCTCTCACTGACAACTCCGTCATTGAGCAGGTGCAATAATTTACTTTACTATATTTTAAATGCATAAGCTGATTTGTGTTTGTATATTGTAATAATAATCCTTTGAAAAGAAAGCCAATTATAATAATGATTTTTATGAGAAGCTACTCAATAGTTTTTCATTAGAAATTGTTTATAGATTCCATTTTTTTCAATAGCTGTAATAATCAGATGAAAACTCCCAAAAAGAGATTATTTTTTTAAATAAGTTGTGTAACTAACTGGCTCTTATTTACGACCTGGTCCTGACTTGTTTGGATGGCATTCAGGGTCTTGGAAAGCATGGAATCATATGCATTGAAGATCTTATCCACGAGATCTTGACTGTTGGACCACATTTTAAGGAGGCAAACAACTTCCTTTGGCCATTCAAGCTCAAGGCTCCATTGGGTGGCTTAAAGAAGAAGAGGAACCACTATGTTGAAGGAGGTGATGCTGGAAACCGTGAGAATTTCATCAATGAGCTAATCAGGAGGATGAATTAAACCATTCCAGTGTTCAATCATCTAGGATGGGGCAATCAATATTTTCTTGTTGGCTTTTAGATCAAGATCAGACATTTACGCATCTGAAATTTTGAAAATAGCAGATTGACATTTATAAATTGTTTTTTCTAAGCTTGAATTTGGTTTTCATATTTTATCTGAGATTGATGAGTTATGAATTTATGAATATTTGTTGGTTTATTTTAATGCTTAGCTATCTGTTCTCTTGACATGCATCAGCTCAAATTTCTTTTGAATTTTTTTTAGTTTCATTTGTCTAACTCAAACTTGTGAGATTCTAATTGTGCCTAAACTTTTACATAGCAACCTCAAATAGTATTTGTTGAATTTTACTGGGTAGAGATTTGTTTTATAAAATTAAAAAACATATACTTGCAGTTTAGAATTCTTACCGCTATATTCAGTTTGCAACCCATCAATGCTAATTTTTAAGAAAAATGCTAACTAATGTCCAAATTGTGTATGTTAATTAATGAATCAATTATGTAACTTATGGCTTGTAAATTGTGGATTCAATTTTTCAATATTTTTATATTGTTCAATGCAAATATTCATTTACCTGAAAAGGAGTTTGGAGTTGCCTTCGATACTACAGTATAATAAAGCTTTTTTTACAAGTGTAGAAATATTTGTGTTAAATAGATGAATGAAATATAATTACACTGTTGCTAAATTTCTAGTTAAAGGAATATCGGTTTGGTTTTTTCCATTTTACGCTTGTGTTGTTTACTAAGAGGTTGTGTAATTGATCATGTTATGGAAAAAACGTTTTCTTCCCATCAGTTATGGAGGCTTTCCTCTTCTATAACTTGCTCTTTTATCTACATGTTGCTTCTACTTTTTTTTTCTTTTGATAAGGAAAAACTACCAAAAAAAAGAAACATTTTTTATCTTGTCACACCTTCTAAACATTTGTGTTTTTTTCTCACCAACTACGTGGCTTTGCACAAGTAGTTATTGCAAAACTCAAAATCATAGTGAGAAATGATGCCAAAAGAGTAATGGCTAAGATAGATGAAGACATGTCTAATTTGCAGTTTCCAAAAAAACAATTGAAGTCATTTTTCATTACCGTAATCTCCTTTCAAAGAAGATATACCATTTGTTGGGACACCATGCTTTCTTTTTTATTAACTAAACCTATTTTTTAAGGTGATTGTTTATCCATTCTCCAATGTTTACTCACAATATAAAAAAAGAAAAAAAAAACTAATCAATTCCCGCTTCTAGTAAAATATTATAATTCATTTTTCATTACCGTAAACTCCTTTCAAAGAATCCTCCTTGTTTTTTAGAGACACTTCAGCAACTACAATTTTTTAAAGCCTAAATCCCCTTGTTTTAGTAGATTATCCCTTAGACCATGTACCAGCCACTATGAACCTCCCGCAATTTTTCGTAAACAAACAAGTATTGATTAATCATAGATTAACAATCCAAAACAACTCTCACCTGTCCAGTGAAATCCCAAATTTTCATAACAATGATCACAACTCGGACTTAATCTTGAATGATCATAGACCCTATATCCAAAGCAAAAGTTAGGCTATGATTCAAAATAGGTTATTAAAATTTAATGTAAATGACTTACGTTTCGTCATGAATGAATTATCAACCGCTACTTTCTCAGAACTCAACTATAAACAATAAAATAGTCACAAATAATATGCCAAAATTTAACTAATTTTACTCTATTTAAAGCTATTACTATCAAAATATCCTTCAACATAATAAATTTTCACACAAAATTAAATGAAAAGTATGAATTACACATGGAATTAGTTACTTTAGCTTCTAATGAAGTTCAAAACTAGTATTTGCTGCCAGTGAGAGGAATTCCAGCACATGAAAAAGGTCACAACTTGGACTTTGTGCATATTTGAGGATTGAGGCCAGTCACCTCCATTGAGTGTCACTCTACCACTTCAAAAGTGCAGTCTCAGCCATATCGCGCAAAACCGACAAGAATATTACAAAATCCAAACATAGCTATTTCTATATCACAAAGATTTTTACATCTTCAAACTCAAGGTTGAACTAATAGGTTTCATAAACCCTGAGTACATATTTAGGTTAGGAGGAAAAAAATGAATAACTGTTTTTTGCACTAATCTATCAAGAGCTATCGACTCAACTTGAAACTTCATATTTCGTTAAGAAAGAATGCCAAAAAGAACTCATGATAATAGATGAAGCCAAATCAACATTCATAAATGCTTAGACAAGATAAATGAAAGAGTGAGATCTTAAACTTATTGAAAATTTTCACTCTGTCGGATTGTGGGCCTCGATATCGACATGCCGGATACCAGGAACAAGATTCTGGATCTCCTTCTCTAATCTATCAACTTCACTTCCTAACGCTGTAACTACTTCCTCACCTGCAAAAACTATCAATGGTAAGCATGTAATTATTTCTCAATCAGCAAGATTAAAAGGATCAGTTTTACTGGGGCATACCATAATTTGACATAATCTTCATCAAGGCAGCATCATCCCTTTGCTTTGAAGCTTCACTAAACTGTAAATAATTAAAACTTCGAGGTAATACTAAATCAACTTGGTTCTTATGATAGTTACATATCTAAATATTAAACTATAAGTTGGCAGGGGAAACAGGGTAGAATGATCGCAAAAGAGGGTAACCTAAACTAGTCATGCACCAAGAGCTAGCCTATATTATTATTTAAAGTTGAAGTGCTGTGATGCACTAGTACAGTTTCATGCGGGCAACCAACCACATTCAACAGGTGAGACAATTAAAAACATCTATGAATAACAATAGAAAGAATAACAATAACATATAACATTTTTTGTTTAAGGTTTTAGATGAACATTATAAAGAAGAATATTAACCTGTCTGGCCCATTCCTCACGCCCAGTCCTTTCAAGATAATTCTGTACCACCATCTCTCCATTAAAATCTGTTCCATTAAAATGATCAAATTACAAATTTGAAACGTTTATGGATTAAGACAGCGAAATTTGAATTAATTATATACAATACTCAACTTAAGGTCCGTTTGTTTGTCCTTAATTTTTTTTTTGAAAGTGCCTTTTCAATTGCAAAATTTGTGAAAAATAGAAAAAAAATTTGGGAAGGGGTGGGGATGCAACAGTCCGTTGAAAGGATTAGCATAAAAATAACAAAATAAAGATAGGTCATAAAAGCGATATTCTTCACTCTACATCAAAACTACCTTTAATCTACAACTAGGACTAGTTAATAGTTATAATAGAGAGTGAGAATGGAAAATGGTAAAAATAATTATTTAAGTTAAAACTTGAAAAGTATAGGATGATACAAACCATAATGATTACAAGATGTCAGATATAAAAGAATCAATATATTATTGAGATAAAACATGACCTCACGTGTCAACTACTGCCAAGACCACACATGTTAATTTTTTTAAAAAAAGTTGCATATGTGTGAGGGATAACCTATATTTGACATGTTAGTTTTTAAAACTTTTAAGTTTTTTCTCTTTGTAAACACATTAGTAAATGGATCCATATTATAAACAAAAATAAACTTTAGAATTATATCCACAACCTAAACTAGATAGAGATCAAGAACAGAACAACTACGTGAGGGATTACCTATTTCTGCCTTAAATCTGAAGAATCCAGGCCCAATAACTTCGCTTTTGCAATCATAGAGAGAATCTACAACCTAAAAACATTATAGTAACCTTAGTCAAATGAATGGCAGAGTTACAATGCAATTTTGGTAGAAATTAGTATGCTTGTACCGGATCATTTTTTAAAAATTTGAGTACTTTTTCCATATCATGGTCGTCCATAGCTCTACCAATCAAAGCATGTCGATTTCTCTGAATGAGAAATATGGCTACCTGTATGGTTAATTCAACACAACATTAAACAAAAAACGATACAAAATGACTGGGAAAATTTGCTATCTTCTAAACCCTCTTTACCATTCCAAGTAAGTTGCCAACCAGGATTGAACCTATAGGATCATAAATGGCATTTCCGGTATAATTCACTGCCACCAATGACGCCCCAGCAATAGCAAGGCCAGTTACTGCAGCACCATCCTGCATAATTTGCAACTATTCATAAAAACAAATACAAGGGCACAATCTTAATCCATTACTAAAGGAGTTTAAAAAACTAAATAGGCAAAAAATTCTTGTTGCTTAGCTCATTAAAGAGACTAATAAACAACTTTTAGCAATGCAAGTTTAAAGTCACTCTCCTTTCCTTTTTAACATACATAAGGACTAAAAACACATTTTCTTTATCATGGCCCTTGGGGAGTGTATAGATTGAAGTTCCATTTAGTGAGATAACTTGAAAAATGTGACTAGCTTTACTTAACCATTTTTAAGGAAAAATACAGCCAAATATGTGATAGGTGAGAAGTGATTCACTTCATACAAAACCGTTTTCCCCCTCGGATGGATTTGGATCCTTTGCAGCACACCCTCCTCTATAGCCCCTACCAACCTCTCCATCTCTCTCATGATTTTTCTATCCCTCTCTCTTCATCATCTCCCCATCTACCTTCCATCTTCTCTCTCCTCTTACACTTGTTTTTGCGGTTGCAGAGGGTGCAACACCATAGAGAATCCAAGCTCACCTCTGTCATTACTGCAACGGATGTAGGATCGTGTCCACGCCAAATATAGTCTCTTAACTTCATTCCCTCTGCATTTGCACCTTCCTTGACAGCTTGAATGGCAACAACAAGAGAAGCACCTAACGAAAAATACCCATTAAAAAAATGAAAGGATCAAAACAGATAAAGGAGAAAAGATTGCACCAGATTGAAATCCTGACAATAGTACCTTCAATGAGGAATGAACCACATAATACCAAAGCTGCTAATTTCATATTCTCAGGGGGCTGAAAAGGAGTTTCTCAAAGATCAATAAATTAAACAAGAGAAAATTCATAGACCAATCGCTAAAATAAGAAAGTTGAGAACAACATATGATGAAAGAATTTGAAGGTTTTCTTTCAAATATTGAGTTTGATTGAATACCTGTGCTATCCACAAGTTTTGAACTCCATGAACAACTGTAGCACCAGAACCCAGACAAAATATCCCAACAGCAGATATCAATGACCAAACAAATCTTTCCTTCGAATAACCATAACTGTAGAAATAGAAAACATCACCATTTCACCAGACTAATTAAATTTCAAATCCATGCAATGAAAAAAGCCATTTCCCAATCCATACCACGAAATAGAAATGGATGGAATAACTTATCATCCTAAATTGAGTCTTCTTAAATTTCGCACAATAAGTAATTGAAGCACAAATTCACAGTGATAAGGCTTAACTATCTATGCATCCATCCATTACATGTATAATAGTTAATGAATCACACAACATGTAAATGCATATCTAATAACTGAAAACAGTCTGGCACTAAATGTGTAACAAAAAAAGATTTGGGGGAGGAGTGGAATAATCAATATTGCGGAACTAACTCACGGATGAATAGCATCTGGTGCACGCCTAGAGCTAGATAGACCATAAGCAAGTAGCGCCTACAAAATAAGATATGTAACACATATTAGTTTCTTGTTTACATTAAGGCTGTGTTTGGATATTAAATGGGGAGTGGAATGGAAATGGACATTTTATGATGGAATGGAAAAGTGGACCTGTTCCATCTCATAACCCCAAATTGGAGTGCCAAAAATGGGCAGTGATGAGGTATTTAATGGAATAGAGTGGAATGTAATTCAATCCCATTTTAAACAAATCCAAACAAAGGGATATATACTACTATTCTACTCCATTCTAACTCCTTCCATCAATTCAAACACAGTCTAATGAACCCACATCAAACAACATCAGCTAGTTTACCTGGTTTGCGAAATCAGCAACCGAATGCACAACTTCAGCTAACATAACATGGCTAGAGGAGGCAAACCATACTCCAAACTTGAGTGAAAAAACAAGAAAGTTACACCACAATGCAGTTTTAACAGCTCGCTGACTACAATAGAAAAACAAACAGAACACAATAAAAAAAAAAAGTTATGAAAGTAGCATTATCTCACATTCACTCTTTAACACAAACACTTCAAATCAAAATCGTTTCTGGCATCTGACACATGTCAATGTCCTTCATGTACTTACATCCAATCACTTGCATTTTTTCTAAATTACTGTAAGTGTCTATCTATGAACCACAAACACTTACACAAACACCACACACAACATTAGTAATAATTTGATAAAATTAATTAGTTGAATGTAACCAATGTGTGAGTGTCGTGACTGAGAGTTTGTGATTTCGTAGACCAGTCCACATTGAGAAAAAAAAGTAATAACAAAGAGAAATTGCATAATGAAACATTGAAATTTAACTTTTTTATATATAACAATATAACGCCAAACTAAACAAAAGCATTTTAAAATAAAAATAAAAATAAAAACCTGTGACGATCGTTGAATTCAATTATCTGAGCTGGTTTAGCTCTTGTAAAGAAACCTAAAAAATCAGATATAGAAGATAATGAAATTGAAATTGAAATAAGTTAATATAATTGATTATTAGAGAAACATACTTCGATGGAAAGAGTAATGAGGACTGTGATGAATGTTTCGACGAGCATCGATTCCAAGAAAAAGGAAGCGTCTAGAAGGAAGTGAACAGGAGGTAGTTGCGGTGGTTGGCGGTGGTTGTTGATTCTCCGGTTTAAGAGAAATAATCGTACAAAACCAGTGTTGGTGAGAACGACGAAAGCGAGAACGAAGAAGGTTATAGGATGTTAGCATTAATACGAAATTAGTGGTGAAATAATTGAAGATTGTTTGATGAAAAACGAAATTCGTGCGTCGAAATTAGGGTTTAATTATTATGGCATTATTCTACAACTGAATGTTGAAGATGAAGATTGAAAGAAGAAGAAGAAGTGTTGTAGCATGGAAATGGAGATAGAGGGAAATGAAATGAATAATTCTAGAATATTCCACCAATTTGAAGTAACCTATCCTAGAACTGAAAATACAAATCATATTACACTCAATTTGAAGTACTTAAAGTGAGTGAGGTTCACACATTTAACAACACTTTACTTTAACTACAGTACTTCCCACATTATGTGGCTCAATGATCATATCATATCTAATTGGAAAATGTCACTTGTAAGTTTTATGCAATCCTATCTCATGATTTATGTTTGCATAAAAAAAAAGGGAAATGTTACTTGTAAAGTTTATGTAACCTCATGTCTCTCTTAAATTATATAAAAAATATATTTTTGTATTTTTAATTATTTAATTTTTTTTAAATACAATTAAATTATTTCTCTTTATTTTCAAAAAATTAGTTGAATTTAAAAGTTTTGAAACGTATACATATAAAAAAAAATTGACTTAATTGCAGTTTTGGTCCCCCTATTTTAACTGAATCGCGAAAGTAGTTCTTCTATTTTGTTTCTCCTCAATTTTGGTCTCTCAAACAGAATTTTGATCCAAAATTTCATGAAATTTCATTTTTTTTTGCATTTATTTAAGTCACACCATACCTCAAGATCTCATTTGTAACAATTGTACTTGAAATATATGATCATAAATGGTATAGTACGACTTTAAAAAATGAAATTTTATCAAATTTTGGACCAAAATTCTGTTTGGGAACCAAAACTGAGGAGAAACAAAATGAAAAGACTACTTTTGCGATTCGGTTAAAATAGGGGGATTAAAACTGCGATTAAGAAAAAAAAATTCTATCAAATGAGAAATATTTTTATTTCAAATAAAACTTTTCAAATATAATATAATCATATTATGAGAGTAAATATATTACTTGGATCTCTTTTTAACCAATAAATAAATAAATGATTTTTATCTATATATTAATATAAAGGAGAAAGTGAGAAAGATAAAAGGTAAGAATCTAAATCTTACTAATATCTCATAATCTTATGATGATACCACACACTCACTCATTCAAAGGAGTTTGGATTGTGAGTCACATTTGAAAATTAGATGGTGTAATTAAGATTAGACGAATGAGAGATAATGTGATTGTAGTATACATATATTTACATGATTATGACCACACATAACCTTAAGTCTCAAATGAAAAAGTGAACTTTATACAAAAAAAAAAGAGTGTATTTCGTGTGCAATTTTAACATACTCTTTTTTGTATAAATAAGAAAATAACTACTTTATACCTTTTAAGAAAAGTAATTAATTTTATTTAATTTGTTCAGAGTAATAAAAAAAATCAATTATATTAAAAAATAGTTATTAATGAAAGGGCATTGTAAGAACAATAATATTAAATATTAAATATAATAGAATTAATTAATTTTTGTTTATACTTTTTTGTTGTTTATTTCTAAGACATGAGGGATTATATAATAATAATGCATGTGAATTTCCAATGTTTTATAATAATTTTTTTGGTTTTTAATATAATTTTAATTGTATAGTCATATGTCTTTTACTCCTAAATCATTATTTTTTACTTTGTATTTATGATATAAGGGAGACAAAGGTTTTTGTTATGGATCAGACTAATGTCTGCCATGTGAATCTTATTGGGCCTCAACCTAATCCAATAAACACTATCTCTGGGCGTCTTTGGTGTTGCTTCTGAATGGTTCAAATTTTGTGTAGAATAAATTTTGAGAGTTAAACAGGCTGGCTGGTGTTTAGAGGTGACATTTCATAATAAATATGGTGTTACATCTAGAGATACGAAATGGAAGTGCTTCTATTTTACTCAATTATAATGGATAAATAGATAGATAAATAATAGGTAATTAATAAATAAATAGATAAATAATATATAAGATGCTATATTAATCGCTCTAAATTTCTAATATATTGTAGAACTAAACAATGAAATCATGATTTTTAATGATTAAGTTTTTTGTCTTCATAGGTGTAGATGTTTTTGTGCGAGTTTAATCCTTTCTTTTAGATTTAACTTTTATTGGTGTAATTAAATTCCTTATATTTTGATCTAATCTATCTATGTTTGAGAATCAATAGTATTCACACAAATTATATTTGTTTCATTCAACTTTTAAGGTAGATGAGTGAAGTAAAATATCTCGTAAATAAAATTTTCCTTCCCCTAAATTGTGGAGATTTAGTGGAGAAGGAAGATAAATTATTCAAATTTTAATTACACCGGAAAAATTACCCTTATTATTAATATATTTATATATTTTTATCAATAAACTTTAATAAATTATATAGAAATAATTTTATAAGTATTTTATTGTGTTAGATTGACAATCAAAATCTGATTTTTTTTTTGTCAAAAGATGTTTTGATTGTGTTCTAAGCATAAACAATAAGCGTCATTAAACTCGGTTGTATATAATAAGGACAAAATTAATTAGTTAGAAATTAATTACTTTGAAAATCCCCCTCCTTGCAATCTTGCATATATCTAATTGAAATTCTTCCTCTCCCATTTGTTGAATCAAATGGACCCTAATTATGTGGAGGGTGAAGGTAATTGTTATGTTGGTCAAATTTGTATTTCTTTTACGATGGAGAAAGGCTAATTCATATTATTAATAATCAAAATCACAGTCCAAATAATAAAATGATCATAAATTTTAAAAGTTTGAATCTATAACATCCTGCACACTAATCAAACATATTACCATTCTAACCCAAACAATAGGCAACAACATGATGCAAGTTTTCTTTCTTTCTTTCTTGATGAGATAAAAATGGAGAATGATTGAAAACTGAGAGCCACTCAAAGGCTTTAGTAACAACTAAGAAGCCAAATTTGCATTAAAAATAATAAGTAAAACACTAGCAATTCTCAGATATAAAAGGCTTATAGGCCTCAGATACATAAATTGTGTAAAGTAATAATGCTCTGAAAATTTAGTTCCCGAAAGGAAAAAATATTATAAAGGGTTAGTCATCAACAAAAAGTCAAGTGCCTTGAATAAACCCATTTTGTAAGATATGAAGACCTATTTCTATTTCCTATATTACTCACCATCTGTAGCAGCATGAACCCATTCTCAACTTCTTCCCAATGAGGGAATGCTGTCATCTTACAAGCTCCATAATGGAACAAAATCCTCTTATTAGGTTAAAGGGGTTCATCAACAAGTCACGTGGAGAAGAATGAATGGACGGACGTCTAACCCGACCGACCTTCCTTTCTGCCGCCTAACCTAGGAAAAGGTTTTTGCTTCTCGTTTGTGTTCTTAACATTTCCCCCTTCGTCCCTGGTCACAATCCTCAAAGGGTGTGCTTCTGTGTTGAATACCCATTCATCTAATGAGATGACTGAAGAAGGAGAAAAGAGAAGATAAAGATACTTCAGAGTCTCTGCAAGAAAGAAGCTTTGCATCCTGTCGTCTTTAACACCACTGTTAACCTGGAAGGTGTAAACAAAATGTGATATAGTAGCTAAAAATAACAATATGATGGTCCATCATTAGACAAATAAAGGATTTTCTCTGAAGAACCAAAACAAATCATTCAAAACGTTCATAGGATGTGTTTGCTTAATCACTTAAGATTTTTTTTATTAGAATTTTAAAAAGTGTAATAATTTTACACTAATTATCCTAATTAATTATTGGGTGCTACCCATTATCGTATAGTGAAGTATAATTGACTTGTGAGTGATGCACATAATTTGGAGATAGAATTGAAATAAAATTATTAATATCACATTGAAAATATAAAGTGACTTATTTTGAGAACCGTTTTTTTTGCATAATATGATGCTCGATATTGGACATCAGAGGGAGTTCAAAACAACTACTAGGTCTGGACTCAAATATAAGTATAAGTAATCATATGCACATTAATTAAGAACGCTAGCTAACTTCATTTAATTTTCTTGATGTAATGAAAATAATGTTTGTATTCTTCAAACTAACATTTCTTTTCATTTAATTTTCTATAAGATTTTGGTTTAGAGAACATTAATTGAAGGTCACTTTTGCAATGATAACATTAAATATGGTAAAGGTAGTTATAATTTGCTTATATTTGAGTATAGAGCATTTAATGCTAGGGTATATTAAGAATAACATTTCAATTCTATAACATTAAATAATTGTTGTAATTTCTTATTATACGAACAACGAGAAGGAGTATAATGCAAGCACAAGCACACAGATGTGAAATGGAGGAGTGCTTACATCCTTTAGTCCAACATAGCCTGACTCTATGCGAGAGTTCTTCTCGAAAGCTTGAAATATATTCCAACCCCATTCTTGGTATGTCTTGTTGCCAGTTAGGCGCCAAAGGTAAAAGAGTGACTCGACTGTCTCTGGCCTCAGGATGTTCCATGATGTACCCACACTCATGTCCTTCAAAATTCAGGATTGGATTTCAGATCACACAAATTTCAAAATGCATATCTTAAATAAACTAGGGTCACGTTAACAAGTGCCCTAAGGCACTTGTTAAGGAATCAAACGAGGAAATAAAAAAAAAAGTTTTATGTAGAAAATATCGCTTTTTAAAATTTCAAGCCATTGAATGCACAATTTCCAAAATTAAATTTTGTTTTTTGATATTGTTAACATTTCCCAACTAACCTCCCCAGAATGAAAGAAATAGTTCTCTCCAGCCAATTTTGTTGGAGTTGATTGGTAGAAGTTATAACATGTCCAAGCAAGCTGCAAATAACGTTTCGGTGAGTCTGACAACCTCGTTAAGATGGTTAAGCTGAAGTTGATGTGAAAAACATTTATATTGATAGGTCAAGACTAAAACAAGTTAGTCAGTAGAACAAGCACATTAGGGTTTTTTAATGGCTATTAAACCACACCTCTTCTGCAAGTGACATAAACTTCTGCGAATCTTCAGGACCATAACCAGCCGATCCCAAAGCAAGCATCCCTGGAGCAAAGCATGCTAGTTCATCCATCTGCAGGTACTCAGTTGCATGAAAAGATACTCTCATCCAATACATCAATGGTTAATATTAAATGTAGTAATGCAAAATCTTACTTTGTCGGTGAGAGATCCTCCACTCTTCTCACATATATAAGTGAAAGAAGACGGCGTTGACCTCCTAATCAAACTTAACAGACCTTTCATTGATTTCTCCCACATATCTCTGTTTTCAATATTAAAAAAGAGACAGGAAAAAGTCAGTTAAAGAACCGTTTAGACTTGTAATTCATGATCTTCCTATTCTACATTTAATTGAAAACGAGAATTGAAATGTCTTTAACCGTGACAATTTAAAATCTAAGGCCCTGTTTAGGATGGTTTTATGTTTTGAAATTTTCCAAAACTAAAACCAGTTTTAGTTTTCAGTTCTTTAACCAAAAACATACACAAGTCTCTCATTAATTCAAGGAAGTCAAGTCCATTTTAGCTATCATTCCAATGACAATTGGATTACAGAATGAACACGTGAATTAACAGTTCGGTCGAAAGGGTACAAAATGCGATAGCGGAGGTGCATTTATTCTCACCTATAAAGTTTTACAGCTGAAGTTTTATTCCCCAGTACCCAAACTTTAAGCAAGTATTCATAAAAACTGCAATGGGTGTCAATCACATGTTAGACCAAATTAACAGAGAGAATAAGATGATAAAAAGTTAACAATGTCCAGATAGTACTAATAAATGCAGAAGTTTGCTATGCTTTTATCATGTAAAAAGATTGTCATCAAATTGTGTGAATACCTGTCACCCATGGCACCAAATGTGATGGGAGAGTAGCCGGTTGCTCCACTATGAGGATTAATATAGATAGGAAGTAAACCATCATCAGGAAATGTTTTATTAAGCTGTGTTATTACCTTCTCCACCTGAAATAGCAGGGAGCAAACCATTGGTGCATTGCTAGAAAATTAGCCACCACATGTAATATACTATTCTCCAGAGTCAATCATTAGCCAAAAAATGCTACATTTGTTGGAATCATATAAGCAAATGACAACTAATCTATCCACATTCAGAAAATTCCCTTAAATTAATTCCTTAATACTGTGAGGAGGTGACCATTATAATTAGGGGTAGGTAAGTAATTGTATTTCTTTTTTTTTTTTTTACATGAACTCAAGAAAATTAATTGCATTTAACTACCACCCTTAATAATAATAAGTGTTTGAAAGTAGGTATTTATGCTTATAATTGAGTCTACAGGAAGTACAATTTTATGGCCCTTATCTATTCGCTCATCTATATTAGGCTCCATGAAAGTACAAAGAAGGCTAATTGCAAAATTACTAACAGTCTGGCGTCCATTAACCATATTTTAATACGCAAATGGAACAATAGAATCTGCATATTATAAATATATCTGATTTTGACCAACAAAAACGTAACCCCTTTCCCTACCCCTAAAAAAACTGAAAATATGGAATCAAAGTTAAAAACCTTCTGCTGATACTTTGGGTCTCCAGTCCTTTGAGATAGAACAATGAATTCTAGTTGTTCGGTGCCAGAATCTGCCAAAATACTCTCGCCCTTGGAAAAATGAAGACAAAAAGGAATCAGAAACTTCAATAAAGCAACTCATGTGTCCATGAACAATACAGTCAGAGTCATGAATCCAAAACTAGTATAAAGTGAAAATCAGTTAATCAAACTCCAGTAGAACTAACATAGAAAGTCTTTGACCTAAACTCAGGCATGTAAATGGTCTTTACAAAATTAACTAGCCAAAATTCGTGCATCTAATACAAACATGCAGATGAAATACTATTTTCCCCATTGATAAATTAAGAAAGCAGTACTTGCATTAATCAATACTCAGCCAAAAAGGTCCTAAATTGTTTTTTCATGTCTCAAACAAACCAAAAAAAAGGCCAAGCAAAAGATAATTTTGAAAACATGGAGAAGTTAATCAAACTCACAAAAAAAGCACTTCTTGATGACAAAAAAAGCTTACCCCAGTCCATCCAGGATTGTGTGCACGTCCCTGCGACAAGTTGATGATGTTATAAGGAATTCCAGTAGGTGTGTTCCATGCAGGCAGTAATCTATCTGCAATATCTCTAGCTTTGTCAAGGAACAATTTGTCCCCTGAAAGATCGTATGTACTAAGAAGGCCACCTACTACTCTGGATTGCATTGAAAATAGACCAACAAAAAAAAATTAATTAGTTGTCAAACATGTAAGCTTGTTATAATTTTTGAAATGGAAAAGACTTTAACTGCAATGTAAACCTTATAAAGTAACCTTATGGTTGTCTCGAAAACACTTGCTTCATAATCCTTGTTAAAATCCAGAGAATTTGCTACCCATCTGAAAGGATAATGTCTTACTATTATCACACAAAATGTAATAAAGTATAGCCAGGAGTATCACAATTAGACATTAGATAGATCAATCTAGCAAGCGACTGGAACAAACTTATGTAACTTTTATATATGATAATATGAATATGAATTACGAAAATTTGCAGCAATAAAGAGTTAAATAGGACAATAAATATGCATCAGAATCAAACCTTACAAGTTAAACACCATAAGCATGAAATGTTCCTCAAGAACAGAAATAAAATTGAAAGAGAGAAAAGTAAAAACAAAATAAAATAAAAATTTCTACTCTATATGCAAAAACCTTCGCCAAATATAAAATTAGAAAAAACCTGATCACTTTTGATTCCAAACATAAAATAGAGGCATGATGGAAGCAAAAAATAATAACAATCATGTGTTCCTGTGCGGGTTAAAAGGTTACACTCACTCTCGGGCTTTCTGAAACTGTTCATCAAGACCCATAATGTATAGTGTATCAAGAGAATCAATTAAAGTTGCTCCAAGACCTCCAAAGCTATTGACACCACTCTTTGACTGTGGCTGGAAGCAACAACAAAATAAAATACAATTAATTTGAAAAATGTAAATTTAAAAAGCAAATAGTTTGATCATTCTACGTAAAAACCAACCAACGTATATCATGAGCCATTCAAGAACATACCTGAAGTTCATCTTGGCCCCATGCATATGTCTCATAAGAACCCCAAGCATGAAGCATTGCTTCTTTAACTTTTTCCCTTCTTTCGATATCAATGGGATCATCGACACCCTCTTTAGTGGGCTTTTTAGTTTTTTCCTTCAATTTGTGCACATTATTTAACTCTTCCAACTGAAACAATTCCAATTGCATAAGGCCCAATGAGAAGATTAATAAAAAAGATAGTTTCACAACACAAAAATCAAATCATTCAAATAAGAAAACTGTATTGTAACACAGCCACAAGGAAAGGGTTCACTAGCTAATGGCAAGGGATGGGATTTAGCTTTGTGCGAGACTGATTGGAAATTGGAAATTCACACCAAAGTGTTTCAAGCAGTTTGAAGTAGGAGTTGTGTAGGGTGTGCTAAATGTATGCCGGCCATCTCATTTCTTCTTTTCATTGTTACTTGTTGGCAAAATGAAATGAAATAGAATATTTTTGAGGAACTAAAAACACACAACATGTGGCAGAAGAAACACCATAAACAAAAGTTTATACATGTATGAAATTTTCTTACCAAATTTTGCAAGTCTGACATTTCTTTCCGTAGCTCAGAAATTTCCACCTGTATGTAACAGAAAAGTTATGCATGGCATTGATATTAACCGTGTTACTGAAGTGCCAAAAAAATTCAAGAAATGTTACATCCTCCTTCTAAAAAGAAAGTTACACTTAAAATGAAACTAAGTCATTCACTAAAAAATAGAATACATCTTATTCTAAACCTATATTCAATTTTGCATATACCTAAACCCTCCAAAAGTATCATACTATATTGACCTTCTAAAGAAACACTTATAAGAAAAAAATACTAAAGAATCTTGCAAGAACTATAACTTTTTTGAAACAATGTCTCCAATACATTAAAATTAGCTTCTTCTGCATCTCAATTTTCAAATTTCACTCCTTTAACTTGTTCATAATTATCTATAAGTTCATAAAATGTTCTTCCTAAGTGAAAATCATAAACTTATTGTATCTGAGAAACACCCATAAACTAAGAGCTAATCCAAACAGGCCTTAATAGTAATACACCATGGCATTGAAATCCTGTTCTATACTATTATACCATTGACACTATAGATTGAAAGTGTGTCCAATGTCTGACACAACACGTCATTATCCGACACCCACACAACACCATCACATACGATTACATACAATCACTTCCATTTCCCCAAATTATAACCAATGTCTCCATATCGTGTCACACTAGTGTCAATGCTTCTTAGGTTCTATATATATTCCTTTGTTTCATACAAATTCTAAATGATCTTCATAACCAATACATATTACCTTTTCAAAAAATAAAATAAATAAACACCAAATATCTATATAGGACCGACACTTCAAACTAAACATGCGTCCAATGACAGGCACATCCAATTATCTCCATTTTTTCAATTCACAATCAGTGTTAACATGTAAGTGTCGTGCGTAGTGTGTCGTGTCCTGTAGTCCTGTATCTATGCTTCATAGATAAATATACAAGTATAATTTCCAAACACACCACTTAATTAACCAAACAACAATCCAAATAAAGTATACTCAACAAAAACAATCAGATCCAAATTCCAAAATCCAAAACTTAAAACATAAATAAATAAATAAAATAAATAAATAAAAAACCAACCTGGTGTTCTCTGACCAAAGTTTGACGATCCCAAACAACAAAAGAAACAGAAACAAAAACAATGAAAAGCAAAGCAAGACGCTTTGGACGCTTCAAATAATAAGCTGGATTACAATATCTCCATTTATTACTAATCACTGATTTACTTCCTCTCGCCATTTCCAAAACCAAAGATCTAAAAAAAAACCTTTGGAATTGGAATTGAAATTAAAAACTTTTGTTTTCTTTTTTGTTTTTTGTTGATGCAAAACCTTCAACAACGAAAATAAAATAAAAAAGAAGATCTTCCTAATTTGCTTTGAAATCTACGAAATTGATTTGTCTCATGTGGTTGTTGACGTTGATGTGAACAATTACAAGGGTTTTTGATATAGTATTTTTTTAATTTTTGGTAGTGAAGTTAAAAATAAAAATTGTGTTGATTAAGTTAAAATTAAGAGGAAAGATAATAAAAGAAGATGAAAGATGGAGAAATTGATATGAATTGAAAAAGAGTGGTTTCAATTTTGATGATAAAAAGTGAAATTGCGAAGCATTTTTTTTCGTGAAAGAGAGGAAGAAGACTCAAAGGGTCGTTGTGGATTCATTTCAACTTCATTTCTACGAATTTTAATATTCATTTCAGATGAAAATTTTTTATTTTACTTTTTTATTATAGAAATTTTTTATCATAGAAAAAAACAAGAAAAGAAAAGTCGTCATTTTCTTTGGGTTTTTTTTTTGACGAGTTTTCTTTGGATGTTATAGATGTAAAGTATTAAGTGTCATTTAATGTAATTAATTGACTAGTACTAAGTTTTTTTTTTATTAATTGACTAATTTCTTACTACAAAATCTAAATTTTTGATTAATAAATTGTTTAATAGTTTATTAATTTTTATCACGAATTCATGTGATATTAAACTCACGTTTAAAATTATCATATTGAATTTTTATATTGAAAATTATATTATCTAAAAATATTCGAGTATTAAAAAATTTAAAATATTTATTAAGAGTATTTTTTTTAGAACAAATGTACTCTTCAATCATTATTGTAAGCAATAAAAAAAAATCATAGTGGTTACGAACTTCAAATTAAATGTTATCGTTAACTATTTATTATTCATATTAAATGTAAGTCAAGTCTATTAAATTATTTTTTAATATAAAATATCGAATTATACATAAATATTTTCAAATTAAATAAAGAGTACTCTTGAGTGTGCACAGAGGTATATCATGGCATTTATGATTGTAAACTACCAAATCACCATGGTATCTAAATGTTGATAATTTTGATACAATTACACAAAATTGATGCAGTCACATTTAAGGCACTATACGGGTTAGTCCAATCCAACTAATATGGACCAATCTAAAAAATAATTTGGATCGGATAAGTTAGTCTTATCAGATGATATTAATTTCAAACCATTAATTTTTTTTGGCATTGGATGAAACAAGATTCAATCCATTTTACTTATTATTTGGTTATTTTAAGACGTCACACTTAGAGTTATTTTGATGTTTGCACGCATTTTATACAATTTTCGAAATATTGTAATTTTGATTATGTTGATGTTTGGAATGAAAGTATTTTATGATTTTGATATTTCATTAATTGTATGTAGGGCTGGACAATGGGTCGGTTCAGGCGGTTTCGGATTAAAAAACAACAATCGGCCCAAATCGCGGGTGAAGAATACATACCCAATGTAATCCATTTTTGTATACAGTTTGAACGGGTCACAGGTTAACGGGTTGTCGGGTTCAAGACTGTTGCCTTTTGTACCCCCCAATTAAACTCCTACCCCCCCATTTTAATGTTTTTTGAGTGAAATACCCAAAATATCCCTAAAAATTCAGTAAAAAGTAAAAAAAAAAGAAAAAAAATATCACATTCGTATCTGAGACCTGAAAAATCCGGAAAGTAAGTTTTGAGAAAAAAAAGTTTTTACCGTCCTTGAAATTTCCGGTAGTGAAAATTGTGTACCGGAAATTTCATTTTTGAAATTTACGGTAAGCCATCCAGAAATTTGAAATTTCCGGTAGTTCAAAATGAATACCGGAAATTTGAAATTTCCGGATTGAAATTTCCGGTATGTAATTTTGACTATCCGAAATTTCAAAAATCCGGTTACTGTCCCGGAAATTTCATCCATTTTGAAATTTCCGGTACACTTTTTTTTTTTTAAATTTTGTTAATTTTTTTTATTGAATTTTGTTAGTGAGGACCAGAGGAGCTAAAACTGATGGTGGTGATCATTCTCGAGTTCGGCCTCCTACGCAATCAAATAGGAGAGCTGTTGTTGAAAAAAGGAGAAAAAGGAATGAGGAAAGGCAGGCACACCCGGATGAGCAGCCCCAGAATGAGCAGCACACGCAGAATCCTATGTTTGATGCAGAACAGGATGAACAGCCGCAGTATGACCAGCAGTATGAGCAGCCGCAGGATGACCAGCAGCAGTATGACCAATAGCAGTATGACCAGTCTTAGTATGAGCAGCCCCAGCCTGAAGAGCCCATTTTTCCTGGAGGTCCTTATGATCTTTCTGTCCTTAGAGATTATGAGCATCATATTGCCATTAATGTGTGGAATGGACAGGTTAGTAAATTATTTATTTTATTACATATTATAATATATTTCTTGTATATGTTATTTTATTACACATTATAATTTATTACACATTATAATTTAGTAATTTATTTGTAGTTATAAGATTATTTATAGTTATAACATTATAATTTATTTGTAATTATAATATATTTTTAATTGTGTGTTATTTTTAATTAAACAGGATAGGCGTGCCTTGAAAGTTGTTTCAAATGGGAAAAAGCAAGACAAATTCATTGATATTAGATATCAATTACCTGCTGAAATAGATAATTGGATTAATATATCTGAATTACGTCCTCTGAGAAGATGTAGTCTACATATGATTGATGATAATTTGATATCTGCTTTTGCTGAAAGATGGCATGCAGAGACTAGTTCATTTCACCTGCCATTCGGTGAAATGACTATTACTCTTGACGATGTCAGGGGTCTTTTGAGCATTCCATGTACTGGAGAGTTTTTTACACCTCCTGCAAATGTCAATGAAGATTTGGCAATTGCTGCTGCTGTTCAGTTATTGGGAGTTTCATATGATGAAGCTGTGACTAAGACTAGGACTAACAGAGGGGCATCTTACAGTTTTGAGTGGTTGAAAGAGGTCTTTTTTAAGAAACTTCATGAACGTAGATATGACTGTGCAGCTAGGGCATATCTACTTCATTTGGTAGGGTGTACCATTCTGGCTGATAAAAGTTTTACACTTGTATCTGCCAAATATCTGTTTCTGTTTCAAGATCTCGATAGTTGTGGTAGATGGGCATGGGGACCGGCTGCACTTGTTGTGTTATATGACTATCTTAGAGATAGTACATTGCCCGCTACCAAACAGATTGGAGGTTATTTATCTTTGTTTCAGGTACTATTATATTTATTATACTTATCATTATGTTTTTAATTATTTGATCACCTTAATAATTTTACTATATTTTAATGATTTACAGACTTGGATATATGAACATTTTCCTGATATTTGTAAATGGGATATGGATGAACATATTTCGTCGATGCCATGGATGTTTCGTTGGACTACGAAACAAACATTAGGGAATGTTGCATATTACAGGGCGAAGTTGGATGCTTTGAGGATTACTGATATCATCTGGGCACCGAATTACGATGAGAACGCTGTGTCACGATTTTAGTATGTGTCATTATTTACAGGATACATGCGTTGGTGTTTCACGATGGTTCCGTATTTACCAGAGAGGTGCATACGACAGTTTGGGTATACTCAGCACATTCCTCCTACACCACTGATGCTTGTTGCACGTGATGTTGACGTTGAATGGAGTATGTACCGGAATTATGTACGATCACTTCGAGCTAGATTGCACCCAGCTTCATATCCACATGAGTGTGTTGAGGGATGCATCCAGTGGTATTATAGGATATCTCATCCTCGGATGATCCCTTATGTTGCTGCATATGCTGGTCCTAGTTATGATGCCGATGCTGGTCCTAGTTATGATGCTGATGCTGGTCATATTCATGATGCTGGTCCTGATAGTAGGTGTACACGGTGTGACGCAGTTGGTGGTCTTATACAGCAGAGTTTAGATTTGCATATGGGTGATGCTGAAGACCAGATGCGTGTTTTATTAGAGAGAGCTTTATACATTTCCAGAGGAGGCGATTATCAGTAGTATTATCGTTGTATTATTCAGACTTATTTTAGTTGTATTTGTTATTGAGACTTATTTTATTAGCGACTTATTCAGACTTATTTATTATTAGCGACTTATGTATTATTCAGACTTATTTATTATTAGCGACTTATTTGTTATTCAGTTGATGTTTCAAATAAGAACATGAGAGACTTGGGCCAATGCAAAATATTTTTCTCCTACTTGTACAGATAAATA
The DNA here is from genome assembly GCA_037974835.1 of Cicer judaicum. NCBI lineage: Eukaryota > Viridiplantae > Streptophyta > Magnoliopsida > Fabales > Fabaceae > Cicer > Cicer judaicum. The sequence goes on along the minus strand of JBBPBS010000529.1, from coordinate 1,798,406 downwards.
GCCAAATAGAAAAATACAATTCCAAGATCAATAATATCATTTAAAACAACTTACAACTCAAAAGTGTCAATCATATCATTTAAAACAACTTACAACTCAAAAGTGTCAATCATCTGCCAAAGACATATAATCTGAATTATTTTCTAAATCTAAAGAACCCCAATGTTGTAGACGTCCTGCATAAGCGATAGCCTATGATGTAGACTCATCGCTACGATGCTTCTTCCAATGCCATGCAAGTGGAGGTAACGGACATTCAGATTTCAATTTAACTTGAATCCAATGATTTTCGTTAACAAAACCAATGCTGATAACACGATCACGTGACAAATCTCCATTATGTGCACCCCTCAATGGAAAAAAAGTTAAACAAAAAGTTTTTGCTAATGTAACAAGAACGAGATTATATTTTGTTGCTATCACGTAACCCATATCAGGAATGGTCATCCACTTCTCGTGACTTTGGTTTTCCAACACAGTTACAAGTAAAGACTCTGTCACTTCTTGCAAACGTTCCTTGAATAATGCAGCATATAAATCTGGTATGGATTTAATCTCTGTATACAACTGTCGACGTATAATGATCCAAGATTCTTCACCATGACCAAGTAAAGCAGCAATAGCACGATATCCACAGTTTCCATCTGCTTTAACATTAACTATGTCTTCAATATATGGATGAATTAAAGAAGGAAAGTCGTGGAAATATTTTTTAACCTGATGGGAGACTTGTTTGGATGTTTGATGGGAGACTTGTTTGGATGCTTGATGGGAGAATTGTTTGGATGCTTGCTGGGAGACTTGAGTATCAACATGCTCAAAGTATGATGGATCACGATATACGTCATATCCCTTCGGCTTATTGTCTTTTTTCTTAACACCACCTTTTGTTTTGATTTTATCCACTGGTGCACACATTGATGTTGTCTCCGGATATGCTATTTCACGCAACTTGCTCTTTAATGCCCTTCTTCCAGCAACATTAAGTGTTTTCCATGTCTTCCAAATTATATTCATCTCCGATGTAATGTCCAACTCTGAATCATTTGTCAACTGTTCATTCTCTTGATCATTATTCAAGGTTAATTTCCATCTTGGAACACCTTCTCTATCATTATTCAAGGTATATGAACAACATCTAATGGAATTGGAACACCTTCCATCTTGTATCGTGCTAACTCACACACACAAGGTAATCCATGAGTCTTTCTAAGTATACAACAACACACATCTCTATCATTACCGACATAACTAACTCTCTTGTATTCTTCAACAATATCACCTAAGGCTTTCCTGGATACAACCCAAGTCAATTTCTTGAAGAATGGATTGTTGTGTATATGCTCTTTGCGACCCTTACTTATCTCAAATGAACCTTTGATTTTAATAATTTGATACTTCAACATGTCATTCATACCATTCCATGCCTTACAAAAATCTCCTTTACTGTGTTCCAAAAATCTCTTCAATGACCAATGAGCAGACTCAACCCTAATATTTAAACAAAAAAATATTCAATTAATCATATATCATTTATAAAATAAAATACAAAAAGTGAAGTTTTAATGACATACCTATTAGTCGTAGTATTTCCTAGATGCAATACTCGATTGGTCCATGCTTCAACAAATCTTTCCTTATGAGGATTCAACCATGTGTCTCGGACGTAATCAAAAAACATAATATTATCGACACATGATTGCTCAAATATTTGCAAAAGTACCTCATACTCATTCTCTTCAAAACAATAAACAATTTTACTCCACAACTCAAGAATGGGTTCTTGCATGTCTTTATTTAATATATACTGTTTGCATTTGGCTCTAACATTTTTGTTAATATGAAGTTGACAAAGTAAATTTGTTGAAGATGGAAATACAAATTTAATTGCATTCATTAAAGCAAGTTCTCTGTCAGTGACAATCACTTGAGGAAATGACGTGTTTGAAACAAACAACTCTTTTAACTTCTCCAATGCCCACCAAAAGTTGTCTTGACGTTCAGAATCCATATAAGCAAATGCAACATTAAATGTCAACCCAGTTGAAGTTACACCAACAATTTCAAACAACGGTAACCTATACTTGTTGGTTTTGTAGGTGCTATCCATGATCAATACAAGAGGGAACATGTTCAGTAAAGTTATGGAATCTGGGTGCGTCCAAAATATATCCCTCATAATGTTGGAGTCCTCATGTGTCCTACTCCAACAAGTATATTTCTCAGCTTCAAGTAACTTCAACAAATGTTGCATATCAGTTCTAGGTCCCATCAAATTCTTCCTATATGTACTTCGTCGCTTGTAAATTTGATATATACTAGTCACATTCTCCGTATCTCGATCTCTCAAATATGACAAGATGTGTCTCGGTGCAACGTGGTATTTTGTCAACTCGTCAACATGTTTCTTATCTTCTTCTGTTAAGCGTCCCATAAATGCATTATTCTCAAAAGTAGCTACTAACTCATGGTTGTGAAGTCCACAAATTAAACTTATAATCCATCCTTCATTTTTTAGTGGTCTCGATCTAAGTTTAAACGAACATCCACACCTTTTAGTTGAAGTACCTGTGTCATTTTTATTTGACTTATATTGGCCACCTCTATCACAACCAAGAATTAATTTTGACTTTCTTCCTCTCTTTCCAGTCTCTACGTCTGATCGAGTAATGATAACTGCTACTCGATTTTGTCGACCTATCTCTCTTGCCCATGATATGACAGCTTCTCGTGACTCAAAAATTTGATCAGTTGTAAATGCTTCAGTTAAATCTATAAATACTGGTTGTGCGTCTTCCATCCCTATTTCAAAAAAAAAAATTAATAATAACAAACAAAGTAAAAAAAATTTCAAAAAAAATAAAGAGACTACCGGATTTTTGAAATTTCCGGATTGACTACCGGAAATTT
>JBBPBS010000529.1:1742923-1795486 GCA_037974835.1 Cicer judaicum | reverse complement strand
ACATCCACACCTTTTAGTTGAAGTACCTGTGTCATTTTTATTTGACTTATATTGGCCACCTCTATCACAACCAAGAATTAATTTTGACTTTCTTCCTCTCTTTCCAGTCTCTACGTCTGATCGAGTAATGATAACTGCTACTCGATTTTGTCGACCTATCTCTCTTGCCCATGATATGACAGCTTCTCGTGACTCAAAAATTTGATCAGTTGTAAATGCTTCAGTTAAATCTATAAATACTGGTTGTGCGTCTTCCATCCCTATTTCAAAAAAAAAAATTAATAATAACAAACAAAGTAAAAAAAATTTCAAAAAAAATAAAGAGACTACCGGATTTTTGAAATTTCCGGTAACTACCGGAAATTTCATTTATCAATTTTGCGTACCAGAAATTTCAGCGAGGGTCAGAATTTGAGGTAATTTTTATTTACCACTAAGGTTAATGAATTTATGAGGGATGAAAATGGGTTTTTGACAAAATGGGGGGGTAGGAGTTTAATTGGGGGGGTACAAAAGGCAACAGTCCGGGTTCAACGATTCGGTTAATTCGATTTGGACCAGTTATTGGACCATACAAAATTTCTAGCCCAACAACATTTATTTGTTTTTTTTATTCATGAAAACCAATTTTTGGACTTTTTTTAACCAATTTTTGAGGCAATTATTTAACCTATTTTATAAACTTTAAATTTCTAGTTCATTTTAACATGGTTGGCATTTTTCTATTGCTGGCCCACTTGGCTATTGTCTCCAATTTGGTCAAATTTGATAATTATATGGTTCAATTCCATAGGTACAAATTCAAATTTTTCACATGTTACATATTAATATCAAATTAGGCATACATAACTTAAATTTGACTAATGTCATACAAGCATATTGCATATTCCAAATGACTTGATAATTGACAATATTACAAATCAATACAAATTATATAGATGCAATTATGATTCTAATCAACTTGTGATCTTCCATGCACAACCTGAGAAATAGATAACAAATGTAAGTCAATTTATAATTATTTCTAAGTATAAAATGACATTAACCAAGTAAAACATAGTCAAAGCAAAACATTGTCATCTTGTATTATCCTCACTTTATCAAACAGAAATCACAAATTAAGATAAATTTGAACTGAAAAACACATAACACAAATTAACACCACATACCATATATATTTGCTTCATTGAATACTCACTAATTAACAAGTATTTACTAAAATTAATTAACTACCATAAAACTTAATTTAAAACAACATAAAAATTAAAATAACAAAGAATAATGTACAAAAAACAAAATTGAGGCATCATTTCAAATACTTAAAATTAATAATAAGTTATAAAATGGCATTGGCATAATTGATTTTAATCAAGCACAACCAGATTAGTAATAAGTTAAAAGATGGCAATGGCATACATCAATTTTAATCAAGCACAAAAATAAAACTTTCAAAAATCTAACCCAAAACAAAACCAAAACTTCAACAAATTCAAAATCTCATAAATCATAAAACTGAAAACACATTCAAAAACCCTAAATGACCCATTATACAATCAACACTAACCTTTTTGTTCTTGCTCACAATGATGACGACCTACCTACACAGAAAAAAATGGCACGCTCAATAGATCCGGTACCTTGACATAGATGAAAAAATAAAGTTATTTAATCAAACCCATATCGTAAGATAAATGAAAAATCTAACAAAAAAACTTGGTGTGCTTTGAATAAGTAAAAATATGTGTTAAAAACCCTAACTATGATCGTTAAAAACAAAAATAAGAAACTCAAATCATGTTGCATGTACATATGTGCGTTTGCGAAGCATCTTTTCTCCATTTACAGTTGATGAGAAGAACAAGGAAAAAAGAAGGAGGGTATTATGGTCGACGAAACCAGTGGCTAGTCTTTGTTTAGAAAGAAAGATAAATGTTGGAGGTGTGTTGAGGCTTTACAGAAGAAGAATCGGTGGTGGTGGCTATGAAACAGAAATGGTGGTGGTGGCTACGAAACAGAAACAATGGTGGTGGTTACGAAATAGAAACAATGGTGGCTTCGAAATGGAGGTGGTGGTGGTTTATTATTGAATGTTGAATGAGTTTGAGTGTATGAGTTGTGAGTGATGAGATGAAAATTTTAGGGTTTGTGAGTGAGAGGTGAGAAGAAAATTTTAGGGTTTGTTGTTGATGTTAGAGTGAGGGTGAAGACTAAGTTAGGATGGATTATTGGGTTTATTGGATTTGGGCCTTTTTAATTGTAATGGATAAAGTCTTTTTGGACAACTTGGTATTTTAAAATATAATATTTGAGTCGGGCGGGTTCGGGTATCTGCGGTCAAAAATCATGAACCGAACCCGTTCATTATAAACCACACGGACTCGTTTTGTTTGACCCGCAAACCCATGGACCCGCTCTTGCCCCGTCCATTTTAGAAATTGGGCCGCGGGCTGCTCGGTTTATTTTGGGTTGCGGGTTCTTGTCCAACCCTAATTGTATGTTTATATTAATCCAATGTTCTCTATATATTTTGGTTTTGATGTTAGCCAAACCCAACCCAAACCAACCCATATACAACTTTAGTTACACTTATTTAATTACATCGTTTTGGATAAATATTTTTTTATAATCGACTGATTGATTGAAAGTTAATACCATCAAGATCATATTTATAAATTTTGACATTAATCTACAATCATTTATATTATCAACATGCGTCAAAATTAACGTTATATATAATTACACTATTGACATTGATCTAAACACAATACTACAACATAAGAAATGATAATGGATTAATGTCAAAATTTATAAATGTGTTCTATATGTTAGTAGTTTTCAATCAAACAGTTGGTTATAAAAAATATTTATCCGACATGATGTTATTAAATGAATGCAATTATTTTGGTGTAATTTGATCTCTCCTTATCAGATATGTGTGTGAGAATATGCAATATTCATTTTAATTCTTATGAAGTTATCATCATACTAGAGGGACCAAAATCAAACACTCTACATATTACACGAATCAATTCCAACTAAATAAATTTGATAAAAAAAATTCCAACATAAATAAATATTCAAGTACTAAAATAAAACAACAAATAATGTAAAAATATTATATTTTTAAGGATTATGTTTGTAAGACCTAGCTCAACTGACAATATCGACATTGTTTGACTCAACATATTTTATGGTGGCATGAATTTGAATCCAAAATCTCCATTATATATATATGAGTTTATTAATAGTGTTTTCCATTTCGTTAACAGACAAAAAACAATTACATAGACAAAAAAATATGATACAATTATATGAATAAAAACATATTTAATTAATTTTCATCATTAACACAATTACACACAATAACCGTTGGGGTGAAAAGGTAACACTAGTCATTCAATGTAGAATTTAAAACAAAATAAATGAGAAAATAATAGATGGAAATAAATTTAGAACTAGATATGAGATGACTACAACAATTAGGATGTATTTATTTGTAATTCTAACTAGTATAAAACTATATTTTTAATACAGTGAGTTAAGTCGATTATGTGTCATCCAACTTAACAAATGAGGTGGAATTTTAATCTTAAAATTTAAAGTTGGTTGCTCGGGTAAACAAGTTAACAAAACGAGACAATGACAATTTCGTAAATATGTTAAACGCATTTAATGTGTTTATACTGATAATTGACTTAAGGTAGACTGTGGGAAAAAATTAATATATCCCATATTCTTCAACCCTGGGTTTTATCTTTGCATTCAGTTCCTCTAACTTCGATGTGTTCCACATTCCTCTAACCTCGACATCGTGATAAGGACATAAAAAACATAACCAATGAATGAAGCATAAAGGGACATTCAAGGTCTTGGAACTCCAATGACAATTGCAAGGTCAAGGAAGACAAATAAAGTTCTAAATAACTTGATAGCCAATTTATTTGAAACAAGTACAAGTCATTAAGAATTACAGTCCAATATAGTAAATTGCTTAATCCAAATTGAATAAGTTAAGGAATGAAGGTTGCATCTATGTGTCATCAAATTTTAATATTATTTTTAATTAAAGTAGTAGATTGAATTAGTAAGAACAATTGAGTCTAATTAGAAAAACTAGAGTTGAGCTAACTTTAGAGAACTTGTAAGGTGATGCCACTATAAAAGGTAAACCATAGCTTATTGAAGATGGATTTGTTTGAACATATTGTTATTTTGTGAGACTTTGCCTTCTAGAGTTCTTCAAATAATTCACTTAGAACTTATCAAGGCGGTTAATCCTTGCAACGTTCTTTTCGGGTTATCAATCCTAGATTGTGGTGTCATTCAGTTCTTTGTTCGATTGCTGAATTATATTTTCAAGTATCCTTTACCTTAAATCCTAATACACAAATTTTATCAATTTTCGTGCTTAGTAACATGCACTAATATCTCGAGTTTTACATAGTCTTTTTCGGTGATTCAACAATATAATTTGTGTTTCATAATATCTTCTTTCACCTTGTTTTGGAATCGCTAGATTTTGAGTTTTGTAGCTTTAGTTATTGTATTCTCTAGTAAAACTTGATTTTGGCTCCAATTTGTAAGTTTTCAACCTAGAATGATCATAAAAGTTTTTTATAACAAAAAGGATAATATCACATTGTGTTCTTCTATCTTGGGTTCTTGGCATTCCTCTAACCTTGACATTGTAACCCTAAACTATCGCCACCACTGATGTTTTATGGTCACCACTTCATTGATTTGTGAAGACATGTTTGATTCTTAAGTTTTTACTTTTCTTTCATCTAAAAATAATTAATTGAACCCGTGTAATGTGTGTCTTTTAATTGTTATTGACGATTGTTTCTTTGTAATTGAATTTTGATGTTTTTTGTGTTGATGTTAGGAATTTTACATTGTTTGAAATAATAGACAAAACGTAAGTTTCATTTTCTCTTAAGTTCTTGTCTTTCACTTTTATCTCTCTTTGATCTAGTTTTGTACACCATATACAAGATATTAGTCTTGAGAGTAATCTTAGGCGCTGAAGTGACTCTCGGTTAGATAAAGGAAGTGTTGGAAAATATGAACTCTCAATGCATAAAGTTTAACAATATGATACACGAGTTTGTAATATAGGCATAAGAATTATTTGATGTAGTTATTTCAATTGTTGGGGTTGAGTGATGATCATGCTTGGTGGTGGTCAATCGTAACTTTTTGAGGTTGGTTTATGTTCCTTGTGCCATCAACAAATTTAATTTAATAAATAAAATTTTATAGTCATGATAAAAAAAAATAGTTTTAATCTTTTTCCTTAATACAATTATTTATTTTTAGCAAAAGTAGTTATGGATCATAGTTGGATGAATGTTGAGTATCATAAAGGTGTAGAGGAATTTTTTACAATTTTCTTTAAAAACCTTCCTAAAAATAAGAATTTTTTTATAGTCCTTGTATTAAATGTTTAAATAGATATCAGTTACATTTTGAGGAAATAAGAAATCATCTTATTTGGTATGGGATTTGTCAGAGTTATACAAAATGATATGGGATGGTAATTCATTAAACATGGTAAATGTATCAGAAATAGAAGAAGTTCGTGAAGATATGGACAATCGGCTTGATAACACGATTCTTGATATTGGACAAGAGTCTTTTAAATGTGCACATGTTTTTGATAGTTTGTGCAATGATAAAGAAGATGATTTATATTCGGGTTGCACTAACTTCACACAATTGTCTATGGTTCTGAGATTGTTCAACTTGAAAGTAGTAAATGGATGAGCATACAAAAACTTTACTAAACTACTTGAGTTGTTGAAAGAAATGCTTCTGAAAGGTAACACATTGCCAAATCGTTATTATGAGGCAAAAAAATATTGTGTCAATGGTTATGAAGTATAAGAAAATACGCACATGCCCTAATGATTACATACTATCCCAAAATGAGTTTGAACCAATGTCCTAGGTGTGAGTTATCACGCTATAAAGTGAAGGATGGTGGTTCCAATTATGATGAAAGCACAACAGGTCCTCATATGAAGGCGTTATGGTATCTTCCAATAATTCAAAGGTTCAAATGATTATTTGTTAATGTCAATGATGCAAAAAATATTAGATGGCATACATATGAGAGACAACGTGATGGAGAACTTCGTCATCCAACAGATTCATTGAAATGGAAGAACGTTGATGAATTGTATCCTAAATTCGAGAAATAGCTAAGAAACCTTATACTTAGAATTGTATCCCCTTAATCATGATTTTGACATAATTAACAAACATACAATATACATGCATCTTTTTATAAAACTAACATTTTGAACCAAGTTACATTTCAGGAAGAAACAAACAAACACTATACATTTGAACACAAGCTTGGAACACAAGGAATCAAGCAAAAAGTAGAGAATGTGCTGGGGAAAGATGCAAATCTGCTTAATTGTCATTAGTGGTTGTAGTAATTAGTTATTAGACTTGTCAATATGATTTCATGCATAAGCATTTGCCAAGTTAAAATGAAGTCTTAAAATGAACAAGTAACCAAATCGATTAGCTAGTCAATTGATACATCTATTGGGCAATCGATTGCTTGACTCAGAATTAGAGTTGTCACTAAGCAAATCGATTGATAAATCGATTCTTTAAAGGACCTTGGTGAAACCTGAACTCTGGGTTAAAATCAATCGATTGGACAATCGATTCGTGCATCAATTGAGAAATCGATTTTGTGACTTACAGGGGCAAGTTAAAAACCTTGCAAATTGATTGGCAAATCGATTTGGAGTATTTATTTTCATCAGACTTGACCTCTGTAATGAACCAATCGATTGGACAATCGATTGGGACATCAATTGATTAATCGATTTAGTAAGTCACAGAGACAACCATTTACTAAGCCAAATCGATTGGGTAAAAGCTTTTTATAAGTCTGTACCTCTGTGATCAATCAAATCGATTGAGACATCAATTGAATTTTGTTTCTTGACTTGCAAGATATATACTAATCGATTAGGTAATCGATTGGGATATTGAAATGTTTAATCATAAATCAGAAACCAAGTTCCTAGTCGATTGGCAAATCAATGTTTTCTAAATAGCTAAGCCACTGTAACAATTCAAATCGATTGGAATAAAACAGCTGAATCATTGTGACAAAGCAAATCGATTGATGAATCGATTAGAGCAAAAATACTGGAGTCATTGTGATCAGTCCAAAGCAATTGACAAATCGATTGGAGTAATTGTTTTAGTTACAGACCAATTGCCAAATCGATTATGATTGAATATCAGTCGACTGCATAATCGATTGTTTTGATCTCATTGTTTGAACAAAACACCTTAAATCGATTACTCAATCGATGCTGATATGAACTTGCTTCTGTTTTCTGATTTGTGCATTAAAAGAATTGATTGGAAAATTGATTCATTCATATATGTTCAAGATTCATGAAAAACAAGAAACACGATAATCGATTGGGCTGTTTTAAACCTTTATAAAATCGATTGGGAAATCGATTTGACTATGTTTTTCTAAAACATATATAAGTCGACTAAAATAACTTTTTCTCAAAACACACAGAACTCAGAACTTTGACAGAACTTGATATAGAACTTTGAGAAAAACTTTGAATACACTTTTTCATAATCCAGAGATTTTGGAAAAAGTACTTTGAGAGAAACGCTTGAAAACACACTAAACACTATCTTGGAAAATCCTTATTGTGTGCATTTCATAGATTGATTTAGTAGCCTTTATTGTTGATCGTTGATCTTTTGTAATCTCTGTAAACAACATTTTGTAAAGAAAGTCTTGTAAAAACCCAGTATAGAAACTAATAACTATCTTCTTTGTTGAGAGGGCTCATCAAGAAGAAGTTTCACTGTGATCTTGGGAGATTCTGCTGATTGACTTGAGGGATATAGTTGGTGCGCAATAGAAGCAAGAGAGTTTAGTTTTTGGATAGATAGGCCGTGAGAGCTGGACAGTCTGTAAAAACACACTCTAAAAGATTCTATTGAAAGAAAGGCTGAAATCAAGTTGATTTCAGGACTGGATGTAGGTTGTCATATAGATGGCCGAACCAGTATAAATCTCTGTGTATCATCCTCTTATCCTTTCTCTTTTATTTCTATATTGTTTGTTTGATTAATCTTGAATGCATGTGATAGCAAAATTCTGTTTTGTTTGATATTGCTTGAATGGTTGAATTGACATGTTTGTATCTTGATTAATCTGTTGAACAATTACTGTATCTGTTGCACTAGTAATTAGACAATACATGTAATTGTGAACTTTTGTTTAGAAACAATTCCTTGGGACCGTGATTGATATTCTGTTTAATAAAATTGGTTTTTGTTAAACTGATTAGCAATCTTGTGAATTTTTTAAAGACTGTCATATACGTTATTTTTAGGAAAGAGAGGTCATAAATTTCCAACAATTGGCATCAAGAGTCTGTTCTTTTTTTGAGTAACTCTCATAAAAGAAATATGCCAAAGAGATGTGGGACACATTGCAGCAAACTCATGAAGGAACAACTGATGTGAAAAGGGCCCGAATTAATACTCTCATGCATGAGTATGAGTTGTTCAATATGAAGAAAGAAGAATCCATCAATGATATGCAGAAAAGATTCACTCACATAGTCAACAATTTTCATGCCCTTGGAAAGGAGATTGAAAATGATCAGCAAATCAACAAGGTAATGAGATGTCTGACTAGAGAATGGCAGCCAAAGATCACTGCCATAGAAGAATCAAAGGACCTTGGAACAATGTCAATCACAACACTCTTTGGAAAATTGAGAGAGCATGAAATGGAATTGCATAGACTGAGTGAAATTGAACAGGTTGACAGAAAAAGAAAAGGGCTATCTTTGAAAGCCCAAGCACATCAAAAAGCATAAGTCTGAACCAGAAGCCTACACAGACAATTCTGAAAGCGAAGATGATGAAGAACCAGAGATTGGATTACTAGTAAAGAAATTCAAAAAGTTTCTGAGAAAGAAAGAAAACAAATTCAGAAAGCCATCAAGTTCAAAGACAAATGATAGCAAAGTAACTTGCTATGTATATGGGAAGACCGGACATATCAAGTCTGAATGCTTCCAATTGCAGAATAAAAACAAAGTTGCAAAGGCTAAAGGCAAAGAATCTGCTCCTAAAACCAGAAAGGCTTATATAGCCTGGAATGACAATGAAGAATCCTCTTCATCTTCAGAAGGAGAAGAAGCTAATCTCTGTCTAATGGCCAACACAGATTCTGAATCTGAAAGCGAGGTAAGCTCTTCAAACAATCCATCTTATAATGAACTGCATGATGCATTCAATGAATTACATGATGAGTATGTGAATGTTATAAAACAATTGATTAGCACTAGGAAATTGCTTGAGAAACAATGTCTGATGTGTGATGAACTTAAAAAGAATCATAATGAGATTGAGGATTTGAATGAGCATTTGAAAATGGAATTACATGATAAATCTACTAGGTGCATTGAACTTGAAAGAACTGTTGCATCTTTGAAATCTGATGTAGTAAATTTTACTAGTAGTAAAAATTAACTGAATGTTCTTCTTAGTAATCAAAGAAATGTGCATGTTAAATCTGGACTTCGGTATAAGCAAAATAGGAATGCTAATAATAATCTGAAATTTGTTAGATCTAAGCATATCCATGACTTCTTCACTAAACAAGATCTGAATCCATCCTCTGCTGCTACATGTCACTTTTGCTGTAAAAAGGGACATATGGTCTTTAATTGCAAACTAAAAAAACTTGCCAACAAAGGATGGAAACAGATTTGGAAAGTGAAAAAATCTGTATTTGAAACTAACCCCCAAGGACCCAATTTAAATTGGGTACCTAAATCCAAACTCTAATTCCATTTTGCAGGTATGCTTGACATCTAGGACTCACTTATGGTACTTAGATAGTGGGTGCTCCAAGCATATGACAGAAAATAAATCCAAGTTTTTGTCTCTAAGCTTAAAAGATGGTAGTTATGTCAAATATGGTGATAATAATAAAGGTAAGATCTGTGGTGTTGGAGACATAGGCAGTGATTCAACTGCAGTAATCAATAATGTCTTATACGTAGAAGGGCTTAAACATAACTTGCTGAGTATAAGTCAGTTATGTGACAAAGGATTTCAGGTACACTTTACTTCTCAATCTTGTATAATTGAGCATAAGGAGGATAAAGGTATGAAACTGGTAGGTGATAGAATCAATAACATTTATATGCTTGATTTTAATGCTTTGTCTGCTAGTACTATATGCTGTTTATTATCCAATGCTAATGAGAACTGGTTGTGGCACAAAAGGGTGGCTCATATTCATATAGATCACCTGAATAAGCTAGTTAGTAAGTAGTTAGTTATAGGACTCCCAAACAAGAAGTTTACTAAGGATAGGTTGTGTGATTCCTGTGAGAAAAGCAAACTAGTTAAGTCTTCTTTTCCCCCAATAGATTCAGTTAAAACCACTAAGGTTTTACAGTTGATACACATGGACCTTTTTGGTCTATCCCAAGTGAAGAGCTTTGGAGGAAACCTTTATGGGTATGTGTTGATAGATGACTATTCTAGGTTCACCTGGACTTATTTTCTGACTCACAAGAGTGATGCATTCTCCATTTTCAAAACATTTGCTGCTTTAGTACAAAATGAGAATAACTAGAAAATTGTCTCAACCAAAAGTGACCATGGAGGTGAATTCCAAAATGACTCTTTTAAAACCTATTGTGAACAGAATGACATTCAACATTTATACTCAACCCCTAGAACTCCTCAACAAAATGGAGTTGTAAACAAAATGGAGTTGTAGAAAGGAAGAATAGATCTTTAGAAGAGTTAGCTAGAACTATGATTAAAGACTCAAACCTTCCTAAGTATTTGTGGGCTGATGCTATCAACATTGCCACACATGTAGTTAATAGAGTTTTGATTAGGCCAATACTTAGAAAAACTCCATATGAGTTATACAAGGGTAGAAAACCAAATATCTCATACTTTAGAGTCTTTGGATGCAAATGCTTTGTTCTAAAAAATGGCAAAGAACATCTAGGAAAGTTTGACCCTAAGGCTGATGAGGGTATTTTTCTAGGTTATTCCCAAACTAGTAAGGCCTATAGGATCTACAACAAAAGAACAAAAACCATACAGGAGTCAGTTCATGTAAAATTTGATGAACTATTTTCTGAAAACTTAAACAATATTCCTTCTATAGTTGATGCTTCTTTGGATGCAGTTGTAGAATCTAAACCATTAGAACCTACTGAAATAGAACCTCTAACTAACCTTGACTGTGTTGAACCTATTAGAGAAGATGACTTACCTAGGGAATTCAAGTTCAACAGAAACCATCCTATAGACAACATTATAGGAGACATCTCAAAAGGAGTTGCAACTAGGAAGAACCTTAGACATTTCTGTAACTTTACAGCCTTTGTTTCTCAAATAGAACCCAAAAACATAAAGGAAGCTCTATTAGATAATGAGTGGATCATTGCTATGCAAGATGAGCTAAATCAGTTTGAGAGAAACAAAGTGTGGATCCTAGTTCCTAAACCAGCAGACAAACACATCATAGGAACAAGATGGGTGTTTAGGAACAAGATGGATGAAAATGGGGTCATAACTAGGAACAAAGCTAGACTAGTTGCCAAGGGATATAACCAAGAAGAGGGAATAGATTATGATGAAACCTATGCCCCTGTAGCTAGACTAGAAGCAATTAGAATCCTGCTAGCTTATGCTTGTATAATGGACTTTAAACTTTATCAAATATGAAAAGTGCCTTTCTCAATGGTGATATCCAAGAGGAAGTTTTTGTTAGCCAAACATCTGGTTTTGAAAATCCTGATTTTCCTAATCATGTCTATAAGCTAACAAAAGCCCTCTATGGGTTGAAACAGGCTCCAAGAGCTTGGTATGAGAAGCTCAACAATTTCCTCATTCAACAAAACTTTTTAAGAGGAAATGTTGACAAGACACTTTTCATAAAGACAAATGGAAATGACATCTTGCTGGTCCAAGTTTATGTTGATGACATAATCTTTGGATCCACAAACAATAAACTGTGCAAAGATTTTGAAAACTTAATGAAAGAGAAATTTGATATGTCAATGATGGGAGAGGTATCTTACTTCTTGGGATTTCAAATTAACCAAAGCAAGCATGGCATTTTCATTAGTCAAACTAAATACTGTAATGATTTGATAAAGAAATTCAGTTTTGAGAACTTTAAGTCCATTGATACTCCCATGAGCCAAGCATGCCACTTAGATAGAGATGAGAAAGGTAAACCTGTAGATGTAACAAGGTTTAGAGGTATGATAGGATCTTGCTCTATCTTACAGCAAGCAGATCTGACATCATGTTTAGTGTCTGCATGTGTGCTAGATTCCAATCCAATCCCAAAGAGTCCCACCTTAGTGCAGTGAAGAGAATATTAAGATATCTCATAGGAACTAGAAACCTAGGATTGTGGTATCCTAAGGGATCTACTTGTACTCTAGTTGGATTCTCAGATTCTGACTTTGCTGGATGCAAACTAGACAGGAAAAGTAATCTGGTACTTGTCATTTTCTAGGAAAATCCCTTGTGTCTTGGTATATCAAGAAACAAACTAGCATTGCCTTATCAACAGCTGAGGCTGAGTACATTGTAGCTGGAAGCTGTTGTTCACAAATCCTCTGGATGAAACAACACCTCTGTGATTTTGGTGTTGACCTAGGGACTGTACCAATTATGTGTGATAATACAAGTGCAATTTTTATTACCAAGAACCCTGTCATGCATTCTAGAACTAAGCACATAGAGATAAGGCATCACTTCATAAGGGACCAATTTCAAAATGGAAACATAAAGCTTGAATATGTCAACACAGTTGATCAGTTGGATGACATATTTACCAAAGCTTTACCCAAAGAAAGCGTCCTTCACATTAGGATGAAATCAGGAATAGTTGATCATAATGAAATCTGATACATATGACAAATCGATTATCCTATGGATTAACAGGAAATGTGCTTTATGAAATCGATTGCACAATCAATTGATGAGGCATAGTGTCTAATTTGTCAAATTAGACAACACGATAATCGATTGGTTAATGGATTTGCTAAACCCATGTATCTGTATATGCTACATTATTCCTCAATCCAATCGACTTGGAAAACAATTACTTCAGTTTAAAGAATCGATTTGGAAATCGATTATCTTGGTCCCATACTTCAACAATAAGAAATTCTTCCAAATTCTATCCCGAGCATCGATTGGGAAATCGATTGAATCAATTCTTATGGAACATGCACTTAATGAATCGATGTGGAAATCGATGCTGAGATGATCAGTTTTTTGAACTGATATGAGGAATTTTCTGAATTGATATGAGGAATTTTCTGAACTGATATGGCAATCGATTTGGACATCGATTCAGTAATTAAAGACAATCGATTAGGAAATCAATTTGAAATATGACCGTTGCCAGATTTTTACTAGCCGTTGGAAGGAAATCATGACTAAATTGATTCCACTTCCCCAGCAACGGAAACCCAATCGACTGACAAATCGATTTACTTGTGCTAGGGTTTAAAACAATTGATGGTTAAATCGATTCAGGAACATGAGTATTAAAACCCTGCTAAACCCTAAATCGATTACCTCTCAAGATTTCCAGATTTTCTTCAAAAAGTCACAACTGTTTCTCACTACTCTCTTCTTCCAAACCATCTATGATATATCTCTGTTTTCAAAAACTCATCATTCTTACTATGGCTCGTGTAAACAAGTCAACCCAAGAACACCATCACCATCAATTTCTTCATCTTCAAGTGGGCGAACTCCCTCCCCCCCACCAACGTCAAAACGGGTTCCTATTCCTACCCATAAAATACTCGTCAAAGACAAAGGAAAGGCTATTGCGGTAGATCAAGGGAAGTCCAAGAAACGAAAAAAGCCCCCCACTAACAAGTTAATGGTTGATGCCATGAAGGACAATGCTCCGAAAAAGAAGAAACATCTTCCTTCCCCTCAACCCAAGAAAGCTCAACCTCTAAAAGATAAACAGGCTGAAGATGTTGAGCTACCACATGCTTTTCTTAAAAGGAAAATCCATGAAGCATGCATTTTGGATTTTGCGTACTTCGACTCAGATGGTTTCACTTTCCAAGACCATCTAAGGTTTCATGGACTAGAAGGATTTCTTTCCTGCTCCTTAGACACTTATCCGCACCTGGTTCGCTCCTTCTATTAAACATTCAAACTAACTGACAACGGATTCAAGGCAGAAGTTAACGGCAAGCGAATTTCCATGACTTTTGACGAGTTCTCAAAACTGTCGGGACTGCCATTTCATGGAAAATCAATTGATGGAAGTTCTGAAGCTGATGCTGCTAATGAAGGCTGGGAAGCCTCATTGGACAGGCACACTTTTGTACAAGACCTGATGATTGAAGGGTTTGTGGAAACTATTTCACTGCCAATAGGTTAGATGAAGGTTCAGCAACGGATGCTGATGTACGCTTTAGCCCGAATGCTTGTGCCACGATCCAGAAACCATGTTGTCGTCCAAAAGTTAGATATCATCTTGTTGTGGGGTCTATGCAAAGAGCTCAAGATGAGCTGGGCATGGATTGTGCTTAAGCACATGATGGAAGCTGCACAGGGTAAGCTGGTGCTCCCTACCCCCAGTTGATAACTAAGATTCTGAGACATTTCAAAGTGTCCACTGTCAATGAAGAATCTTCAAAAACCACTCTCACATTTGGTGAAGCTATTGTAAACCAAATGCAATTGAACCTGTTGCAGCCAATGCTGAGTTCTTAGTCAAGCTGCTGGAGTTTATGGACGCTCAAGCAGCTCACAACGCTAAAGGAGAAGCTTCCAATGCAAAAGTGGAAGCAGCTCTGAGCAAGCTCCAGGAGAATCTACACACAGTCGCACAGGACGTCACTGCAATCCAAGATCATCTAGGCCTTAAACTATCATTTAGCGATGTTGCTGAGATTGGCCGACAAGCAACAGGAGAACCAAATCCCACACCCTTGGATAGTCCTGTACCTCATGTTGAGGAGACACCTGATGAGGATAATACAACAGTCTCTACCTCTCCCTTAGCTAATAATGATGAACAGCCCAGTTTAGGTGATTAAGAGTTTAGGTTCTGTGTTGTTTTGTAAATGTTTTGGTATTGCATTGTACTATTCGGTTTAAATGAATACTATTTTCACTATTCTCTCTTATTATATGCCTTTTTGCATTCAGTAACAAAGGGGGAGAAAATGTACGAATTTAAACTTGAGTTTTCCTATGTTTCCTGTACTGGTATGATGTTAATCTGCTAATTCTGATACCATGTGCTAACAAAGTTAATTGAGCTATGTTCTGATTTCTACTTCAATACCACTTGCCATGTACTAGTAGTTCTAATACCAGTTATTTCAACTTTGATACCATTCTTTTTACCTGCATGTGTTAGTTCTAATACCAGTTTTGCCTTGTATGTGCTAACATATTTACTATTCATGTGCCAATACCGCTGCAAATAACTTTTATAGATATGGCTGCTGCTAATAATGTTTATAGCTCTAATACTATATTACTGATGTGAAAATGTGTATAGCTCTGATATTCTGATAGTAATCATAGTACTCCATTACTCTGATGCTTTGCATGTGTTTTGTGCTGTTGCAACTTAAATGAATCATGCATGCAAAAACTCTGGGGGAGCTTTTAATTAAATAACTGTAATTATTTTGTTAAACCTTGAAATGTTAAACTTAAGTTAATATTGTATGTTTGTTACTTATGCAAAAAGGGGGAGATTGTTGGACATAAGTCCCCTTAATCATGATTTTGACATAATTAACAAACATACAATGTTCATGCATCTTTTGATAAAACTAACAGTTTGAACCAAGTTACATTTCAGGAAGAAACAAACAAACACTATATATTTGGACACAAGCTTGGAACACAAGGAATCAAGCAAAAAGTAGAGAATGTGCTGGAGAAAGATGCAACTCTATTTAAGTGTCATTAGTGGTTGTAGTAATTAGTTATTAGACTTGTCAATATGATTTCATGCATAAGCATTTGCCAAGTTAAAATGAAGTCTTAAAATGAACAAGTAACCAAATTGATTAGCTAGTCAATTGATACATCCAAAGCATGTGATTTGACTTTTGTCTACCTCTATTTTGAAGTTTTCTTTTTGATTTGAATATCCCTTTTTGATATGATCCCTTCTTCTCACCATTCTTTGTATCTTTTTTGTAAGACGAACTATTTCTTCATCAACATCTTCTTGTGCGATTTCTTCTGAGTCCTCATCTGGACTTTCTTGAGATATTTTCAAAGCTATTGCTTTGCCCTTTTTGATTGGTCTGTCTTCTTGTAGCAGCACTTCATGTGCTCGTAATGTTCCAATCAATTCCTCCAATCCGAGTACATCAAGATTCATGGCCTGGCTAATGGTTGTCACCATCGGTCTCCATATTATTGGAAGACATCTCATGATCTTTCTGACTCTATCTTGTACTGAGTATGCTTTCCCTAAGGAGCGCATTTCATTTACAATTGTTGTGAATCTTGAGTACATCTCATCAATGGTTTCTCCTTCATTCATTTCAAAGAGTTCAAACTTTCTTATGCCTATATCAATCCTTGTTTTTTTCACATGGCTTGTTCCTTCATGATGAGTTTCTAATGTGTCCCATACTTCTTTAGCAGTTTGGCATTCATCAACTCTTTCGCTTTCTTCCTTACTCAAAGCACACGATAAGAACAATTGAGCTTTTGAGTTTAGGAGTACCTTAGATTTTTCTTCTGTTGTCCAATCTGCTTCTTTCTTTTCAATAGAGGTTGAATCATTTTGGTCGACTCTTGGTATGAAATTTCCATCTGTAATGATGCGCCACATTCCCGTGTCTTGAGATTTCAAGAACAACTGCTTTTGCTTTTCCAAAAATAGTAGTCTTTGCCATTAAAGTAAGGTGGTCTGTATAATGACACTCCTTCAGCAATGTACATATTTCTTGACATTTTTCTTCTAGATCTTTTTCTCTAACACTTGCTAGGTGTTTTTAATCTTTCTAGAGACCGAGCTCTGATGCCAATTGAAGTAACAATGTCGATTTACAAGAATGGGGGGTTTGAATTGTAAATGTGCCTTTTAAAAATTCCTGTTAAAACTTAAGAAAATAACTCAAAAATGATCTTGGTTATGAAAACAGAAAACGGAGAACGTTCTTGGTTTGTGTTATAATACAGATAACGTTCTTAGATTAGCAGAAAATCAGTTTCTATTTTATCTTAATTGATCAATGTTGTATAATAAAGAAAGAGATAGGAAAGAGAATACCACACAAAGATTTATCCTGGTTCACCCAACGTGGGTTACGTCCAGTCCTCACACTGTGAGATTTTCCACTAAGTGTTTAAAACGAAGAACCTTCTTAATCTTACAACACCTAGTATAGATCAACCTTGATCTATTTCCACTTCAATTACTTTCCTCCCAGAAAGCAATAGCAACACTTATCTAACCTTGATAGGAAGCAATCTTAAACAAACTATGAAGAAACTCTTATAGTTTGAGTTTTTACAAATGATTGATTTTGACATAATCTGATATTACTCAACTCTTGTTTGAGAATAGATTCTTTACAGAGGATCTAATGATAATTTCGCAGCTGATATATGAATGTTCAACAGTAGCTGTTTCGCGAATTGCAGAAAATGATGTTGCCTCATTTTTGCAGAATTTCAAGCTTAAGTGTGATTGTACTATGGATTTCTCTGCACTTGAATTTCTTACTTTCATACTTGATTAAGGCCTTCTATTTATAGGCTGAAGATGCACTGGATAAGTACGAAAGAGTTGTTGGAGAGGCCATGCTTTTTCCGGTTTAAGGCAGTACTTTTGAATAAACTAATCATGCTATGACATAGCCTTTTTAAACTTTTGGATTTAGCATTTAAAGTAGTCCTGTACTTTTTTGACAACGTCCTTGATGTTTGTTCATTGATCATGGATGATACATTCTCCATCTTGAGTCTTGAGTGCAGCTAGACAAGATTGGAGAACAATTGCAAGCTGAAACAGAGCTGATGTAGGGCTGCTATTTTTGTGTGCAGAAAACGGAGAACGATAAACGTTCTTGGTTTTTAGAATGAACGTTCTTGAGCTTAAATAATCATTTTGGAGTTCTGGTTTTGATCATCCTGGTTTTCCTTTGTAATTTTCCTGTCATATGTCAAGATTGATTGATCTTTCTTGACATTTGAATTTTTGGAGTTCTTCAAGCTATCATGACTTTTGTCCAACTTTGAGTCCTTTTAACTTTGAGATTAAATATCCTTTTTGAGCTTGGATGAAACCTACTTGTTCCTTGCCATGTACTGATTAGATATGAACAAATTTCCAGGGCAAACTCTTGATAAAGATGTAGAAAAAGTTTGAACAACATGCTGTGATGAACTGTTTTGAGGCTGGAGCTCTTTCTCTGTTTTAGTGTTCATGTTGTTGTTTTCTTTGCTTTGCTTGATTAAATTCACTCAAAAGCACAAGTTAAATTAACATAACATTTAGAATCATAATTAACATTCTTAATTAACTTTTTGTTTGTTTTCATCAAAACATTAAATTGAGATTTTGTCTCAACAAATAGAAGCAAGAGAGTTTAGTTTTTGGATAGATAAGCCGTGAGAGCTGGACAGTCTGTAAAAACACACTCTAGAAGATTCTATTGAAAGAAAGGCTGAAATCGAGTTGATTTCAGGACTGGATGTAGGTTGTCATATAGACGGTCGAACCAGTATAAATCTCTGTGTATCATCCTCTTATCTTTTCTCTTTTATTTCTATATTGTTTGTTTGATTAATCTTGAATGCATGTGATAGCAAAATTCTGTTTTGTTTGATATTGCTTGAATGGTTGAATTGACATGTTTGTATCTTGATTAATCTGTTGAACAATTACTGTATCTGCTGCACTAGTAATTAGACAATACATGTAATTGTGAACTTTTGTTTAGAAACAATTCCTTGGGACCGTGATTAATATTCTGTTTAATAAAATTGGTTTTTGTTAAACTGATTAGCAATCTTGTGAATTTTTTAAAGACTGTCATATACGTTATTTTTAGGAAAGAGAGGTCTTATATTTCCAACAATATCCACTGATGATATGAAAATCGTTGGTCAAGCCCCCAATAATTTTATTCAATGACCGAAAAGACTCTTGCGACTTGTTCCTAATAAGATATTCATTACAGACGTCTTTGTGTACTTACATACTTGAGTCCTTTTAAATATGTTGGCTAATATGTTATTTTATGTAGCATCCAGGTATTTTATTTATATATTTTTGTACCTTATTAGGAGTAGAGATAATTATTCTAGAAATTTGTTGGTGATAGTTACTAGTTTGTAACTTAATTGTCTTGTGTTATTTTAACTTTTGGTAACACTATTAGTAATAATAATAAAAGAATGAATCGAAAAACGTTAAAGACAAAATTACATTAAACTGATGAGTGAATATTTAGGGTCTTCATGGGCTTAGATTAAAACATCACGTTCCCTACCTCTACTGATAGAGATGAAAAAAAACGACGCCTTCCATTTACAAACGCTCTACGATATAAAAGAGCTTAAGAGAGACAAAGAAAAAAAATCAAGAACTAAATGAGTTAGTGATTCATCCCCTCAAGTAAGAATTATTTAACTATGATCATATTAACTTTGTATAACCATTTTTATTGGTAGTAGAACAAAACCTCTTATTGATATTTTGGAAAAATAAAATAAAATAGAATAAAATTGATCGATGAATATGTCTCTCTAACTGTATCTTTATTTTATTTTTTATCTTAATCAACTATCATAAATATAGGTATTATATTTATGTTATGATGTTCATATAAAGTAGGGAATGAATTATAAATTAAGACAGTCGATGCATTATTACTGTAATAACGATCACACTAGTAATAGATTTTTGTACGTACTAGAATTTTCGCCTATAGTGACCAATTTAGAGACTGAATATTTTCAGCCACACTAGCGACCAAAATAGAGACTGTAATTTTGAACCTAGAAACTAAATATTTTTTCATCACTAAATCGGTCGCTAATGAAATTTAGAGACTGAAATCGCAACTGAATTTTAGCGACAAAAAATTCAATCGTTAACTATTACTAATAGAAATTTTGTCTTTCACACTAGCTACCGAAATAGAGACTGAAATTTTAAACTTTGAAACTAAATATTATTTCGTCAATAAATCGGCCGCTAACAAAATTTAGAGATTGAAATAGTAACTAAATTTTAGCGACTAAAATTTCAGTCGCTAACTATTTTTTAATTACATACTTTAATTTTCTTTATTAATAAAAAAAAATGAAATAGTTTTTGCAGACAAAATATTTATAATAATTAACTAAAACTAAACGTGTCTCTAAAATGGTCACAAATATATTTTTGCGACCGATTTAGAGACTAATTTATTAGTGATCGATTTAAAGACCAATCAAATTCTTTTTTCTTCTTTTAAAACTAGATTTTTCTAAATTTCTATATTAAAAAAAAGCAATTAGATTTAGTAATCGATTTAGAGATCAATTACTTTTTATTTTTAAAAAATAAACACAAAAGAAATTATTTTAAAATAGATCCAAAAGATATACTTAAAAATCTGATAATATTAAATGTTAAAATATGATAATACGAAAACATAGTTCACACTACCATAAACAACAATATTGAGCCATTTTTAGTTCCCAATTTTCTCCTTCATCCTCCGAAATCCTAGTGCCTCAATTTTTCGTTCTCGCTATTCTCTTCATCCTCCATTCACTTTCTCCTTCATCCTCCCACACGAACCCTAATCATCTTCGACCTTTTTGCATTTTGCCTCTCTGTTTCTTTCCTAAATCGCATGAACCCTAATCAGCTTCCATCGTTTCTCATTTCTTAATTTATTTTATTTTTCAAATTGTAGGAACCTAACCTACATCTAGTGAGTTCTAAGCGCAATTTCAGATAATTTCTTAGTTTTCTTCTGAATTTCTACTTAAATTTTGTATTTTGTTTTCTAAACATTTTCTTTGGTTTCAACGGATTGCTACTGACTTTATTTTGATTTTATAGTTATTATTGAATCTTTGAAGCCTGAGTCACAACTTGGATCACTTGTTCTATTTGATAATCCAATGAAGCAATTAGAGCCTAGTAGCCCCGTTTCATGTTTATACATCCATTGAAGTCTAATGATCTTAAGAGAATAAGAAATTTACACAGAAAAATCATCTAATAATCCTGTTAAATAATTAAACAAGACCTTTTCAGTCATGGATATGGATGTAACAAGATATGCACCCTGAATTGAATTACAGTTAAGCAGTCGCGTACCAATGAATTACAGTTAAGCAGTTTAAGAAAAAAATGGGTAAGCTATGCACCCATAATTGAATTACAGTTGCAGTCGCGTACCAATTTTTAATATTGCATAGAATCGCAATCAAATGTGATCTATATAACCTCAACCACGATTACATTACAGTTTCAACCGTATTAAAAAAATAATAATGATGGTGCAGTCCAAATAATGGTTGAAGATATTTATTTAAAACTATGGGTATTACTTGTTTCGCTTAGCATTAATATGTTTGTGTTTTTGAATGATTATCATCATATTGAAATATATCATGTAGATGCCATGGAAGCTGATAATACCAATAAAAAGCATGTCAATAAAGAAATGGTTTAAGGAAATAAAGATGCAGAGGAAAGAAGAACAAAGATTGCAAAGAGCAGAGGTGCATGCAACAATGTCAATTGCAAGTGTTGCAGCAACACTTTCTGCTATTGCTTTTGAAAATTCAAAAAAGGAGGAATCTTATAAAGATAAATTAATTTGTGAAGGTGTAACACATTCGGAACAAAGACCGATGTGCGAGAATTTTAATAATGACACTCATATCGGTAATGATATCACTATAATTATATCTATGTATGATTATGTTTATCATGGAATGTGTGAGATTAAATATATATTATGCTGAAATACTTTTCATCAAATGGTGAAAAATAAATATGGTATGATATATTGTTATACTGGTTCTGTTGAACATGTTCAAAGTGTAGAAAATAAATGTTATGTGATATGGTGTTATAGTATTTGTGTTTGACATGTTCAAATGGTGGGAAATGAACATTATATGATGCCTTGTTATAATAGTTGTAATTAACGTGTTGCGGTTAAGTTTGAAGGTGCAAATATGTTATCGTTAACAAGTTAGTCTCATATTATATTAATGATTTATCACTAAAGTATCTACATTCATGTATTTATTCATAGTTGTGTGGTGCGTCTATAATTGGTTGGATTCCGCAAAATCCTTGCGGGGATTTCGAGTTAGTGATGTTGCTTGGAAGGACCCACCAAGCCCTTGTGGGGAGGTGATATTCCAGAATCATTATATTGACATATAGATTAAGTAATATGGTATGTTTGGATATGCATCTTTATTGAGGTGTGATTAGTATTTTTAAAGATAATTATGTAGATAATTCCTAATCGTTTAGGTGAAATAAGTGTTATTAATTATGTGTATATTATACCCTTACTTTTGAACATATGACATTTCTAATTTACTTGCACATCCACGAGTTTTCAGAAGAATAGATGGAGCATCTCTTTTAATTCTAGGGTAGTAGTGGTAGCTTTAGGAATTTTATTTCTTTTGAACTCTAGTCTATACCATTTATTATTTTGGTACAACATTTCTGAACCTTACAATTTGAGTATTAACTTATCTGATTGAGTTACTGGTGGATTTTTAATTAATAATGGATTGTTTGTTTGTTTTAATTTACATGGGTAATTATATATTTTGATTGCACATGAATTGAAATAAAAAGAGATGTTACATTATTTTAATGGTTTAAGATGTTGAGTTATCAAAGAAAGATGATGTTCCAAACCACAAGACAAAACTTTCAACTAAATTATGTTGAACAATTGATGGTAATGATAATGAATATGTCAAATCCTTTAGACTTTAAGTTGAAACATGGTGGGTCTATTTTTTTCTCTTCAATTAAAAGATATTATGATACTGTGTATGCGTAAATAAGAGATATGCATCACCATTCTACAAGCTTGGCTTACGTAAGTATGTTTCATTTGTAAATTTTCTCAAATTATGAATTTCATTTATAATGAAAATTAAGTTTTATATCTTAGATATCTACATCGTTATTGTATTGACTTGCGACAGAGTGAAAAGTATGAATTTATTGATCTAAATTTCATCTAAAGTGAAAATGATCCAACTAATGTTCAAGTCCACATCCAAAACAAGTTATACGAGGAAAAAATTTGTTACCTATAATCTTATCTCATAAAATATTTGTTTATTATAGTTATATATTATAGTTATCTCTAGAAGATATCTTTATTTATTTCAAGGCAAGTGCTTGACACTGACTGGATTGAGCGTTGTAAGAACAATGCCTCCAAGATGTACTTTTGGTGCTAGTGGAACTAATGAAGCGATAATGGCTTAGATGGCTCATATGGCTTAAGCGTGAAATGCGAAGGGAGGAAAAAAAAGAAAGGGCATCTGAATCTAGAGGTTTGGCAGACTTCTATAGGCATGGCCCTCCCATGTTTCATGGAGATGTGGATCCTGAAAAGGCTGACTAGTTGTTATAGGAACTAGAAAAGATCTTTGAAATGATTTGATGCCCACCTGTAGTTAAAGTGAATCATGCCACTTATCTGCTACTTGGTGATGCTGAATGTTGGTGGAGGAGCACCATACTAATGATGGAAACTACTCGAGAAAAGATTAACTGAGAGTCTTTTCATATGAAGTTTTTGGACAAGTACTTTTTGGTGAATGCTGGAACAAAATTAGGAGATTATTTTCTGAAGGTTCGCCAAGGTAATATGATTGTGGGAGAATATGCAACGAAGTTTGAATCCTTATTGTGATATTTCAAGTTTTTTCGTCAGACTAGTGATGAAGACTTTACGTGTCACCGCTTCCAAGATGGGTTGAAGTATGAAATTCAAGATTCTGTACTACCTCTGAGAATCACACGGTTTCAACCCCTAGTGGAAAAGTGCAAAGAAGTAAAGGCTATAAAGAATCGCATGTTGAATCGTGGGGCTATTAGTAACCACGGGGGACCAACACAACCGAGTAATCAGAACCATGGTCGTAGTAGACCAGATCAAAAGCCATATCATCGTCCTCAAAGGTCAAATAAGGGACCATATTGTCCAATAACCTCCATTTCAAATGATAGTCGGATGACTTCAGAATCAAAGCCATATTGTTATTATATATGACCCTCACTTTTAGACAAATGACATTTCTAATTTACTTGCGCATCCATGGAAGTTTTCAGAAGAATAGATGAAGCATCTCTTTTAATTCTAGGAGTAGTAGTGGTTAGCTTTAGGAAATTTATTTCTTTTGAACTCTGGTCTATACCATTTATTACTTTGGTACGACATTTCAGAACCTTACAATTTGAGAACTAACTTGTGCGATTGAGATACTAGTGAATTTTTAATTAATAATTGATTGTTTTTTTGTTTCAATTTACATGAGTAACTATATATTTTGATTGCACGGGAATTCAAAAAAAAAAAAGGATGTTACATTATTTTAATGGTTTAGGATGTTGAGGTATCAAAGAAAAACAATATTCCAAACCAAAAGACAAAACTTGCAACTAAATTATGTTGAACAATTGATGATAATGATAATGAATATGTCAAAGTCTTTAAACTTTAAGTTGAAACATGGTGGATCTAGTTTTTCTTCTTCTTTCTTTTCAATTAAAAGATATTATGATGTTGTGTATGGGTAAATAAGAGATATGCATCACCATTCTACAAGTTTGCCCTACGTAAATATGTTTTATTTGTAAATTTTGTCAAATTATGAATTTCATTTATAATGAAAATTAAGTTTTATATCTTAGATATCTATATTGTAATTGTATTGACTTGGGACAGAGTAAAATGTATGAATTTATTGATCTAAATTTCATCCAAAGTGAAAATGACGCAACTAATACTCAAGCACACATTCAAAACAAGTTGCATGAGGAAAAAACTTGTTACCTAAAACCTTATCTCATAAAATATTTGTCTATTATAGTTATCTGTTATAATAGAGAAAATTTAAAATAAGACATATTTAATTGTTTGTTGCCCTATATAGTTGTCATTGGCAATTGCATATTATTGTAAATCTTAAGTAGCTTAATGTAGTTTTTATATGTTCATTGGAAAGAAAGCTAGATAAAAAATATGGCACATTGTTGATTTGTAAGTAGTTAATTTATAATTTTGTTCATAAGTATTGTAATATGTTTTATAACACAATTCTAATAATTATTTTTATATTGTAGATATTTTAAAAGTTATTACAAGTTGCTAGGTTTGAGAATTAAACTGAAGATAACATAAAGTTTTCCTATAGTAAATGGTTTATAGATGAATAACTTCATTTATAATATCATAACATTTATATGTATTTAACATATTTTTGTGATATTTAATTTTGTTATCTCTTTATCTAATAAGCTTGATTAGGTCACCTTATGTTTTTAAGCATCATGTCTAATATTTAATAGGCTAAATAGCGTATGTAGTCCCTTAATTTAATTTCAATTAATATTTTAGTCTTTTATCTTTTTATTTTTATTTTTTTTCCTTATTTGTTCTTTTATTTTTATTTTAAGTGACACTTTGATCTTTGATCTTTTAAAATGTCAACAATGTTATCATTTTCTTCTTTTGCAAAAATTCATCAAAGATTTCAAACAAAACCCATAAAATTAATTATCATACTCAATAAAATGTAAATTTCATCAAATTTATAACTTAAATATTTAAATAAACTCATTTTTTCATTTCTAACAATATCAAATAAAGAATGAAAATATGAGTTTATTTGAATATTTGAGTTACGAATTTGATAAAATTTGTATTATATTGAATAATATAATTAATTTTGTGGGTTTTGTTTGAAACTTTTTATGAATTTTTGTAAAACAAATGATAACATTGTTGATATTCTAAAATATAAAAGATCAAATTGTCACATAAAATTAAAATAAAGGACTAAATAAAAATAAATAAATAAATAACTAAAACGTTAACTGAAATTAAGTTAAAGAACCATGAATGAATGCTATTTAACCTATTTAATAAGTAATGCATCCATTCTTAGTTTACCATTTAAAATCCTCGAAATCCATCCATCAAACTTTGTCAATATTTAATAAACTCACAAGGACTAAAATGACCAAAAACACCAAGTAATATTACTTTTAACTAACATTGTCATTACAAGATTTCAAATCCTAACTAAGGGAAAATAGTTTGTAATGAGCTTACAAATAACCAATAACCAAGCAAGCAGAGTAATATATTAGTGTCATTATAACTTGAATTGAAGATGATTCAACAAGGAATTTCCAAAGCAAAATAAAGAACAAGACCCAAGGTATAAACTTTTGGGATGAGTTATTTCTCATGTGATGTACTTGCAAAATTATAAAAATGGTGGAAAAGCAAGGAAAATGTGAGTTTAAATAGTTAGAAATAATTGATTCTCCATTCGAGGTTTTAGAGATATTGGCCTTTGGTTTCTCTATTGTTTGAAATAGTTATGTTACATCATTTCAAATGGCTATTGAACCACACATAGTATCACCACAATACTTGTATGAAAATCATTTAAAGTCTTCTTCAAATGGAGTTTGAGGTAAGCATCTTTTTCTTTGTTTTTCTAGTTAGTAAGTGAATTATGTAAGGATGTTTCCACGTACAACTAATAAGTTAACATTTTTTGATTATTCGTCATCCGAACAAACATAGGGTTTAAGGGTATGTCACCGATTGTTGACTTCCCAACTGTTCATTGTTTAATGAGGTATCTATTGAATCACAAGTGACATTTAAAGGTTTGTTAAGTGTGATTATAAAACTTTTGATAGTTTTAATGATGAGTTTCACTTGAATTAACTTACAATTGTTAATGAATTATAAGGAAAAGATTCACTATATTTAGTTTTTATAAATTATACATTTAATAATAATCATATTTCATAATAATCTTATTTAAAAAGATTAAATAAATTTTATTTTCAAGAAAATTGAATCTCCTTCTAAGATATTGTATTTACAACAATGTTATATGGTTATTAAAGAGTATATAATATTTTATATAATATTAAGTTAAAACTAAAAAAATGGATGAAAGAGACAAGAATGAAATAAGAGATAAAGTTACATAGAATGTTATAGAAAAACTTACACTTGAGAATCCAAATCTATTATCAAAGACCTTGTGTTTTAAGAATTTCTACTTTTCATGTTTCTCCTTTTTAGAGATTTTTTTTTCTTGTTAACCCTTTTCTTTTATAAACTATTATACAAATCATTTTGGAATTATTGGCTAGTCTAATAATATAAGTTAGGATATTGAAAGTGTATTATATAGATAAACAAATGTACAACTGAATTTATAAAAAGTTGTGTTCAAATTATTTAAATTATAAGTCGATTGACAAATATTGATATGCTAAGTTATATATCATATTTTTAGATTGAATTCGAAACTTCACAATTGTATTCGTGAATTATTATAAATATATTTTAAAAAAGAAGAATTACTTTCATTATCAAAATAACATTCATTTATTTCATACAAAATAATGTCAAATCTCATTAAAGTGTTAAGTTAAATTATTCGATATTAGTTATTGATTAATTCTATCATCGAAAAATCAATTTATAACTTAAAAAATCTATCGATTATATTAATTAGATCATTAAATAAGAAAAAAAATATATATATAATCAATATAAATTTAGTTTACTAAGACAATTAATAATAACTCGTCAACATCAATAAAACATCTAATAATCATCTTCGATTTAAAACTCCTTTAATATAATATTTCATATTAAATGATTATAATTAAAAGAAAATGTAAAAACAAAAAAACAAATATAAAATTGAATCGGATAGTGTTATAATGATGAAAAAATATTTTGGGGAGGTGAAAAAGATTTTGACTTTGAATCAAACAAATGCAGTGTCTCTGATCTCATTCATTTGTTTCTCACCCCTTTTCCTTGCCGACCCATTTTCACTTACTCAACTCAACGTCACGTGCCTCCACATGCTTCTCTATTCTTTCTCAGATCAAGTTATTTCAATCTTCAATCCCTTCTTCATCTTTTCAATGCACATTTCTTCGTCAATTTTCGTTCTTTTTTCTATTCCTACATGTTTTTATTTTTCTAATTATTGTTTCTGATTCATAACTATGCTCCTTTTTACATGATGCATGATAGATTAATTAAAATAATTTAATTTCACTTAAATGTGTTTCATTTAATTTAATTTAATTTAATTTAATTTGTTATTATTATTGTGTTATCTGTTGCTAAATGGCATAGATGTTTTTTTTCTTTGTTTTCCTAGAAATGTACTTTAATTGGAATGAAATATTATGCATTTTCAATCACTGTGATGATACTTTACTTGCTGATTGTTATCTCAATGCATTTTTCTTGTTGTATGTGTAGTTTGGTTTGGTTTAAGAAATTTATGCTCTCTATAGTAATTGTCCATGTAGTTGTAATTGTAGACTACTTCTAACTTTGAATAAATAGACTTTAAAAATAGTCTGAGTCTAGCCTTTTTATTAAATAGACTAGACCAAACAATAAGTAGGCTAGACCATAGGCTCCTGATAGACAGCCAAGTCTATTCTCATCCTCAATTGTAGCTAGTGGTATGAGTTGGGACGCCGAAAGTGTATTGAAAATGAGGTCTAGGGTTCGATCGTTGTTGCTAACATTCTCTCGTTGTAACAAACTAACCACTAACATTTGTCTATAAACAATGTTCTCCATAGTATTTGTCCATGTAGTTGTAGTTGTAGCCAGTGCTATGAGTTGGGATGGTGAAAGAGTATTGAAAATGAAGTCTAGTGTTTGATCATTGTTGCTTACATTCTCTCTTGTTTTAACAAACTAACCACTAACATGTGCCTATAATAAAATGTTCTCCATAGTACTTAATTTATAACTGATGAAGCATGGACATTAACACACGCGATAGACGTCTCCTTTTAAGTGTCCAATTAAAAAAAATATATGCGTCAGCTGATTTAAAAAAATGTATTTTTTTCCGCTTATACTCAGCTCTAGTGTGAAGATACACTTTCTTATGATGCATTCTGCCTATTTTTCATAGTTTTTCCTTAGTAGTTTATGTTTTTGTGCCCATATCTATATATACTTGTTTTCCTATTTCTGTATTTAAATTGGTTAGATTCTGCTTCTAACTTTGATTATGTGGACAGTATCTGTTCATGACGTGTCTGGTGTCTGTGCAACATAGTTTACATCTTGTTTTTATTTTTTTTCTTGGTTTTCTTTGGCAAGGATGTCCAGGGTTTGATCCTTGCTTCTAACGTTCTCTTTTGTCCTAAAAAACTAACCACTAATATTTGCATATAAAAAATGTTTTCCACAGTAAATAATTTATTACAAACGAAGCATGAACATTGACACTTGTACGACTCGCGTCGGACACCTCATTTAAGTGTCCAATTAAAAAAAATATATGTGTCAGCTGATTTTAAAAAATACACTTTATTTTTGGTCAGACACGGCTCAAGTGTGAAGATACACTCTCTTATGATGCATTGTGCCTATTTTTCATAGTTTTCCTGTTGTAGTTTGTGTTTTTGTCTCTACATCTATGTATATAGTTTTTTTGTGTGCCTATTTCTGTAATGTATCTGGTGTTTGTGTTACTTGCTTCGGCTAACTTTCAAGTTTGACAACAGCTTCTAACTTTGATTATATGAATCATATCTGTTTGTGACATGTTTGGTGTCTGTGCTACATAGTTTATAGCTTTTATTTATTTATTTTTTATGTTATTTTTTTTGTTGGTTTTCTTTGGCTGCCATCGATAATCTTTGTCACTTCTTTAGGTAATTTTGGGTTTTCCTGTACCATGGATGGCATTCATGGGGGAGATTCTCGGATGCAGATAAGCGATGGACAGCATCCTGTACATGTGCCATATGAACATCATGGATTGCACCATATGAGCAATGGGAATGGGATGGACGATGATCACAACAACGGCGGTGATTCTAACTGCGGCGGAAGTGAGAGTGTGGAAGGTGACATCCCCTCCAACCATGGAAATCTCCATGACAATCACAATTTAATGATGGATCAAGGGAATGATATTGGGGATCAGCTTACTTTGTCTTTTCAGGGACAGGTTTATGTCTTTGATTCTGTATCACCAGAAAAGGTTCATCAATTTATCTTAAGCTTGTTATTCTTCTATTAATAATGCATTGCCCCTTCTGTCTAATCTTGCATGCATGATCTAGTAGGTTTGTTCAAATATATTCAGTTTAACGACTCCAAGTCAGTGTTGTCAATTGCGGAAAATAGTGGTTTATTCAAATTTAACGCTATGCTATAGCGCCGCAATAGCGACTATTTGACAACACACAGTACTAAATTGCATATGGTTGAGCAATAGAAATTTGTTCAAATTCCTCTTTACTATAGGGCTATAGCGGCTATTTGACAACACTGCTCCAAGTTCCAAGATTAATATAATTATTAAATAATAAAAATAGTGATGCTGGAGTTATAAATAATGGGATCCTTGTCGAATAGCATATTTCATTTAAGTTTATTGATCCTCACTTGTTTGCTTTGGAAAATATATTTTTATACTGAGTTTAGTGAGTACATACAGCTATTGATAGTGCAAAGATGACTTTTTTTCCTTAAACGAATATTCTGATGAATATATCTTTTATGCATCTTTGGTTTTTCATTTTCTGGTTTTTGTACTTGTCATTGTTGTTGATTAATTGGATCAAACAAACAAGTAATGTTGACTAACTTTTCTTCTAACTTGCTAGCCATCATACTTCCTAAGCACATTTATACACTTGTATTTTCTCAATTTTCAATGCTTTTGATGTGAAATTTTTTATCATAGATCAGTTTGTCAAATAATGGCGCTACAGTGTAGCAGAATTTAAATAAAAATTGCTATAGTTCTGCAATACATGTTTTTAGTACAAAGTGTTGTTTAATAGCGGCACTATAGCATTGTAGCATAGCGAATTTCATACAAACCATTATTTTCCGCAATCCGCGATAGACAACACTGTCATAGATAGTATGCAGTTTAACATGCTTTTAGGCATTTGTTATAATTGATCTTAAAGAAAGCTTTGATCTGAGATAATTAATTATTTGATCCATTGTTAATATATAGGATTTGATTCTAGAAAACTATATTTAATAATCGTAGGTGTCATTGTCAGGTTCAATCTGTACTGCTGTTACTGGGAGGCCGTGAAATGCATCCAACCTTACCTTCCCTTCCAATTTCTCCTGATGAAAATAACCGGGTATTACTACATTATTTGGTTGGAGGTTGATTTACAGTCTTTTGCTAGTCAAATATCGGACTCATGAAGCATTTTATTAGGGATTTATCGGTACTCCACAAAAATTCAGCGTCCCTCAGAGATTAGCTTCATTGAATAGATTTCGCGAAAAGCGGAAGGAACGAAATTTTGATAAAAAAATTCGTTATACCGTTCGCAAAGAAGTAGCATTAAGGTATGTTGCTTTCCATGTTTATTTCTTAGATTGAGCTGACATGGAATAGTCGTTTGTGTTGAAAATGAAATCATAAGTAAACTGTTTTCAATTATATTTGTAAATGCTTTTTCGTTAACGACACTAGTGAACGGGTGGAAAACAGGACATAGTGGCTAGTTCCTTGACTAGTCTGCAATAATATAGATTTTCTTTTTAAAGCAGCCTCATTGTTGCTTTTGGGAAATAATGTTCAAATTCTTTCAAAATCCATTATTTATTCGGGTTGTTTTGAGTTCATATTTGTCAAGGACCTGGGTCTATTTCTCTGATGAGACTATCAAAACCTAAACTGATATATTGCATCTACAAAGATTCTTATGCCAGAAAGTATGATATAGCTCAGCAAATTCAAAGTGGGGATTTGATGGATATATTGAAGTTGTGGAATTTTAGATAAAAGGATGAGAAAAATAATAAGAAATTTAATTATAGTGAAATATGATTGATTGATATTGACTTGATACAAAAGACTTTTATACTGGTCTCTATTTATAGGGATACATAGACTCAATCTTAAATAAATGAGAAATCAGGAAACAAATCATCACAACAATATAAAAACTTCAATTTTAAAAGATAATCTAAAATTATGAACTGATCTTCCGAGATAAATTTAGATACTACAAAATAATATAAATATTTTATAAGATATTTTTCGAATATTCTAATTGGGTACTTAACACTCCATTGGAGTTCTGTGTTAACATTGTATGTAATGATCATCTTCTAGCTCTGGCTTTCTTGAAGCAGTGTAATAGTATAGATGTAGTGAATATATGATATCTGTCAAGATTATATGCTGAGTTTTTTATGCCTGCTTACTTTTATATGCCTAAATATGTCCCGGATGACAATGTTATTTTGTTATATTTGCGTCATCGCTAACAAATACAAGTGACTTTTGTAGGATGCAAAGAAATAAAGGCCAGTTTACATCTTCCAAGTCCAATCATGATGAGTCAGCATCAGCTGCAATGAATGGCGGAACAAATGAAGGCTTGATTGCAGACAATAACGGATCCCAACAGCAAGATATTGTGTAAGTTGACCGGTTCATTCTAGAACAAGAGGGAAGAAAACCTGAATGAGTATTCTTTTCTAGATGTTATGGTTGACTTGATGGCTTTAAATGCAAGTCTTATTTGGAAAGATATCAACCTATACTGAAATTGTCTTGTATATCATTTGATAAATAGTGTTTCTTTCGATTAATGTCAGTTGTAGACATTGTGGCATCAGTGAGAAGTGCACACCAATGATGCGACGTGGACCTGAAGGACCAAGAACCCTATGCAATGCTTGTGGACTTATGTGGGCAAATAAGGTAAATGGAAACTATGTTAATTCCTCATGTCAATTGCTATCTTTTTGTTTTTCCTATGATGTTCTATGAAATTAATTCTTAATGTTAAAAAATGATGGAAAAGGTGCATTGTTGTGGTTTATTTCCTTCCAATTTACCACTGGTATCTTCACACCAATTAATCATAGTCGGATTATCCAACTTTTTTACTTGAATGGTATAATTTCATCTAGAAATTCTCTGGTGAGTAAAGTGAAAAAGTATTTACCCAAATGGCGAGATACGTTTATGGGATTGATGATACGTAAGAAGTGTGGTACATGGGATTGGCAAGAAAATATTTCAAGGCAAATAGTACACTCCATCTGCATATAGTCTTAAATAGGTGCGAGAAATTAAAAAAAGGAAAAGTTAGAGAGTAAAATTTTTGTTTGCATAGTTGTATAACGAGAAATTACATTAATTTGATTTAGGATTTAATTAGTATGCATTGAGAAATAAACTCGCACAATTGTCTTATCAAATCTTGTCATGTCGACATTTGTGTAAATATTTTAGAAAATAATATCATGACCTTATAGTGAGATATGATTGGGCGCTTGTGTAAAAAAATTACATTGACGTGTATGGTTATTATTAAATTCTTTGATTAATATGCAAAATCTAAATGTGTCGTGATATGAAAATGAATGACACATGGCTTCATTAGGATGAGAGACTATAAGGTGGTTGGTGAAATTCAAGAATTTAGAGTATAACTAATATCATCTCAAAGAGTACTGTTTAAAAAAAAATTATTCATCGAAGTGGCTCTAATGACCAATTTACTATTGAACTAACACTTAAAGTATCATCTCAAAGAGTACTATCACATTGTACCTTTCAGCAAAATTTTGTGCCTTCTCTTGATTTGGTTTTTTGTATGTTTTCATTTTCTGAACCACAGGGAGCTCTTAGGGACCTATCAAGGGCAGCAACCTCGCCAGCGGCACATAATTCTCCATTAAACAAGAATGAGGTTGAAAATCATGCATTCATTATCTTTATTTGATGTGTCTCTTTCCTACTTAGAAAATTAAATCTCCACATTTAATTTTTCTATTCACTGGATGCCTTTCAGAATAAAAATTCAGAGACCAATCAGATAGTTCTTAGAGATGCTGCTGAATCATCGTCATGAGAGACTTTCATATTTGGTTGCTAAGGAGTGCAATTCCATGAAACAAGGGACATAGGAGACTGTTCTTTCCCCTTGATGAGAAATTATAAGAAGCCTAGTTATGCGCCTTTTTTTTTTTGGCAAATATGTTTAAATGAGCATTATGTATTTGATTTATATATAGTTCTTCCTGAGATTTTGATTGAGTAGCCAAACTACGGACTCAGGTATAGTTTTAAATGCATTGTGCAGCGGCTGCCGTTGATCTGGATCCCACAGTACGACACCATTACCATTTTCAATTACTCGTATAGTTTTTATATGCATTGTGCAACTGGTTGCAGGTTGCAGATAATCCAGATCCATATTATATTGAGTGCAGTACAGTTATATTTAAGTTTGGTCTTTTTTTGTTTTACTAATGAAAACAACAACTTTATAGAGATTCTTTTGAAGGAAACGGAGTGATTTTCACATATCCTTCCCAGTTCTTCAAAATCAGAAACAAAAACATGGCAACCATTGTGATACATGTTAACTAAAAGTTCAATTCATACAATGGCAAGAGATTATTGATACAAATATCTTCAACTTCTCATATAGTACACAACAATTACAACAAGACCTTTTGTTTAGACACTAAAACTGCAGACTCAAGGTGTAGTTATTCCACATAGAATAAAACCTTGAATTAGGCACTGAGCAGAGTGAGTTTGCTCTTGTGTTCCAGATACAATCACCAGCCCTTCTGTAGCACCAGGTTTTGGATCATGAACAACCACGTTTGCACCAGAGATCTGACAATTAGGATACACCAAAAATCATAACATAAAAAGACAATTTCTTGCAGAATGTGAGAAATGGATCAATAATAAGATATATGACAAATATGTTACAGTTTTCATCTGTTTATTACAGATTAATAAAAAAATGAGAACTAAAGACCACTTCAAATGCAAAGCTGTTTTGAGTAACTTCTACAAAATTATTTTTAACAGATGATTTTTCAAAAAAGATTTTTATATGATAAACAACATCAAATAACTTCTACTTTTTTTTAAAATCTCTAAAAAATAATCTCAAACACACCTGTTGAATTTGATTCAGGTTGCTGTTGTTCTCCCCATACACATGGATCAAATACATATGAGGGATGGTGATCTCAAAGGATGAGCTATTTGGATTCTGTGATTGGTTTCCATTCCTGAAAATAATAACACAATATCACTATAAAATATCAAGTAAAATATATGGTCACATTAAAAGGGAAAAAGAAGTCCTAAACTCACATCCCAGGAGTGCTATTTCTTGAAGGCAAATTAAATGTATCAGCTGTTGTCCCTGGATTTCCTCTGTTAACTGCCTGAAACACAAACCTACAGGGTTATAACATCCTTCTTGAATGCACAAAGGGTTAGGGTAGGCACAATGAGAAGGGTTACTAACCTGAGAATTCCATGATCTTGGAGAATGCGGTCCTTCATAACCACGAGGATACGGAACTCGGTCCATGTTTGGCGGACCGCGACCAA
The DNA here is from genome assembly GCA_037974835.1 of Cicer judaicum. Classification (NCBI taxonomy): domain Eukaryota; kingdom Viridiplantae; phylum Streptophyta; class Magnoliopsida; order Fabales; family Fabaceae; genus Cicer; species Cicer judaicum. The sequence goes on along the minus strand of JBBPBS010000529.1, from coordinate 1,759,735 downwards.
TACCATGTGAAAATGCATGTTGATGATCAACAGGTATGGGAGGACCAGGTGGATGATCAATCCCATGAGGAGGGCCGACATGAGGAGGAGGCGGAGGTCCAGAAGACATCATGTGATTTCTTGGCCTAAATAAAGGAGGGGGCGTCTCTGGGAATGGCAGCACACTAAAATTTGGAGGAGGGGTCTTTATTGGGAAAATAGTTTCTCGAATTCTACCGGTTATGTGAAACAAAGCATCTTGCACAGAGTGTAAGGTCCCAATAACCTGGTGAGTATAAAACACAAATACTTTAATATGGTAAGACCCTCACAATCTTAGTTGAACAGAAGAATGAGTTCCAAAACCAAAATAACAAACTCTTAACAACCACCTAACAAACTAATCAATGAACTAACTTTTCTAACAACTCTAAATATCTTTTATTCAAATCCTAACAACATACCATCAAGTTTTGATTTACATAATAATATCAAACACTTATATAGTTAATATGCAAATGCGCAAATCACCTGTACAACTTCTTCGTTGTGAGAAATGTACTTAATTTGTTCTTTCGAAAAGATACGTATACTGGCGCCCGTTGCTCTTCGCATTTCTGAGATAACATGACCTCCCTTGCCCAAGAGGCACCCTACCTGTGGCGATCGCACAAGGAGTCTAGCAACAACTGCATTACTTGGCTCAAATCCAATCTCTGTAAGTCGAGAATGAACACGAATAACAGCATCTTGAGCAGGAGAATGCTTTTGCTCAGAACTCTACAGAATGTGATATCATCTTTAGTCAGCTTCCTTAAAACAAATATCATAAAAATTGTATGTTGGATTTTATAATTTTCTTCTAGTCTTCTATAATTATCCCAAAAGATGCCAACGAGCTCGCAATGAAAACTATCAACACAGGAAAGTTACCATGATTAGAATAACTCAACAGCAACTCACAGAGTAAACAATCTGAAGATGGACACCAGCCACAAAAATCATACTAACGTTGCCTGTTTGATTATAACAAAAGAACAATGGTATTTTAGATTTTTAACAAAGAGCCCCAGAATAAGTTAACACCAGAGAGCCAGCTATTAATAGTATAAAAAAATCATTTAATGACTACACACATTTCTGAGACACAAAGTTAAAAAATAATAGACACAAAATTTTGCAAGGTTACTGGCCTCTTAATGCAAAATGGTATCCTATGGACAAGTACACGTACAATTAAGGTAAAAATTAATACATAACTACTTATCAAAGACGGTAAAGTAGTTCTCATACCTCTAGGGCAGATATGACAACCACACGCTCATCTGAATCGGGTCCAGCATCGACTATTTGTATAGATGCACCTGTTTCGTTTTGTAAAGCCCGCACCACAGAACCACCTTTCCCGATAAGACTACCAACTTTATCTTGCTGACACAACATCTTAAAGACAACATCTTCTTCCACAAACATTCTATGAGCAGGTCCAACGTTCTCAGAACCTGGAAAAGAAGAATAACCTCGGGAATGATGATCAGGAGGATGGGGACCCCGTTGAGGATACGGTTCAACCTGAGCACCACCAGACGTTTTAAAAGTACCAGAATTGCCTGTATTATCTTGAAGACAACTTGAAACTGCGAGAAGCGCTTTCTTTACTGCATTAAAATTTCCTGTTATCTGCATCCACCATAAACCTCAATATGAGCGTCCCATAGCTTACAACAAGAAATAGAGGAAGACTACTATAATTTACAACAACAACCAAGCTTTACCACACTACCTAGGGCTGGCTAAATAGATCAAACCGCACTTCTATAAACCTCAACATTAGTGTCCCAAAGCTCATTGCAAGAAATAGAGTAAGACCACTAGAATTTACAGCAGCAACAACAATCAAGCCTTCCCACTAGGTGGGGTGAGCTAAATAGATCAAACGACACCATATTGTTCTATCATAAATCATGTCGATAGCCAAACTATTGACCTCTAATTTTTTCTTAATAATTTCGCCTACAATTTTTCTTAGCCTTCCTCTGCCTCTAGCAATTGAACTGCCCTCTTTTTGACCTACTCTCATCACTTATGAATCCACAAATCTCCCCCACATATGACAAAACCACCTAAGTCAAAATTTAACCCTCTTTTCTACAATAGGTGCTATTACTGCTATGCCAACTCTCTAAGAGTATGCTTAGATAGTGAATTTTGGAAGGGAAGAGGGAGGACTTATTTTTCCTTTCAAAATTAAAGAAACTAAAATATTTTTAAAAGTAAATTAAGTGTGATTGAAATATTATATAATCACCTATCATGTTATTCTTTCCATTTTTTTAAAATCTCAAATATATACCAAACTATAGACTTAGCTCTCCAAAACCCTCTCCTCTAAAATACTCTATCCAAATATACCCTAATGGTATTATTCTCAATCCTATCTAGTCCAGTATTTCCACTAATTCAATTTGGTGCAACATTCTCATATATGCTACATTGAGTTTATTCTCATGTCGTTTTTACTACCCAACACTCAGTCCCATTCAACAACATCGGCAAGACCACTAAAATTTATATTATAAAAAAAGGATGCCAAGCCACCAAGGTTCCTGCTATAAAATGTCTAATCCTAATGCTAATGCAATAACATATGTTGTTATAACCATAATTTTACATTAAGCCATTGAGTATATAAGTCATCTCACTATATATTGCTCAACATACACTTTTATTGTCAAATTCAACAATGCCATCATGCTATAGCATTGTTATAGCCACTATTTGACAACATCTACAATACTTTGTACTAAATCGCATATTTCAGACTTGTTTTGTTACATCTTTGCTACTCTATATCGCTATAGTAGCCGCGCTATATCCCTTATAATGCCAGTGCAATATGTTGTTACATCTATAATTTTGCATTGATATTAATAAATTAGCTGAAATAATAGAATAGATTAAAAATTTAGAAGAAAAAAAAGACCTGAATGAACTCATCACCAGGTGGAGGAAGAGGAGATTGATCTTTAGGCAAAACCCTAATTTGAGCCCCACTTTCATGTCTTAATTTCTCCACAATCTTCCCACCTCTGCCAAGAACACATCCAACCTGATAGCTAGGAGCAACCAATCTACACCCCACCGAACAATTCAAACTCTTACTATTATCTTCCTCCTTCTCCACCATTCTCTCAAAAACCCTAATCAAAGCATGTTTCGCAGCTGATTCCTCGTGAGGTTGTTCTGCGGCGGCGCCGGTGATAACGACGATGCGGTCGTCGGTGGTGGAAGAATCTCCGGCGAAGTCGTCGATTGAAATCTTGACTCCGTCGGAAGCAAGGGTGAGTAGGTCATCGGAATTTGCGGCGGAACAGAGTATGCGGAAAACGGTGTCGTTTTGTGTAGGTGGAACATAGCGTCGTTTGTTTGACATTGTGTCGTATGATGATGTCTCAAAGATGCATTCTTCCAATTGCAACTAGCAACTGTATTCAAACTTACTTTGAAGGGTTAGTTACAAAGTACACAAATTGTGAACAATTTAATTTATCTTTACATTGTTGCACTAACTATTTATAAAATTGTCTTTTTTCTTTTTTTTTTTATCTGCAAGAGAATTAAACTCATAATTGAATGAAAATTAAGGTTAATTTAGTTGAGTGTGAATTAAATTAATTATTTATTCAACTGAATTGATTATATTTTTATATTTAATTAATTAAATGTTTTTAAGTTATAATTTAATAAATATTAATTAAACGTTATTATAGTTGAATGTCGTTATTATTATTGTAAATTTCTTCCGGTATTAGTTTCATCTATCAAAAAAATAGATATCAAGTATATTTGACGAATGAGATTTTTTAAAATTGGTAAATTTTTATATATTTTAAAACGGTTTTTAAAAATAGTCTCTCAATGTCAAAATCCTAAAAAATTGAAAGTGTGTCATTATTTAATTTCAAGAACTACTTTGATTATTTGTAAATTTTAGAGATAAAATGTTCGATCTATACAATTTTAAGAGATAAATTAAGAGATAAATTAGTTATTTACTCATAATATTTACTTATTTTACTCTATTGTTGAATTAATACATTTTTATGGTTTGTGTTTAATTAATTACCTTTAATGCTAAATATAAATTTTTGTGATTGACATGAAATGAGTTTAATTGATAACATGACGGACCAAAGTTAGTTTATGTGAGATTTTTGTCATTGCAGGTTTAATTGAAATAAAGAGATACAACCATTCAAATGAGGACTAATTAATTTGGTGCACACAAAAACTTTTTCATATTTTCTTTTACAAAAACTTTTTCATCTCGTGTTTTCTTGAAATGTGGAAGAACTTTGTGCGAAGAAACCCAAACAAACACAAACCAATGAATAACTTTGTGTGAATTATGAATGATGATAGCGATTGCAACATACATTGATGATATAGAAATATACCCACACAATAAGTTTTTTTTTTTTTAAATGTACAGTACTTCATTTTTTTATTGGTAAAAATTGTACTTAATAAATTCACATAAAGATAAAAAAAATTACATTTCACAAATATCTCTCTTCAATTAAATATAAACGGCCAATTAAAATTACTTCACAAAAGTTGAAATTAAAAACATACAAATAATTTAAGACAAAAACAAAAAGTGAACGAGACATTTAAAATGAAATGCATGGAATAATATAGGTTTACTTCATATGTAAGTCCATGCATTTTTTGGAAATTTTTAAATCAGTCTCTAAATTAAAATATATATATATATATAATCAAGGTTGATACATTATATTTTTTTCAATTAAGTCTTCGTGTTAAATGTTTTAACATTCTTGTGACTGACCGAGTGACTGTCTATTAACGAAAAAGATCTAACTTAAAAATTAAAATAATTTATAATTTGGACATTTTTTTATAAAAAAAATATCAAATTGCTCACAGATCTATCCATTAATTAAAACTTAAATATAATTGTACATAATAAAGAGATAAAAAAACAATTAGTCTCAAATTCAGGGACCTACACATTAATTTCAAAGACAAATCAATTTTTTTTTTAAAAATAATAATAAATATTACTATAATTAACTTCTGCAAATTTTTCAATTAATTTTAAAATAGTATATTTTAATTTCTATGTTTATATTTTTTTATGACACTTAAATCTATATTTAATTCATTAAAAGTAAAACAAATTAGATTTTTGCGAGAGAACTTTTAATAATATTTTAAACTAGATTTATGCCCATGCAATGCATGAGTCATTAAAAAACTACAATGAAAAGTCAACAATATTAACGATTATATGTCAAACCAACTAACAAAAATAACAATATTTGTTTTCAGCCAAAATGTTCAATGAAATACAAACAAATAAAACGAACACTACTTTCATATAATTTTAATAGATTATTTGGCTCGAGGCATTCATGAATCTGCATTGATAAAGAAAACATGTAAAGAGAAGTGGATGTTATATTGGTAAACTCAAAGATACACAATAACGTTGGGAAAAACACACGAACGAGTTTGTAAGCAGTTCAAAATATTTGACGACAACATGCTTAAAATAACTAAACGGTTGAGTAAACAACAATTTCATATTTAAATACATACAATAGGTTTAATTATATATTTAAATACAACAATTTTATTCTTAATTGTTCTTAATATGTTGTTGTTGTAAATTGGTCCTTAATATATTTGTTGTTCTTAATTGCATAGAGCATAATTATAGAATATTTATGTAATTTTATAGTGCAATGTATATAAATTTTATATTTAAATATATAATTAAAACTATTGTATGTATTTAAATATGAATTCATTATCTATTTTGTATTATGTATATAAAAACATAAAAAAGAAAAAATTTAATATTTCCCGTAAGATGACAGCTGAAATATAAAATAGCTATATTACGGATAACATGATTGAACTTGTTCATAAATTCATCAAGTTCTGTCTCTTCATTTCTCCACTTCGTGAATTCAGAATCTCCTTCGCCATTTCTTTCACATTATCTTGAAGAAACATATCATATTAAATTCTTGCATTTAGCCTTCTTTTCAATGCCTCCTACAAGTTAAGCTTTCCCAAATTTGAGTGATAATAAAGCACGCCTGCAATAAGGTAGGTAATGTTTGACGAGTACATTAATAATTACCTGTTCTTTCATTTTATCCTGGAAAGTGGAAGGTAACATGTTGGGGTACACTCCTCAAGTCTTCAACAACCTCATTACACTCCTCCGGCGAAGCTTCCTTCTTCTGTTTGTTATCAAACAAATGCAATCATATATTCTTTATGATGATATGTTTGCTGGCAATTAGTTATATCATTTTGTTTGTAATAACTTCAACAATACAAGATGAAATGTGATTCAAAGCCTTGAAACAAGACTTACACCAATCGTGACCTTGCTTTATCAATAGTTGTTCATATTAACTTTTTCTACAGCCATTGCAGAGGCATGAATTTCCTATAACCATTATTTCAAAAGCAGAGCCAACTTTAATATAATGAAGGAAAACAACAAACACATTGCACGAAAACAAAGTGTTACTTACAAATGGGATGTGTTACAACGTCATTCACGGAGAAGTGTTGCATTGTGCTGTCCCCGGAGAGGTAGAAAGCAGCCCTGCGCCTGAGAGAGGAAGTAGCGCCGCGATTGAAGATGACGATGGAGTAAGTGGAAACGAAGATGAAGAGAGGTCACGAATGAGGAGTGTCAAAATCTGTTTTTAATAATATTTTAAACTAGATTTATGCCCATGCAATGCATGAGTCATTAAAAAACTACAATGAAAAGTCAACAATATTAACGATTATATGTCAAACCAACTAACAAAAATAACAATATTTGTTTTCAGCCAAAATGTTCAATGAAATACAAACAAATAAAACGAACACTACTTTCATATAATTTTAATAGATTATTTGGCTCGAGGCATTCATGAATCTGCATTGATAAAGAAAACATGTAAAGAGAAGTGGATGTTATATTGGTAAACTCAAAGATACACAATAACGTTGGGAAAAACACACGAACGAGTTTGTAAGCAGTTCAAAATATTTGACGACAACATGCTTAAAATAACTAAACGGTTGAGTAAACAACAATTTCATATTTAAATACATACAATAGGTTTAATTATATATTTAAATACAACAATTTTATTCTTAATTGTTCTTAATATGTTGTTGTTGTAAATTGGTCCTTAATATATTTGTTGTTCTTAATTGCATAGAGCATAATTATAGAATATTTATGTAATTTTATAGTGCAATGTATATAAATTTTATATTTAAATATATAATTAAAACTATTGTATGTATTTAAATATGAATTCATTATCTATTTTGTATTATGTATATAAAAACATAAAAAAGAAAAAATTTAATATTTCCCGTAAGATGACAGCTGAAATATAAAATAGCTATATTACGGATAACATGATTGAACTTGTTCATAAATTCATCAAGTTCTGTCTCTTCATTTCTCCACTTCGTGAATTCAGAATCTCCTTCGCCATTTCTTTCACATTATCTTGAAGAAACATATCATATTAAATTCTTGCATTTAGCCTTCTTTTCAATGCCTCCTACAAGTTAAGCTTTCCCAAATTTGAGTGATAATAAAGCACGCCTGCAATAAGGTAGGTAATGTTTGACGAGTACATTAATAATTACCTGTTCTTTCATTTTATCCTGGAAAGTGGAAGGTAACATGTTGGGGTACACTCCTCAAGTCTTCAACAACCTCATTACACTCCTCCGGCGAAGCTTCCTTCTTCTGTTTGTTATCAAACAAATGCAATCATATATTCTTTATGATGATATGTTTGCTGGCAATTAGTTATATCATTTTGTTTGTAATAACTTCAACAATACAAGATGAAATGTGATTCAAAGCCTTGAAACAAGACTTACACCAATCGTGACCTTGCTTTATCAATAGTTGTTCATATTAACTTTTTCTACAGCCATTGCAGAGGCATGAATTTCCTATAACCATTATTTCAAAAGCAGAGCCAACTTTAATATAATGAAGGAAAACAACAAACACATTGCACGAAAACAAAGTGTTACTTACAAATGGGATGTGTTACAACGTCATTCACGGAGAAGTGTTGCATTGTGCTGTCCCCGGAGAGGTAGAAAGCAGCCCTGCGCCTGAGAGAGGAAGTAGCGCCGCGATTGAAGATGACGATGGAGTAAGTGGAAACGAAGATGAAGAGAGGTCACGAATGAGGAGTGTCAAAATCTGTTTCTGTTTAATATCCCTCAATATAGGGATTCTGTTGAATAGGGGTAATAATAGGGATTTAATTATATATGAGTACTAATAGGATTTGATTGCTAAGTAATCTAGTAAATATATATATATATATATATATATCTTATGTATTACCAATATAATGAATTCAAGAAATATATTTTTACTCTAATTCTTGACAAGGAGGAACTTGAGATGGAGGGTGGTCGCGAATGGAGAGGAACTTGAGATGGAGGATGGAACGTGAATCGAGGGAAATAACTCTGAGTTGGAGATTGAAGGTTAGGTTGCGATTTTGGGGAAAATGAAAATGAAAGAAGTTCTGTCAATTTGAACGTTGAGGGTTTAGGAGGAAACTGAAATATATTTGAGAATTGAGGATTTAAGAGCGGGATGAAAAAACGATACTTGGTAAAAACTGTCGCAGAACCCATCGCAATTTGGGATCAAGGGCAGTTTTCATACAACCGCTGCAATCTAAGTGTCGCAATTTTTGAAATTTATATTTAATACTAGCCGATAAGTTAAATGACTAATACAAATTTCAAAATATAAAACTAAAAAAAATGGTAAAATATATTAATTTTTAAATTATGTGTTTAGAAAATTATTCAACGTCTTGTATTATTGAGAAGACACATACTTATGAAAAGCGATCATTTAAAATACAACAAAATTAATAATCAATCCAAATACACTAAAAAATCATGAAAAATTTATCATTGATTAAAATATTATAAAAATTAAATTGTATTATTAACATCATCTTGTTAATTTTATAGATAAGCGTGCTATAGTGATATAAAATATTATGATACATTTTGCTAACGGCTTTGTAAGATTACATTTACTGATCAAAGTTTGCGACGACGAAGATGTTGAGTTGATGTTTGATGTGTATGCACATTGGTCACAACTCAACACCATCGAGTTATATGTTACCTTTGAGTCTGGTCGTCCATCAACAAACATTGATCAACCATCAGCCTCAAACATACCTTATGAATCCGACTTATATTCTCCATCACAACACTATGAACCATCACAACACCATGAACTATCACAATACTATGAATCATATTCTACCCAATTAGAACAAACTCATTCAAAAATTTATCAACTCCAACATCAATCTACTCCAACAAGTCCACAATGCGATTTTCCCCAAAGTGATTCTAGTGAAGAGGATGAAACATACTTCGATGAATCATCTGGTGATTCTGATGATGACATTGATGTTGACGAAGATATGGAATCAGAAGATCAACATATCCTATCTGACTTTAATCCACCATCTCACTTGAAGAGCATCAATTTGGATACTCAAGATCGTTCAAGTGAATTTCATCACTTGTTCATTAATGAAGTCCCAACAGTAGATTAAACTCTTGAAGATGGGATGAAGTTTCAAAACAAAGACGAATGCGTACATGCAATCAAACGTTACCATCTAAAACAATCAATGAATTTTGTGGTACAAAAATCAGATTCAGAAAGGTATGTTATTTCTTGTTCAAATCCAACTTGTTTGTTTAGATGTAGAGCTTCAAAACGCAAAAAGAGTGAATTGTGAGTGATTGATAAATTGAATGTCCCTCATACATGCACAAATTCTGCATTGTCACGAGATCATACGAAACTCGATTCTAACATGATATGTACAAGCATAATGCAAGTTGTGAAAGTGGATCCTTCAATCAAAGTGAAGGTCATTATTATTGAGATTCAGGCTTTGCACGACTACACAATTACTTATAGAAAGGCCTGGAAGGGAAAAAATAAAGCAATCAAACAAATTTATGGCAATTGGGAAGAGTCTTACAATCAACTCCCACAATGGTTGTTGGTTATGCAAACATTTGCTATAGGAACCAAAATTGAAATGGAAACAATCCCAGCTTATCATGAGAATAGTTTGATAAATGAGATAAGGATCTTTCATAGATTATTTTGGGCTTTTGCTCCGTGCATATCTGCGTTTAAATTCTGCAAGCCAATAGTACAAGTTGACGGCACTTGGTTGTATGGAAAGTACAAAGGAAATCTATTGGTAGCAATTGCACAAGATGAGAACAACAATGTAATTCCTATTGCTTATGCTCTTGTGGAAGGTGAGACAAAAGAAGCTTGGAGTTTCTTTTTGAGAAATTTGAGAAAATACGTCACTCCACAACCCAACATTTGTATGATTTCAGATAGACAAATCAATTAAGAGTGCTTATAATAATTCGAATAATGGGTGGCAAGATCCTCCGTCAAAGCATATGTTTTGTGTCCGACATATTTCACAAAATTTTGCAAGGGAATTTAAGGACAATGCTTTGAAGAAAAAAGTTGTTGCTAGGGGTAATAATTTCATTCTTAATTTTTATAATTAGTATAATTTTTAATAATTTCATTCCTAAATTATATAATTAGTGTAATAATATTTTGTCTACTATTTCAATACAGGTTACTCGATCAATGAGCCTACATATCGATATTACCGCAAAGAAATCGGCATAGTAAATTCGGAGGCTTTGAAATGGTTAGACAACATACCTCGACAAGATTTCAAGCATTCGATGGAGGTAGTCATTGGGGTCAGATGACAACCAACCTTGTGGAGTCGATTAATAGAGTATTAAAAGGCACATGCAACCTTCCCATCACTGCTTTGGTCCAATCAACTTATTTTAAAACAGGGACACTATTTCCAACCATGGGAAAATGACACGCGTCAATTTTTGCTTCTGGTCAGGTATACATAGAAACTTGTATAAATTTTATGAAATTGGAAATAAGAAAATCCAATCGTCATAGAGTGGATAGTTTTGATCGGAACAACCATATTTTCATGGTCCACGAGATAGTAATTCCAAGGGAAGGGCGACCAATTGGTCACTTCAATGTAAATCTTCCTAACAAGTGGTGCGATTGTGGAAAATATCAAGCTAAACATATGCCGTGTTCACATGTCATAGCAGCATGTTCTAGCATAAAATAAGATTATTGGAGCCTTATATCTGATGTGTACAAGGAGGAAACGGTACTAAAAGTCTACAACGAAGTCTTCCCACCCATACCAAACAAAGGATATTGGCCACAATATGAAGGTATTAAGTTGTGTCACAATCCACTAATGCGAAGAGTCAAGACAGATCGTCCAAAAAGCAAACGTATTAGAACTGAAATGGACAATACAACAAGAGTACAAAAAAAATGTGGATTATGTCGGGTACCTGGTCATACTAGGCAACATTGTCCAAACGTTGCAGACACATCTACTCAAATTTGATGTATAATTTTTATTTAATTTATTTTTTTAAAATTTATAATATGAATTTCCTATTTTAATTTAATGTATTTTGTTTCATGTTATTAATGTAATTTTTCTTATTAATGTATTTTCTTTTAAATTTATAATATAATTTATTGTTTTTAATTTTAATTACTTTTAATAGTTATAATATTAATTTCCTCTTTTAATTATAATTATTTTTAACTATAACAATTTTTAATAATAATAACAATAACAATAATTAATAATAATAATAATAATTTATTATTGTATTATTATTATTATTATTTAACAATTACATAAAATATATAAAAGTATTTAAAAGAAATTGTAAAATTCCTTTGGGAGGTCGCATCCCCTCCCAGCGACCTCCTACTAGGAAAAAAAATGGTTCTTTGACAGGTAGCTCCTCTAGGAAAGTTTTCACACAATCCCTAGAAAATAAGGCATTTTTGTTGGAAATATTTCAAATTGATTAGCAATTAGGTAGTTAGAGTATGGTTAGAAGTTAGTTAGAATATGGTTAGAAGTTGGTTAAGTTGGTTGATGTAAAATAGCCACAAAACAACTGCTATAAAAGGTTGTGATCAATCCATGAAGTGGGTGTGTGAAATGCAGAAAAACAGAAACAGAGATCAATCTGCAGAAACCGAGATCAATCTGCGTTTTTCTGTTTTCTCTATTTTCTTCTTTTTCTTCTCAATTCCAATTCCTCTCAATTATACAACCTGTTCCAACATGGCGTCAAGAGCTTGGGTCTAGATCTTGGGAAACACGAGTGAAAGTGTGAGGGGGAATCAAAATTGGGAAACACAAGTGTGAGTGAAAGGAAAAAAGAAGAAATGAATGGAGGAGGATTTCCATCGAATTTGCTAATTCTGGATGGGAAGAACTGGGATAGGTGGTCTGCATCAATGAGATCGTTGTTGGGAGCTCAAGAAGTGCTTGAGATTGTTCAAGATGGATATGAACAACTTGGTGTGAATCCAACAGAAAGACAACAAACAACTTTCAAAGATTGCAAGAAAAGAGATTGCAAGGCATTGTTTTACATCCAGCAAAGTGTGGATTCAAACAATTTTGAAAGGATATCAAAGGTATCTACATCAAAAGAGGCATGGGATATCTTGGTGAAGTATTACAGAGGTGATGAAAGAACCAAGAAAGTGAAGCTCCAAATGCTAAGAAGACAATACGAATTGTTGCAGATGAAAGAAGATGAAGTTGTGGAAGATTACTTCAATCGTGTGTAGGTTGTTGTTAATCAAATGAGAACAAATGGTGAATCATTAACTGAAGTGACAGTTATTGAAAACATTCTTAGAACATTAACACAAAGGTATGATCACATAGTGGTGGCAATTGAAGAATCAAAGGATCTTGATAAGATGAAGATGGAGGATTTGCAAGGCTCTCCTGAAGCTCATGAACTGAGATTAAGAGAAAGGTGTGCAACAACCTCAATATCACAAGTGCAAGCCCTACAGGCTCAAGTTAGCAAGAAGACCAACCAAGGGGATGTGAAGCACAAGAAAGGCAAAGGTAACTTCAAGTGGTACAAGAAGTATGATTATGATGAAAAGACGGATGATTCTGATGAAGGGTCTGGAAGTTCAAGAGATCATAATAAAAGTAACAACAGCAGCAAGAATTTGAATGGCAAGAAAAAATTTAACAAGAAAGAAATCCAATATTACAATTGTCAAAAATGGGGGCATTTTGCAAGTGAGTGCAAATCCAAGAAAGTCCAAAGAGAGGATGATGACGCTCAAATGGCAATTGAGGATTCAGATTCAGAGGATGTGTTATTGATGGCAATAACAAACGAAGATCGTTCTGGAAAACGTGTTAAAAACGAAGATTGTTCTGGAAAAGGTGTTAAAAACGAAGATCGTTCTGGAAAACGTGTTAAAAACGAAGATTGTTCTGGAAAAGGTGTTAAAAACGAAGATCGTTCTGGAAAACGTGTTAAAAACGAAAATTGTTCTGGAAAAGGTGTTAAAAACGAAGATCGTTCTGGAAAAGGTGTTAAAAACGAAGATCGTTCTGGAAAAGGTGAAGAACGTTCTTCATATCAGTTTTGGTATCTTGACACAGGGTGCTCGAATCATATGACTGGCTGAAGAGATTGGTTTGTAAGCATTGATGATAAGGTAAAAAGAGAGATTAGATTTGCAGATAGCAGCAAACTAACTGCAGAAGGAGTAGGAAATGTGTTGATTCAAAGGAAAGATGGCAAGCAATATTTCATATGTGATGTGTTGTATGTGCCAAGAATGAAGAATAATCTATTAAGTCTTGGACAACTACTTGAAAAGGGATATTCAATGAAGATGAAGCATGGTGAAATAAAGATGTTTGATAGTGCAAACAAGTTTGTATTGAAGGCACCATTATCCAGAAACAGAACCTTCAAAACAGCCCTGTCAAATAGATCTTCAAGAATGGTGGAGGTTGAAGAATTGGATGAGATGTTAAATCCAAGGGAATGTGATGTTGGTACCCCATCTATTCAACCTCACACAGCTTGTAGAACTACAAATAAATGGAAAACAGTGAATCCCAAAGTAAGAGCAAGAGCTGTTATAGGCGATGTTGAGCAAGGGAACAAACATGCTAATGTTCCAGCCACTCCTGGCATTGTACCAAGCAATAGAAGAAAGGTCCCTGCAACTTCTATTTGCAGAAAGAAGGAAGTGAGTGTGCTAGATGATGATAATAATGATGATAAGAGTGAGGTCCAAGGAAAGCTAGTAGATGAAACTATGACTCATGTTGCAGCTCCTAGCAATAAGACAAGAGTTGTTGAATGTTTGGCTTGCAACAAGGCTGATTTGCAGCAGCTGGACATATTGTTGGGAGATGACATGAAGATGATAACAGAGATGAAATCTGAAGCATTGAAGACTGCAATTGGTCAAGGCAGCAAAGGGAAAAAAGCTGATGTGTTGTTAACTATGAGTGATCAAAAGGAAGGCATCCTAAGTAAAAGCATGAAGAGGGTAAAGTTCAAATAGATTAGGAACAATCTTGTATTAATGTCAATTGAATCACTTTGAATTAGGGGGCATGTTGGAAATAATTCAAATTGATTAGCAATTATGTAGTTAGAGTATGGTTAGAAGTTAGTTAGAATATGGTTAGAAGTTGGTTGATGTAAAACAGCCACAAAACTGCTGCTATAAAAGGCTGTGATCAATCCATGAAGTGGGTGTGTGAAATGCAGAAAAACAGAAACAGAGATCAATCTGCAGAAACCGAGATCAATCTGCGTTTTTCTGTTTTCTCTATTTTCTTCTTTTTCTTCTCAATCCCAATTCCTCTCAATTATACAACCTGTTCCAACAATTTTGGTATCCAAAATCAAAAGTGTTGCATTTTAGTTAACAATCCTAAAAAATATGATATATTGGTAAAAAATCCAACAAGTGTATATAATTTTAAAAATAATTAAAATATCAAAAAATTATTTTTAAAACTACATTTTCATTAACACTAACATTTCATCTTTTCTTTCAAACAGAAAAAACCTTTCGTATTTTCTTAATGATAATAATTCCCTTAAAAAGTAAAACAAAATATAGAAAATAAAAAAACCAAATAATTCCTCATTTATACGATGGTTGAAGTTAGTAGTTAGTAGTTACTAGTGACCACAGAGAATTTTAATGGAACTACGTGTAACACAACCATGGATTGATTAAACTCATACTTCTAGATATTGCTTTTGTTGTTGAACTCACTTTCTATAGTGAGTTGTTAGAATCAAATATTTTGCACCGCATTTACCAAGCACCAACTACATATCACAGCCACACATTTAAACTAACGAAATCACAGCCACAAACTTAAACCAAAGAAGATCAACTAATTTATTTATTTATTTATGGTATTTAAAATCAAGCTATGGTTTGATTGAGTGGCATTAATATGATTAGATGCAGTGAATTATTAAACTTATATACTTATAAATTTTATATAAACACATGTACCGTCCAATATTCTCAAGAGAACAACAACACCCTATTCTCTTATAACAAAACCATATAATATTTCATTCCATTTTCACTTTATTTTTGTTTTTATTTTTAAATTGTTTATATGGAGATAAAATGCAAACCTTGCGAACTTTGCAATCAACAAGCTTCTATCTATTGTCCTTCCGATTCAGCTTTTCTTTGCCGGAACTGCGACGACGCCGTTCACGCCGCTAATCTCCTCGTCGCTCGTCACCACCGTCAACTCATCTGCTCCAAATGCAATGGTTTCACCGGAATTCACATCTCCGGCACTGCACTCCGTCGTCTCCTGTCAACCTGCCAATCATGTTTACCGGAAAACCCTACCGATGATACCGATTCTCAAATTTCTTCTTCTCCTTCTGAATCTTGCACTACAGCACCAAAGAAGATGAAATCTAGGAGGATGAAGAGAAGTTTGAGTTCCGTTACCGATGAAACATCTCCGGCGAAGAAAATGAAGATCGGAAGTAAAAGTGTTGGATCGGTGGCGGAGGAGATTTTTTTAAAATGGAGGAGAGAGTTAGAGTTGGATTTACCGGTGAACGGTGATCGCGTGGTGGTGGAGGCTTTGAATGTGTGTTTGAGAAAGTGGAAGTTACTGCCGTTGGAGGTGGCTGCTGCGACGTCGTTTTGGTTTGGTTTAAGATTTTGTGGGGACGTTAGTTTTGCCACGTGTCGAAATCTGATTAGGTTAGAGAAAATCTCAAAGGTACCAGCTAAGCTGATTTTGGCCGCACATGCGAAGCTCGCACGTGTCCTTACACACCATTTTGAGTTGCAAGAAGGATGGGATGAGTCCTAAGAAATTAAACCCTTCCAAATTAACCAATACTCTAGTTAGTTTATTAATTATATTATGAATTGTGAAAGACAATAAAAATATAATACATTTGTTTTTACGGTCTCTTAATTTAATTTTAGATAATATTTTAGTTATTTATATTTTTAATTTGATATTTTATTATTAAAATTTAAAAATATAAAGAATTAAAATATGAGTTTATTTTGATATTTAAAAATTAATTTTTTTGAATTTTGTTTGAAAATTTGGATAAATTTTTGTAAAAAATATAACAATATTAACATTTTAAAAACATAAAATATCAAATTATTTATTTAAAATTAAATAAAAAATCAAATCAAAAAAATAAAATAAATGACTGCAGTGTTATCTAAAATTAAGTTAAGGAACAATTATATCTTAAAGTATATAGTTTGGCTGTATGTATTTCTATTCTTCT
>JBBPBS010000529.1:1702251-1742353 GCA_037974835.1 Cicer judaicum | reverse complement strand
AATTAATTTTATTTTATTAATATAATTTACTTTATTATTATTATTACTATTATTATTTTTATCAAAATTTACTTTATGAACTATTATCGTAAACTTTTAAAAATTGCTAAAATAATTTGATACTGATGAATGTAAATTGTCAATTTAAAATTATTTTATAACAACAGTAAATCACAATTATTTATAATACGATCATTATCTCAAATGATTAAAAAAATCATGACTTTAGTTAATCTTCATATTTACCTAAAAACGGTTCATTGTCTATTTTCTTATAGATATATCATTAATTTGTTTTTCATAAACTTTTTCAAATAATTCCACATTATGCTAGTTATCCTAGTTAGTAGATATATTTAAATTAGTTACTCCAAACATATCATATCATCAGATTATATCACAAATTTATGAATCTCATTGCCTATATAATAATTTTGTTAGCTTTTTCATGTAGTTGATATGATTTTGGACTGAACTCACTTAAACTATTTTTCAACAAAAACAATAAACTTGGAATAGGTTAGTACAAATTGTGTAGATACCAATTCATAACTATATCAGCAAGGACGTGACTCTATGTTTTTATTTCACATATTTCAAACACCGTTTAATTAGTTGACAAAAAATGATATGTTGTTATCAATCACAACTTGAATGTATGGTTAAAGTTGAGAAACGTGTGCAATTTTATTTTTACTTGTGATTAATGTTAGATCAATGGTTCACTAAGAATAACTTTTAAAAAATATTTAAAATTCTAATAATTATAGATGTTTTTCTTAGAAGTATATGATAATAGTTTTTTTTATGATTAATTTTATTTATAAAGATAAAAAAATTATATATTATTATTTTTGAAAAATATTATCAATTTTTATTATAATTTAGTTCACGGTAAATTATTTATAAATCATCGAATAACTATTTTTTTTTTAATATATGTCGACCAATTTAACAAGGGATATTTTTACTAGAAAATTAGGGAGTCCGTGATTTTATCTAATCTAATCTATATGCTATTAATCATTATATGGTCTAGCTAGCTTATTTTTGTTTAATGATGTGATTTTAAGACACTTGCTAAAGATTTTAAAGTATAATTTTTTCCATTTGAAATATATAATTTTTGAATTTTAAAATGTACAATTGAAGCATATGTTAGCATTCACTTTTTGTTTATGATGCATGTTTTAGATAAAATTAATCTTTGCGAACGATTATACAATTATGTAGTTGATGTCTGTGTTAATTTTGGTTGAAATTAATGATTTGAAAATGTCACACCACATTGTTTGGTTGAGATTATAAATGAAGAGAGATTAACGTCATATATATGATTCTGATTTTTTATTATAAATTGGACAAATTAAAAGCATTTTAAATTTGTATCAAATTGTTTTCTTTTCTTTTATATTATTGCGTTGTGAGATATACTTTAAATACTTATTTTAGAAATTACGAGTGGATTAAAGTTACAATGAATTTGAGATATACTTATGTGTTTAACAATTATTACATAGGACTATTATATTTTTCTTGTTAAACATCCATCATGGTTTTCTTTTCATATTTAAAATTTCTATGTTATTTTAATTTTTTTTATTGTTATGTTTGTTTAATTTTCCAAAAGTTTTGCATGTCATCTCTGGCAAGTTAGTACTGAAATTTTATGGAATTAAAAGAAGATATTGGTTGGTGCTAATGATTCTTATATAAAAACTTATTTTAGAGTTATGTTTTTTTTTCTTTTATATATGTGAATTATGCTAACATATTTCGTCTTTGTTTTAGTTGTGAAATATTTCTCTAGAATAAAACAAAAGCAAAATTAATAGTTAAAAAAATTAATGTATTTAAATTAAATTTATCAATCTTTCAATCTATCATTTTTGCTCATATATTTTTGAGATGGAGTACATTAATGTTGCTTAAAATTTGAACATGCACCAACCATAATTGATGTTCTATTAATTACTAGCCACTAGCTAGGATATTAACTACAAACAATTGAACACAAATTTTATAACCAGAAGTTACCTATCTTCCTCCAATTGGTATGGTCCCAACTTAGAACCCCACAACTTTTTTCTTTCTCTAGCATCAACATTCTACACATTTACAACAATCTACACACACGTAGTCATTACATCAGTTACTATTATATTAAAATGGAAAATTTTAAATTCATAAGTTTAAAATTTTGACCATCAACACATCACTAACTATTATATTAAAATCGAAAGATTCAAATTTTAAACTCATACGATTTAAATTGTTGTCTCAATTCAATAACTATCAAATTCAAATCTCTAAAGGTCTAGTGTGTAGCAATAAATAAAAGACTCAATCAAAGACATTGAACTACCACACAAAATTGATTGATGCTATATGGTGGTAAGTCACTTTACTTGTATTATTTAAAACCTCCAAAAATAAATATCTAATTGAATGTTAAAATTATTTTTTTAATCAATAATAAATGAATTTAAAATAACTATATTATTTTTAAATAATTTTTTGTAAAAATTATTTTTAACAATATAAAGTCAAAATTACTTTTTAAATTTTTTAAACAAATAAGACTAATAATAATAACAATAATAGTAATAACAATAATAATTAAAAAGTGATGTTTGATAAGGATCCATGAATAGCAAAAAACCACTTCATTGTTGTGGATGTTTGAGTGAGTGAGGTGGGTTTTTGAGTATTGAGTGGGAGAGTCTCTTTGTACCAATTAAGTTATGTTTAAACCACATGTTTCATTTGCTTTGAATTTTTAAATCATTGCATTGGTTTAGTTGTCATGGCACATTCTTAACCATAATTTGATCTCTTTAATTATTCACTTAATTCATAACCATAATTTGATCTCTTTAATTATTTACTTAATTCATAGTTTATAATCTTCTCTGATATTTATATCAAGAAAAAATTACATATACTAAATAAATAAGTACTTAGGTTGAATATCATATCTCGAATTCAATTTCAGTATCTAACATTTAGATATAATTTTTTTTATCACTTGCTTAGATTTAATTTAAATTAATGTAATCTTTCAAAATTACAAATAACCCCAACTTAGATGTGATATTGAGTAATTTAGTTAATCATATGATATTTCATGGAAAAAAAATCCCAAAGAAGCAAAAATTACTTTTGAATGAAATATGTGTAATGGAAACAAACTTACTTTTGATCTAAAGATACACAATGTTGAATTCATCTTCAATTCCAATCCTAAATAATTACCATGGATTAAAAATGAATTCACCTTCATTTCAAAGTGATTCTAGCAACATAAATTACACTTTTTTGTCACACCAATTGAAATTGACATTGGCTAGTTCTATATCTCCCACTATTAACAATTTCATCTAATTGAGTTCTAAGCTTAATGCCAAAAATTGTTGGCTTTACAACATCAATGTTACCATATACCAAACACATATCTTCCTCAATTTTTGAAACCTTAGTAGTTTCATTTATCTCTAAATTTGAACTTGAACACCATTCTCCTTGAACAAAACCATTTAAACTTCTATTAAGAACCAAATCATCAATTTTCTCAAGAACAATATCATTTTCTCCGAACGGACGCGCAAACGCGGCACCGATTTCCATCATTGTATCATAGTGTGACATATCAAGTAATTGTGATTCTGATGGATCATTGTCAAAAAGACTATAAATTAGATTATTGTCTACTATAGTGTTCTTGAACTCTTGAGAGTTACATAGGACAGTGTGGAAATAAGATTCCATAGGATATGCTACATTGCTAAAGAACATTAGTAGTTTTCTTGGTAAATTGTCCCATCCATTCACACAATACTCCATAAAAGATCTTGTGAGAATCATCCAAGGTGAACCTATTAATTAAATTACATTTGAAATTACAAATTAACAACTATAAATTTATATGCAAAACATGTTTTACACAAAATGTTCTATATCTCAATTTACTATTACTATTATTGTATAAAATTTTAAAGTACCAAATTTTATTTCTACACAAAGGAAGTTTGAAAGCAAACTAACCTCTAAATATCTTGAAAGCATCAGGGGTATCTCTAGCTTCCACTGCAAAGTAAAGTGGAGTACTTTTTTCATAATGTAAACTTGGGTCTACAACTATTTGATTCATGTTTCTTTGCCTGCATAATGTCATCAACAATTTTATAACCTAAATGGATACATGATTGAAATATTTGAAAATGCTTGCTCCCCTTTTTTTCAACATCTATAATTATCACTATGATTGTTTAATTATTATTTTTTCTTAACCCTCCGTTTCACCGAGGAAGAGGCTATAATAAAATAATATTTGAGCAAAAGGTAAGGAAAGTCTAACATAAAACTGTTTCAGTTAGGTTTCAAATTCGGATTATCTTCAACGATACACCATTCGCTGAAGCTTATTAACCAATGAAGTTCTACCATTTGATTACTATGATTATTTGATTAAAACGTGTTAGATTTTTTGTAGGGGGTAAATTGTACATGTTGAACAAGAAGAAGATGAAATTGATGATGATGAATGTTGCACAAATAATTTCAACTCGTGTATATCATACTAAGGTTTAGATTCAATTTGCCCACACCAATCTATGTATATTAGATGCAAACGGGTTAACATAAATTTTGTCTTGTCTTTTCTGCCTTTAAAGTATATCTATTTATAAAGAAACTCATACCAATTATGAAAGAAAACAACTCTTAAAAAAATTGTAACATTTGGTAATTTAACAGATGCATTGATTCAATGATTAACAGATGCATTAAACTCAAACATTGCTATCACTTAACTAAGCGATACATTAAGTTATTTAATTTTTCTACATCAATATAGCTATTAGAGAATTCCAAATATATTTTTGAAATTTCCGTCACAAAACATTGTAACATGCATTATGACTAATGAAATAAACTTTACATTGGAGTTTAACTTACTCATTCCTTAGTGTCTTGTTAGTGAAATGAATAAAGTTGAGATATGTTGGCAAGGACATGAAAACGTGAAGAATATCTGCACAAAGGTCATTTGTATATAAAAGTGATCAAAATCTAGGAAACATTATTTATGTATATCTTATGAATTAAATCATGAGCAATGTTGTATCTATGACTCACAAATTTTTATTGATCTCAACATAGATACACAAACTAGGAAAAATGCAAAATCTAATTTTTTTTTAAAATTACTTGATTGAATTTGTTATTGAATTCATATTAAAATTGAAAAAATTATAATTGACCTCAATCAATTTAGAAACCTAACTTCTAAATACTCATTATTATATATAATGAACATTAGAACAAAAAAAAAATTATAGCACATAATAAACATTAATTAGTGACACTTACCATCTTGAGTCATGAGAGGATAATCTGAAGAACTCAAAGTAATGAACCAATCCCAATCTTCATTCAATTTAAGAAGCAAAGCAGCAGCATGAAGAGAAGCAGAAAGTGAAGAAGATCCCATCTTATTAATACCATAACTTTTTCCAACAACATTAACATTTCCAAAGTCCTCAAAAACCATATGAGATTTAATTAAAAGAGCTAAATCCATTCTTTGAGAGTCAGAGGAAGCATCATCAAGTTGAAGTAAGTATTGATTTCTTGGATGATATATAGCTTTTAATAATCTCATCATTTTTTTGTTCTCTCCTTTTGTGCCAAAAATCCAATATGCAAAAACAGGAGGGTAAATTTGTCCTTTTGATACAACAACTTTCTTAGGATTAGTATCATTGTTTGTGGCATATGAAACATTTGGAATGTTTAATCTTGAAACTGTTGCAAATAATAGTAAACAAACAGCAACAATTAAAACGCATAGACCATAATTCACTCCTCTACATGTAAATTTGGATGTTCTCATTGAAATGCTAGCTTGTCCTGTGAATGTGAGAAAGAATCAAATATTTAAATAGGGATTTATTAGATTGTCATCAAGAATTTCATAACTCTTGAACACAAATACTTCCTCTGTAACTATTGTATGGTCCAACAGCTGTGTAACCAGATTATTAGATTGAGAGATAAAATTTTTTTCACTAAATCTAATAGTACTCACTCTTCACCGATGTTGCATTATACAATTGTTATATATGTTTCACACAATATATGCGCTTCTTAAAAAAATAATTCAGTTTACTAATTTTTATGATAAAATATTTTTTATCTGTCTAAATATTCCTATTAATAATAATTAATGTAGTCAATTGAGAGACATTAATAACGGTATATTAGTAAAAAAATATCAATGTTTCGTTAATATTCTAAAAGAAAAAATAATATTAGATAAAAAATGATAAATAATATAAGACAATTGGATATTTCAAATGTGATATTTAATATGAGACGAAGGGAGTGTGATTTTTGCTACAACAAAATTTACCTTTGAATGTGAATAGAAGAGATCAAAATCTTCAAAGTATGATGAATTTAAGTGACTATAGAGATGGAAGATGCAAAGATACATTGATTAGAGAAAACATCTATAACAATATCATAGCATGTGGAATAATAATTGAGCTTAAAGTGAGGGGAGTAAGGTAGAAAATCAGTGTAGAAGGGTGTGAGTGTGATTGAGAAAGAAAAAGGTGGGGGATGTTGAAACTTGTACCTAACGTTTGAAAACTTGAAGTTGAAGGTAACAAAAGCAGGATTGGAAATTATATTAATTTAGTAATGAAAAGCTATGTAGAGAAAAAAGAAAAGGAGTTTAATGAACAAAATTTTGGCTACTAAAATTGTATTCTACAATTAATTGATGCTATCTTTGTGCTTTGAGTTGTGTCAAAGTGAATGGAATAGTACTTTTTCTTTTGGCAGAAATGAAAGGAAGTAAATCTTATTATTTGGTTTCACCAAAAAAAAAATTATTATTTGGATCATTTGCATTATGATATAATAGATTTTTTTTTTAAAAATGCATCTTTTTATAGAATAAAAAATGCATAATGTCACATATATTTTTTCTGTTTATAAATAAAATAATTAAAAAAAATTATATCTGAGTTCGAATTCAAAATATCATATTCAATCTAATATTATAGACGTGTGTCATAAGTCTTACGGATTAATATTACATACATAAATTATGTAAATAGATATCAATTTATATGGTTTCATAATTATTATTTTTATTTCTACAAAAAAATAATTATTAAAATTATCACATGATTTTGAGACTACCAAGAGTAAAAATATAAATCATTTGTAAAAAAAAAGTAGTTTATGTTTATTCATCATTTTCATCTTCTTGAATTTGTAATGACAAATAAAATCAAATTAAGAGATATTTTCAAAACTTTTCAAATTACTTAGTAAATTTTTTCACAATTTATCGGTCAAAAAAACAAGTAAATAATATGACAACCTAACCAAGAAGTCAAAAAGATGTTGAGAAATATATTATAAATAGACTAATATTTTATTTTATATATATATATATATTATGGTGTGTTTTTGTTAGATGAGAAATGATGAGAGAAAATAAATCATGTTAAGTTTAAGTTATGTTAGGAGACAAGTGAATTGTGTTCCCCACTCTGTTATGAGTGCATCATAGTTATTTGTTAATCCCAATTTATTCAATTACAATTTTAGTTTATTTGTGTTTATTGATTTACGAAATTAATTTTTTTATTTTAAAAGTCGACAGTTTTGATTTTTTTATGTTTATTTTTTAACTTCAAAATAATGATATGAGATACATAAAATAACTTGAGATATGATATGATAATGTATAATGATTAACTAACACTTATGAAATTGAAATAAAACGCCGTAAAAATTTAATTTTTAACTTTAAAATTTTTTTATATCTTTAACATTTTTAATTTAATTATTAATATATAAATAATTAATGTATCTAAATAATTTTATATTATAAAATATTATATCGCGTCATTTTAAATAGATGGCTCTATAAAGTTTACTTACTTCATCATTATTTGTTTTTTTAGTCAACTATCGTTATTTTATTAATTGATTAAGTGAAATATAAGATAGGCCTATTTATAATAGTGGCCTTATTACTTCAGAATAAATAATGGCCCTGTAATAGAGAAGAGGCAAAGAAAAAAAAAGCCTGAAAAGGCTAAATTGAAAAGACAACCGATTTAACAGCCCAAAACTAAAGGCCTAAAATAAACCAATTTAGAATACAACTAACTACTATATAATTAACTGTGTATATTAGAATTATTCACAAATAACATGTTTTAATAATTATACAATCTCATCTATAGATAAAAAAATATATATAATAATAAATGTTGAGACATTTTTATTTATTTAAAGTGTATAGATATGATAATTAACTATACTTTCGACATTCAAAAAATAACAATTGTTCTTCTATATTAACAAGTAAAAATGAAAAGATTAAATTATAGATAATTTGGTAATAGTATAACTTCAAATATGTATAGAAATATTACTTATGAGGGTATCAAATGATGAAACTAAAATTAATTTGTTATTAAAAGATTTAAAATGTTGTATTGCTTTTATTGGTCTTTATCTAAAACTTATAATTTATTTATTATTATCTTTTTTCCTTCACTCTTGTAACTTTGATTTTTGCTAAACATCCATAGGATCTTGTCCTTTTTTGAAAAAAATCAGTAGGATCTTTTCATATTGTTTAAATTAATAACATGTTTTAAAATCTTAAAAATCTATGTTACAAATCCATTAAAATTCAAAGTATAAATTCTAATTGTAAAAAGTCTTTTTAAATAATCTTAAAAATCAATACATTCTTACCTAGTCTTTTAAAATATTCATAATTTTTTAATCAAAATAGTTTCTTAAAATTTCAATTCAACACACCACTTAAGTTATACTTTTTTTTTTATTAAAAAACTATAACTGTTTATTTTTTTTTAAATTTATAAAAGCTGGAAATATTTATTTTTAATAAATTAATTAATTTAAATATTTCTAACAATATAACAATTGTGATTTATTGACAATGTAAAATGTTTATATAATAATAGTATATATAAATCAAACATTAAAAAATTACTCTCCTAATTTATCATCTCGATGTAATTACAATTTAAAATTTATTTTACTATATCATTCTTAATCTCAAACTAGTCATTAATCGTTCTACCAAAATTTTCAAAAGTAAAAGTTAAGTTGATTTTCTTTATCTTAATCATACAATTATTTATAAAAAATTCTAATAATTCAAGTTTCAGCAAAGAAGAAAAAGCAAAACTTGACCAATAACTTATACATATAAAAATCTAGTTAAAATTTTAAAGTAAGTCCATTTTTATTTATAAAACAAGAAATTAAATAATAATAATAATAATAATAAGATTTATATATATATATATATATATATATTATACAACTTTTTGAATAATTTTTGGTTAAATTGTTCACGATGGACTTTAAATGAGGTTTATTTGATGATTGTCCAATTCTATTAAGTGACGAATGGAACAATTGGGGGCATAAATATTTTTGTCTAATCAAGTGTTGTTATGATTTTGAAGGCTATCATGCATTTTTGTGAAGGACGAATGGGATATATATTCTTTCAACAAGTGGGGTGGTTTCATTCTCAAATCAAAGTTGAAGAATATTAAGAATAAATTGAAGAATTAGCACAAGCGTCACTGTCGTAATCTCACTCAACAAATTGTTGCTAGAGTGATGCAACAATATAGATAGAGTGTTATGGTTAAAGGAGAGTGATGCAAACACAAAAAATTTCATGGCCTTGTATCTTATAGGAGAAAGACCAATGTTATCCTTAGTATGACATAAGAAGCGCTAGAGGAGAGGGGGTTAATTTTAAGTTTGTCCGATTAATTAAAAATAATTATAATAGTATATTTAATAAATATTTTGTAAATATTATTATAAATTTTTTTAAAAAAAATCATCATTTTTATAAATTTGATTCAATTTTAAGTCTATATCTACATAAATATTTTCATTACATTTAGAAGTGGAGCTTAGTAGAGACAAGCGGCCGCAATTATCCAAAAAAAAAATTATAGGTAAAATAATCAAAATGTCCTCATTAAAATTAAGAAATTACAATTATATCTTAAACTTAAATCTCTCTTCCTCTCTCTTTGAGTCTTCATCTCTCTATCCCTCTTACTTTTTGAATGTGAACACGATTTTGCCTCCACCTCCCCTTCGAAATCGCGTCTCGCTCCGCCTCTGCCTTTGTTCGTTGCCTCATACTCGCCTCTGCGACTGCTCGCCTCCGCCTTGGTTGGTCGTTCGTAAAAACTCAAAAGGTTTGGATTTCAATTTGTATTATCATCATAATTGATATTTGGAGTTTTGTTTTCAAGTTTGGAGTTTTGTTTGTTTGAAGTTTTTGTTTGTTTCAAATTAGACGTTAGTGCTGATTTTTTTGGAGTCTTTTTGTTGCATATAAGGTGTTTAATTTTTTGTCCATATAAGGTGTTTGAGTTTTTTTGTTGCATATAAGGTGTTTGATTTTTGTTTATGTTTAATTTTCATTGAAAATATGTTTTGTGTTTCCTAAATTGGTTGATTTAGAGAAGTTTGTGAGAATGAATAATAGTAAAAGAATTGATTCTTTTTTCAAGAGGAAAATTTGTGAGAGTGAAAGAGATGAAGAAATTATAACTCTACATCTGAAATTATCTCTAAGAGTCCAAGAATTGAAGAAAATGAGAATCATTTTTCCAAGGTTCATAGAGTTTTCGAAGATGACTTTGAGAAATATTTAGAACGTGACCTCGAAAAGCGCTTTCAAATTTGACAATATTCACCAAATAAATTAGATGCAATACGAAGAGTTTATCTAAAATTCAGACCTTATCAAATAAATTTATATGAATATCCTTTATCTGGCAACGAGGTTCATCCGAAACGGTTTCAATATGTTTGGTTTAACATATTTTCTTCATGGCTAGAATATTCATTTTCTAAAGATGTTGCATATTGTTTGTCATGCTATCTATTTAACAAAAGACCAAGTGGACGTCCCATATCAGATGTCTTTGTTGGTATGGGTTTTAGAAATTGGAAGAAAATTAAGAATGGAAAATTATGTGCCTTTCTCAAACACATAGGGATGAGTCATTTCTCACCACACAACAATCCAATGAAAGTTTGTCTAGACTTGTTGAATCAAGATGGACATATTAGGAAAACTTTTTAAGTGCAAAGCTCGAAACAAATTTTGAAGAATCTAATACGTCTTAAGACATCAATTGACATTATTAGTTGGTTAACACTTCAAGCTTGTGCTTTTAGGGGACGTGATGAAACTAGCGGGTCAAGAAATCAAGACAATTTTCTTCAATTGATAGAACTCTTGGAAACTTACAATGATGAAGTTGTGTTGGAAAATGCTCCACATAATTCCAAGTATACTTCACATCAAATTCAAAAAGAGCTTTTTCATATTCTTTCTAGTAGGGTTAGAAAACATATCTGTGAAGAAATTGGTGATTCCAAATTTTGGATCGTTGTAGATTAAGCTCGTGATAAATAAAAAAGGGAACAAATGTCTCTTGTGTTAAGATTTGTTGACAAAGTTGGCTTAATACAAGAGCGATCTTTTTTTTTATGGCACATGTTAAAAACACTTCAACTTTAACTCTGAAAGAAGAAGTATGTGATATACTTTCTCGACATAATGATGTTTCTAACATGTGTGGTCAAGGGTACGATAGTGCTAGTAATATGAGAGGAGAATGGAACGGTTTACAAACACTATTTATGAAATATTGTCCTTAGGCATACTATGTCAATTGTTTTGCTCATCGATTACAACTTGAGACAAAATCAATTTTATCTCATGGACACAAACGTTCATCATTTTAGCCTATAAATTGAGACAAAATCAATCAAAGGGAGAAAAGGAGTTTAATTTTTTTCCAAAAAAAAAAATAAATTAAAATATAGAAAGGAGACTTTTATTTTTATTTTATGAAATCAACATTGTAAAAAACAGAGAAGAAAAAGTAAAGAGATCCAAAAATTCATTATCTTAATTCATCAAATCAAGTAATAACTTTGAACCTAGATGAGTACGAGAGAAGAGAATCCCGCCTAATACCTCCATCTCCGACATCTCCAAAGTCCACCGTGCATAGTCTTTATCTCTGGCTTGACCCATTTAGCTCACGACATGTATCTCCTCCCTTTCACCTTCTTTTTATTTAAGTTGCTTTTATTTCTGTTTGTCAAAACATTTGTTTTCCTTTTCCTAGAAAGTAACATGTTTTGCTTTATTGAAAGCGTGTTCTAGTTTGTTTGGTTTAACCCTTTTGTTTTCCTGAAAAAAAGGTGTCATGGGATTACAGTATTATTATTGGTTTTTGGTTCAATTATTGTGAACTTTTTTTAACTTTTTATATGTCTATTTATTTTTTATTTTCTTTTATTTTATGTGCTTATTATATCTTATTAGGTATCAGTTGCCGTTATATCTTTTGTGTGTGTATATATATATATATATGTTTTGTTAGCATTAGTAAAGCCATTGAATTATGCATATTACACGTCCTATACTTTTACTAAAGTACACACTTATGAGTGAGACTTTATATTCGGGTTTGAGAAAAATTAAAAATTAGTTTCAAAGTTACGTAGTAGTAACCTTTTAGGTGTACATCCTATTTGGTTAGCATGAAGTTCTAACATTGTGAACTTTCGGTAATTCTTATTAAATAATTTTTTATTTAAAAAAATTTTTTTTTGACATATAAATCTAATCAAATCATACCAATTTTTTTTTCTTTTAGAACAAAAATAATCATATCAATTAAAGAGTGTTACTTTTTATTATATTAATTGTTAAAATTAAAATAGATAAAGATATCTATGATTAATTGAAATTACATGTAAAAATACTTTATATCAATTTTTTATATCAAAAATCGTTTTATAGAATAAGATTTTTTTTAAGTAACTAATAGATTAAGTAATGAACGAAGAATAATATAATAAAAAAAGGTATTCTAAAAAAATAATATAATACTTTAAACAATAATAAAGGAATGTATAATATATATTAGGTTTAATAGATGTGTGTATTGGTAGTGAAAATAAATTTTAGAGAGTTTATACAAGTCATTTATTTAGTAGCTATTTTATGATGGAAGTATCAATTATATATTAGTATTAAATTAGTCTGTGTCGTTTCTCATATATATTTCCATAAATGAATTACATTATTTCCATATTAATCGAGGAATATCAATTTGAGAGTGAGATATGTCATCCATATGAATATTTCTAAAATCTACATATGGTTTGTTTAAAAATTAAGTGGATCAAATAGGGATCTAAATGTGATTGAAATGAGAAATTGTGATTGTTCATCCACCCTTCAATATTTATTCATTAGTACAAAATTATTACTTCAATATTAATTCATAAGTACAAAAATTATTATTGAATTCACCCTTTTAGTAATGTTTTCATCCAACTTTCAATGATGAGATTATATTTTTTGGAAAGTTTTAGTGTTTTTTTGAAAGGATTGAGAAATTAGATTGTATCTACCATGAGAAATTACATTGTCAACCAAATTTTTTCACGAACATTGATCGACGCAACAACAACAACAAAAAGCTGAAATTTGTTGCGGTAGTATATGACAAGTGTTCTCTCCACCCCTAAAAAAACACGAAAAATTTACATAATTTAACTTTCAATAATTAAAATTGGATGAAAAACACTATTAAAAGTGTGAATCTAGTAATGTTTTGGTGCTTGCGAGTAATCATTGAAAGGTAGTTAAACAATTACTATAGTATATTGTTGATAAAGATGCGAATGACATAACCATTGTTTGTCGTTTACAAGAATAAACACTATTTGTTAGGTACTAATAATCATGTGTAAAGAAAAACTATACTATCAGTCCATTAATTATACCTTACCTAAAATCAAATTTGTCACCGAAATTTTTGGTGTTCTTGGCGAATTAAAACAATGGTGCATTTATTGTCATTGGAATTGTTTTTTGAATGCATTATTTGTGAAAAATTAGCAATAATTTATTTATAGAACTCTCATATTATAATTAGAAAAATAAATTTTTTTATGTATTTGAATTTTGTAAATATTATTTATTTTTATTTTATTATAAAGCCGTTTTTTAATTTATTACTCTGCAAATATAAAGAAAAATAGAAAAAAGTCCCTAAAGTGTTTTTTTAATAAAAAAATTGTTGTGGTGACAATTTTTTTTGACGTGACATGTAATGATTGTTTCAATAATTATGAATGTTATTTTTAAAATTATTTAAATTAGATGCTAATTATGCATGTATATTTTAATTTATTTAATTTAAATTGATTTAAAAAAAAATAATATGAAATTTTATGTTTTAATTGTAAAATAATTATTGATATAATAGTTATATCTATAATATATATTTAATTTTATTAATATAATTTATAAATAGTCAAAATATATTTTAGGAGTAAGTAGATGATAGATGCGATGACAGCGATGCGAAGTTGATTTGTAGAAGAAAAAAAATTAAATAATAACGTGAAATTAATATAAAAGATGTTGGACAAATGTTATGAAATAATAACGTGACGGTATAAAATAATAATATGAGATTAATTTAAAAAAATTTAAATTAAAATAATATTTTAATATAAAATATAATATAAAATACTAAATAATGTATAAAATTTATAAATTAATTATTTAAAAATTGAATAGAGGATACTCTGTATAATATATTTATGTTTTCGTATGGACGAATATGTATTAATTATTTAAAAATTGAATAGAGGATACTCTCTATAATATATTTATGAATTTAACTTAAATAAATTAATTTGAAAATGCCGTAGACCCAGGAGGCCAGGACAACAAACCACATTGTTCTATCAAAGAAAAAGAACATTAAACCAAGAACAACAAATCCACACCAACGCCGAGAATTGTGAGGTAATAGCGCAAACTTGGGGTTGTTGAATAAGAAGGTTGTTAATTTTTTTTAATTAATTAATTAATTAATTAGTTGTAGATTTTTAATTAAATAAGTGAATAAAATGATTTTTAATTTTAAATGTTAATTATTGTTTAGTAATATTTATACAGTTATATTTTATATCATTTAAAATTAGCAAATTTAATTTGTTTTATATATAATTTTTTTAATTTTTATTTGAAAATATAAGAGTATAAATAAATCACATGTTTTTTTTTTGTAATAACTGTCATCATAAACTTTTCATTTAAAGTCTTTTTTAAAAGTTTATTATTTAAAAAAGAATTGTAGTAAATAAACAAAAATATGTTTTTTAATTTATGTTAAAACACGATTGATTTGTAGGATCGATCTATTTACTAGAGTAGAGTGAGATTTTCTATAAGCCTCTACTAATTAACCCGCTAAAAGAGGCAAATATAATGAATTAGTTTGTTTTGACATCCTAGTTTTTAGAGTAATTAATAAAGGAATATTATTTCATTTCAATTTCTATTTCCATATATGAATTATAGTATTTCCTTTTCAGAAAGAATATAGTATTATTTCCTTTTTGATTGAGGTGAATATATCAATCTAACATAACTCTCTCACACTCACACCCCTATCAATCAAATTAGGAAAATAAAAAAAAAATTATATTCTTTCTAATTTATACGGTAATGGGGTTTTAGCTTCAAAAACCCAAAAAAACCTAACTGAATTATATTCTTTATAATTTTCATATAACTGAATTCAATCTAATGGAAGCGATGTCGTTTCATTCAATCTCCGATACTCATTCACTCCACCACCATAACCGAATTCCTTCTTCCGCCGCTATCGCCGCCGCAACACCGCGACCTTGCTTCCTCAAAATCGCTCAACCGTCAAATTTGTCGGTTGCTCTTCCTCTTCCTCTTCGTCTCTCTGCTCTACCTATTCATCTTCCCAGCGAAGAAGGCGATGATCAACTCAATGTCTCCGCTTTACCTTCGATCCCTCCAGTATAATCACTCTCTCTCTCTCTCTCTTTATTAATTGATATTCATATGTATTATTACTTGTGTTTTGATTCTCTCTCTTTATGTGCATGTTTGGATTTATTTCATGTAAGAGAAAAGTGATTTCAGTTGCATAAAATTGATTTTATCGTGTTTGGAATTATCTAGTAAAACTGTTTTTTCTTCTAGAATTTTAATGAATTCTAATTTGACGCTGTTATTTGTAAGTGTGAGTTCGTTTAACTTTAGGAATGTATGTTTGTTTAACTTTATGAGGAGGAGGAGGCGCAGTTGATTCTGGAAGTATAAAATTGATTTTTATATGTTTGAACGTTTTTTTTTAAGAGACGAAATTGATTTTAGTTGTATAAAATTTATTTTGAAGTGGTTATTGGTCTTGAGTAAAATGTTTTTTTTCCTCTAGAGTTAGAATCAATTCTTGAAGCTGTCATTTATAAGTTTGTTTTACTTTTGGAGTTGATTTTGACTTTGAATGCGGAAATTTGGAGCTTTTTTTCCTCAGAAATTAGAATTGATTTTTAGTCTTGAATATACTGTTCAAGTCACTTTTAAGTGAAAGTAACCAAATTTAATCCACTTTTAATCAAAATCAAATCATTAAAAAATCAATTTTCACCTTTGTAAAACTAAACACACACTTTTGTCTCCAGACATATGTTTATTGTTCAATTTACTTTTACGTGAGTGTAATCATATATAAATCACTTTACATTTAATTTTACATATTTTTTTGCTCTCACAGAACCAAATAACAGGGTTGATCAGTCTGTTGTTTTAGATATAGGGTTGTTGATTTAATTATTCATAAAAATAGGGTCGTTGATCAGTCTGTTGTTATAGATGATCAACTAATATGTTTATCATTGACATTTGAGTGACTTAGTTGAGTTTATTTTATTATTCTGAAGGAAAATTTAAGCCATTCTCAGATTACTGATGATGATGATGATGATGCACATGAGCCAATACAAACAGGCATGTCATGGTCAACTATTACGACTCCTGGAGGAAGTGGGTCAGGTGGGGGTACAAGGGCTGGACTTTTCAGAACTCCTATTTCAGGTGGTGTCCAAAGTGCAACCTCTGCTCATGGTTTGCCTAGACCTGCTTTGGCGGTTCGCAATTTGATGGAGCAGGTAAGGTGGTGCACTGGTGCTGGTATTTTTTATAGTATAACTCAAAGTGAATTATTGATATATACTGCAGTAGAATTGAACCTAGCACTGGTTTCATTTGCGGATTACTTTTATTGATTTTCAAATGTTATTTCCTTGTATAATTCAAGGCCAGATTTGCTCATCTTTGCACTGTAATGTCTCGTATGCACCACCGACGGGAAGGATATCCATTTGGCTCTTTGGTTGATTTTGCACCAGATTCGATGGGCCGTAAGTCAATAATTCTTCGTTTGCTTGATTGGATTTTTCTATTCACTTTGTATATTTTATGCAGTACAGATTTATTACTTGGCTTTATATCCTTGGTTTGAATAAGGTTAATAGGAGATTGAGTTGGGAGTTGTGGTCCACTGGTCCAAGGTGCCTGGCAGATATGTAGCAATCTTGATAATTGGTTATCGTAAACCTAGTATTGGTTGGTTCAACTAAGTTGATGAGATGAGATAAAATAATTAAATAGTTGTAAATTGGGTATGATTATAGATGATTCCAGTCAAGGTTTAATCATTGATCAGAAAAGAGTGAGAATATGATAAGAGCTGGAGGGAGATTTTTGCACCCTAACAGAATACTCCAGTCTACCATGCCTTTCATTACCCGTCTCATTCTATCTTCATTCCCCCTTTGTTTTTGCCTATATTATAAAAACTGAACTGGTCATTGAACCAATAAAGGCATCGGTTCATAGTTGAACTTACGGTTGAATAGTTCAACTGTTGTCAAACAGATGATGATTAATATAATATTTATAATTATAATATTATATACAAGTAATATATTAACAAAATATTTAGAAGTTAAGTCAAATCAAATTAATTAACATAAAATGGTCATTCTATATGATTTGCAAGATAAAGAAAACCAATTATGGAATTCATGTAAATGGGCCTTTATAAATTGTCTTGGATGGTTCAAATCAATTCTCCGTCACCGGTTTTGAACCAATTCTACTGGTTTTGACATTAGTTGGTTTTTTGGGTTAAATGAATTGGACACTTGATCAGTTCCAGAGTGCCAGGTTCTGTTTTTCGAGCATTGATTTTTACCATAACTCATTCTGTTATCTTCACACATCCTGTGATAGCTATCCATGTTGTTACATCCTTCCAATTTCCCATTCTCTTCTATCAAACTTTTCTCTTGATATCTTTTCTGCAGTGGGTACTTCCCCATTTTCTTTAGTTCCCCTCTTGTCCCTCCTTTCACACATTTGTATCTCGATATTTACGTTCAGCCTATCTTTATTTCTAGCATAAACATGTGCTATAATTGTATGGGAATAGCGTTTGTGGATGATAGAAACTAGAAAACTAAGAAATTAAGTTTTCTATTATCAATGGAAAAGAGCAGTGTGCTCAGTTACAACTCTGAAATATCACCAGAGCTGAAGCTCCTACCAGAGAGGAAGTTCTCTCCTATTCAATATATCCAATTACGGATGTGCCAGTATGCTGGTATCATTTGTCCCTCTCCAATCTCCATTACATAAGCTTGATTATTTGATTCGTTTCTGAACTTTGTTTCATCTGATCACTACCTTACTTGTTTGTTCAGTGTTTATGTATAAAACATGACATGTGTTCTTGATTTGCAGATCCAATATTCTCATTTTCTCCTCTTGCAATTCACACAAGGAATTTGTTGGCTGACCCAAGATGCACTCTTGTTGTTCAGGTTTGCTATTTAATATTTCCTATCCGAGCATTTTATGTTGTGCTTCTTGTTTTTCCCCATTTGAGTTTTATTGAAAATTACATTTATTAGATACCTGGATGGAGTGGTTTGTCGAACGCAAGAGTAACTATTTTTGGGGATGTTTATCCGCTTCCAGAAGATCAACAGGTTATTGACCTATTAATTTATTCTTGTGGGGTCAGAAATTGTACACTTTTTTGTACCTTTAAGCACATATTTAGAACTATTTCTGATTGTTGTTTATTTGCACATATCATAATATCGATTTGTACTAACAGGAATGGGCACATAAGCAGTACATTGCAAAACACCATCAGGGTCCTTCTCAGCAGTGGGGCAACTTCTACTATTTTAGGATGCAGAATATAAGGTCTATTATTTTCCAGCCATGTTGTGTTGAATATAAGGCCTGGTTTATATCTGTCAATATTGGGCCCATTTTGATAAAAGAAACAGTTTTCAGTTAGTTATGAAACAATCATACTTTTAGGGTTTGGTGAAGTATCAAGATCATGCGAAGGACTTTTTGTTTCTCTTTGAAACTTCCCATACAAATATACGTAGTTCCTTATGAGATAATGTGATATAAACCTGTACCAATATAGAAATTATAGGGAAGGAATGGAAAACTGTATTATTTAGATAAATCCCTGGACTAACAGATCTCACAGGGACTGTTTTACAATTCACACATTTAAACAGATTATTTTACAAAGATACATAACTGATAACCTTTTTTCTAATTTAATGCCTACCCACAACAGGCTGCAATACCCTATTTATTCACACACAATATTAACTAACTGAATAACTGTCTCAAACTGCCATATCAATAACTGTCCATCAATTCTCCCCTGTCACAATTAATTCTGCCTCCTCCCCCCTCTTATAAACATTACTTATATTATAATATACATTTACTAATAACAAATAGTCTAACATAATGCAGCACTCCCAAACCATAGAATCCATGCAGAATTGGGAATACAAGTTCTTGTTCGGGACCACAACTTGCATGCCTAATTCAATCATTTTTGTGTATTTCAGTGACATATATTTCATTGGAGGCTTTGGTACTGTTGCCTGGGTGGATGTAAAGGAATATGAAACCCTTCAACCTGACAAGATTGCAGTTGATGGGGGTGAGCAGTATCTGAAGGTAATTTTTCTTAATTCTAACTCAGGATTTTAAAGGAAAAAGACTTCTGTTTCTTACCTCTAACTCAAATAGTTTCTTTCTTACTCCATTTAGAAGAACTTTATGGATTTGGTTTCTGGAAAGGAGATTATAACTTAAGCATAGTAGCTGGAGAGTGGAGATAGATGCATTATGCATAACTAAATGAACTTCACGAACTTCACTCAGGATTTATGGATTTACTTGTTATTCATTACTTTTTTCCTTTTATTCACTGATGTTCCTAAAACAGGTAGTTAAATTATTACTTTAGTTTTCCCGTGTCCTTACCCTTATTAGTTATATCTCCCCTACCAGAAAATAACCCTCAAACCAAACTTAGGTCGATCTCTGAGTCTAACAGTTTCAGTCAAATCTTTTCCAATGACATTGCATCACTTATATACTTGTTCATATGATTATCTAAAATCTGTCCTTGAGTAAAAGAATCTGAGCATTGGTAAGGAAATGAAGGAAACTGCGGGAAACTGAGAAAGTGAAAGAGAAACAAGCCAGATTACCCCAAAGAGCAATCTCTAAAACTCATGTATATCATATGATGTTGGTCTCAGTGTTTGAAGGCAATTGTTATGATGGCTAATTATCTCTAAACATTTAACCGTCACAAACTAATGTCTAATACAACATACACTAATAGCTTCTGTAACTAAACAAATGACTAACCTACTGGTTTGATTGGTCTTAAGTTATCTATATCACTTCATTGCTTGGTTTTATTTTTTTGAAATAATAGGAACTCAATGCAATATTCTCAAAGCCCTTAAAGAAACTACTATCTAGTGAGTCTGAGGTAGATGACGCAGCACTCATATCCATCGACAGCAAAGGGACTGATATTAGGGTCCGTCAAGGTGCCCAGGTAAGCTTTTATTACAACTGTTAGATTGACTATCTAATATTTTGTAGCTTCTGTTTTTCTTAGTATTATTTAATGTCTTGTATGCAGTTCAACATTCAGAGGATATCATTTGATGAAGGGCAGACTGTAGAAACATTAGAAGAAGCCAAAGCTGCTCTTCAGAAATTAATACACAAAGGAAAAGTCTGCAATTTGCATAAATAAGTTGTTGATTTGCAGAAATAAAAAGTTGCGCGTGCGTAATATTATCCTCTCCCTTTGACAGTAGTAGACAAGATTGAAGATTCCGAATCCTTCAAGCTTCTAATCTTTGACTTTTTTTGGACACATTAATTTATACTTGTTGGGTGTGGCTGACATGCACCAGAAATTGTATCATAAGTGCAACTGCAAGGATGTATTTTATTAAGGCGGGTGGATCACATAGTTGGGTTCACTGCTGTCAATAATTACTGCAGTCACTGCTGTTAGTTGATCTTAAACCGTTAGATTGAGATAAGATAACTCATATTATGACTTCGGCAAATCAGATATTTGAAATCAACTGTCTGATTTTCAACGGCTGAGATCATTGACAGTAGTTTTTGTTGAATGCATTAAATCCATTTGTCTCGCAATGCTTTTTGTGTGCTATACTCAAACTAGAAATAATATAAGATGTAAAAATGAAACTATGTGAGGCTATGCTAAATTTGGCCTAAACTTCATTCAAATTAAAATACTGTAATTTAATTAGTGCACTTATGGTTTTCTAAATATTCTAAATTGAAGTATATATATATATATGTATGGTTTTCTAAATTAATTATATGACAATGAGTTCTTTAATATGGTTTTCTTTTCACATGTTTTCGAAATTTTTCTCAAGATAAACTAATTACCAGATACACTTTACTTTGTCTCTATTGTCATAATCAAAACACCCTTAAGATAAATACATGCACTTAATTGAGGGTCCATTTAAATCCTTATCTCACTAATCACGTTCTGGCTCTATTGGGCAGATTCAAAGATGCTAATTATAGATGTTCCATTCTAATGATTGTTATTTAGCTATCCAAACTCTATTAATTGTAGGTGGAAACCTAAATTAAAAGTAACATGACTGTCTTAATGTTTACTAGGGTAGGGTCTAACTAATTCAACCTCTTAAGTTGATTGAAATTTAGACAAGAAAAGTCAACATGACAAAACCGTACTCTTCAAAATTAAATTACACTAACTATAACAAAGAAAAAAAACTACCATATCTAATGTAGTATCTTTACACAATGATTTTTGCCAATTTCAGAGTTCTTTTTTTCCTTCTTTCATTCAAATTTTGTTTTGGCATAAAAAAGTGAAATCTCTTGTCTTATCTTGATAAGATGAACAACATACAAAAACATGTTGAAACAAAGCCAAAACACTTAATAATTTCATAAAAACGACAAAGAAATTATGGGCACCCCACTAACCTGTCAAAAATCAATCTTTATAACATCAAAACAAAATTACCATTATCTTCAATAGAACATATTATTACTCAACAAAAACAACCAAAACCAATTTTACCAATTACCAATTCTCTATCTCAACTTATCACACCATCTACCTCAAACAAACGCTTTTCTCTGTCTTCTGCCAAACACAAGCCAACCAAAAAAAAACATATACTTTTGTTCTTCCAACAATCATCAAACCAAAACCTTACATAGCTTCAACAAAAAAAAAACCAAACATGGAAGAAGCTACTAGTTTTAGTGTAAATCAAAACCATAGTGGATCACCAATAACCAACATAGCTGAAGATTATCTTTTTACTATTATCCTTCTTCTCCCTATAGATGCAATTCTCTCTTTATCTATGACTTGCAAGAGATTCAAAGCTTTAACTTCATCGAACACACTTTGGAAATCCTTGTGCAAGAGAGACTTTGGTTCAACATGTGTGGATTCACTACTCAAGTCCAATCACCATAATCATCAACATCAATTTTCATGGATGAAACTATACAAAGAAGTTTATCAGATGGATTCTGTTTGTTGTCATAAATTGTCATACCCTCATGGAGATTTGGATTTCCCTACAGCAAGAGCTTCTCACTCTCTCAACTTTGTTTCTGATTGTCTTGTCTTGTTTGGTGGTGGATGTGATGGAGGTTAGTTTCTCTTTCCATATTCTTTTTTTGGTTATTTTATGTTGTCTATCTTCAAAAATGATTCAAATGCTTCTGATTTTGGATATTATATATTATATATTATAATCTTATCTATCTTTTTTTGTATATCATGGCACCTAGTTTTGATAAAGAGAGACAAGTTCTTTACCCTAAAAAGAAAAGGATATTAAATTAAAAAATTTAATTACACTTTTGGTCTCAAAATTATATAATTTTGATCTTGGTGTTAAAAGTTAGACAAGTTAATAGAGGGAAGGAGCTGATTGTAACAATTTGATACGAGGAGAACCCAATTCGTGCAATTAAAACACGAAGACAATAATTACACAATCCAATTCGTGTAATTGAAACACAGACCATAATTGCACTATCGTGGCACTTGGAGACCAAAAATGCAATTAAGTCTAAATTTTTGAGATGGCATGGCCTTATTTGCAACATTGGGTCATCTAACAGATTAGGTGTTACACTATTTTAGCTGGTTATAGCTTAGGGAATAGGGCTTTTATTTGATAATGAATTGCATTTATGGTTATTTTCATGTCAAGTTTCTTATCACTGTACTTTATTATATGAGAGATTTGATGTATGTATTAGTATAAGCTTTCTTTTTTAATTCTTGTTACAATAATTTATTTATGTAAATTGGGATTCTATAGCATGTCAACTTGCCTAGGAAACACCAAGTTGATGATCTTAGCATACCTGTGGACTCCTAATATTATGTCCCTTTTTGGGGCACATGCTACCATATGAATTATTTATACACTACCTTTTTTGCCTTGCAATGTATATGTTCATTGAAGAGAGTGAGACTCCTAATAAAGGGTTAACTACATGATATACAAGGTCTTTTACATCTCATATTAATGAGACTGTCTAATGAACAAAAGAGTTTCATTTCATCACAGTCTTTTGAAGAACAAAATTAAATAAAGTTGTATCCTCTCATTGGAATTTTAGTAAAAGGGCAATTATTAACTAAAGCAAACACTATTCATCATTAGGCACATTCTTCTTGTTTAAAATTCTGCAGAGCCTCTCATTGTTATGAACTGTATGTTTTAATTTCTTTTTCTTTTTCTTCTTCTTCTTCTTCTCTAGTCCATTTCTAAGACTGTTTTAAAACCAAGTTATGTCTTTGTATGATACAAAGTTTAAGGATAGTACCCTTTATAGGAAGTTTCTATTTCTCTTGACAACCTTGTTAATGGTTACCACCACGGGTCCTTTACAGCCTCTCCAGCCAAACCTCGACCGTTGAATTAATCTAACAGAAGAGTATAAGTTAGATTAATCAAATGGCCGATGGTTCACTTAAAGAGGTTGCAAAGGATACAAGTAGAATACTCACGTGCTAATAAATAATATATTTGTTCTGTGCTTTGTTTTAGGACGACATCTCGACTTAAAGAGGTTGCAAAGGATACAAGTAGAATACTCACGTGCTAATAAATAATATATTTGTTCTGTGCTTTGTTTTAGGACGACATCTCGATGACACGTGGGTGGCATACATTGGTAATGATTTCCAGAGAATATTGAAATGGCAGACAGTCCATTCAGGCATACCAAGTGGAAGATTTGGTCATACATGTGTAGAAATGGGTGATTTACTTGTTCTCTTTGGAGGCATCAATGATCACGGAAACCGTCAAAACGATACATGGGTTGGTAAAGTTACACACAATGAAAACAAAGGCATAACATTTTCCTGGAAAATGCTTGATGTAGGAAATGTTGCTCCACCACCTAGAGGAGCTCATGCTGCTTGTTGCATTGACGACAAGAGAATGGTAATCCACGGTGGAATTGGACTTCACGGTCTCCGTTTAGGGGACACATGGATCTTAGAGTTATCAGATAGTCATTGTTTTGGTACATGGCACGAGATTGTCATCCAACAATCGCCTCCGCCTCGTTCAGGACACACGTTAACTTGCATTGCAAGAAACAGGACAATACTATTTGGAGGTAGAGGTTTAGGTTATGAAGTGCTTCATGATGTTTGGTTATTGGATACTTGTCAAGGTTACATGAAATGGATTCAAGTGCTTTATGATTTGCAAAACATACCAGATGGTGTTTCACTCCCTAGAGTTGGTCACACAGCTACAATGGTTTTAGGAGGTAGGTTGTTAATTTATGGAGGTGAAGACTCATCAAGACATAGGAAAAATGACTTTTGGATATTAGATATTAGTTCAATCCCTTTCACTTTCCCTTCAACCACAGTGAATTCCAAGAGAGTGTTGACAAGAATGTGGAAACGCTGGAAATCGAACGGATACGAACCAGAGTCTAGATCATTTCATCGTGCCTGCGTAGATCCTTCGGGTCGTTATTTGTATGTTTTTGGTGGAATGGTGGATGATTTACTACAGCTTGTTGAACCTTCTGGACTTAAGTTTGATAAAAAGCTCTTTCTTGTGGAGCTTTTGCTTCAACTTTAGAGGAATAAATAATTAAGGAAGAAATGAATCTCATGTAATGTGTTCTTTTCTTTAAGACCATTATGTTATGTGCAGTATAAATCAGATCAGTAGTATTTTAATCACATAGCTATTTCTAGTGTCATTTGTTGTTGTTGTTGTTATAGTATTTTCTATTTGTAAATATAGAAACTCTATTGATCTTACAATGACAATATCTTCTTTTAACAGCAACTACTTATAATTAAAAAGATATGCAGATGCTAAAAACATTTGGCTCTGTTCATTAGCATATGGAGTTGTGGCTTTGTTCATCAATAATTAATCTATTGCACTTTTCTATCTCTTTCTTCCTTTACTATTACATTATCCATTATATCTCTTAACTTTCTTTCTGTTCTTATTCCTTAACTCCCTAAAAAAAAAAGCTCTCTAAAGGAAATTATTATGCATATAAGTTTCTATCAATGTTCAAGTCTTCGATTATTAGAATTATTTGTGTTTTAGTTGTAAGAGTACAATTTTATCAGTTCCTTAATGTCTCTCAATTTGTATGTCTTTTGTACAGAAAAATGAGTATAAAAGATGATTTTTTCCAAACTGGAAAAATTAACTCGGTATTATTTTTCTATAATAGTTAAGGAATTGATGAATTAATGTCAATTTTGTATCATTACAAGACTGTAATTTTTTTTTTAAAATATAAAAAAGTTGGAAAAAAATAACTTTAGTATAATTTTCAGGTTAAATGGCACAATTTATATATTCTATTTATTTTGACACAACAACAATATGACTATATTTTACCAAAAAGGGACAATAAAAAGCCTATCAGAAATGAGAACAATCAACATAAATGTAGTTCAAATTTATAACCAACATGGTAATGGTAGAGTTGGTAACATGTTCTCCGTTAAGAAAAAAAATTGGATTCAATTCTTGTAATAGCTCATATAAGAGGCAGTCTAACTCCATGAGTAAAACATCAAATTTCTTGCTAACAACTTGAGAATTAATTCTATAACGGATTCAAAAGATCTAAACTTCATATATTTACTTCAATAGATAGACTCATGCAATGCAAAAAAGTATTGAAAGGGTAAAGGTACAAAAGTTTATCAATAGTGCACACACTACTTCTATTGTTTACATGAACACTCACCGCCCTTAATTGCTGAAAAAGTTGCACATACCTCTGTTTAAATGACCCAGATCTCTATTTTTTATATAATTAGGATGATGTCAATGTCTTTTACAGAGTAAAGGAAGTGAGTGTGTCATGTAAGCATACCTCAAGAAATGTGAGTGTAATTTTTCCTTTTGTATATGTGACAGCAACTATTAATGTTGAATTGAATCAGTCATTCTCAATAAATTACAACAATGAATATTCTAGTGACAACGAATATGTAATATTTTGGCCTCTTCACCTCTGCTGCAAGTTAATAATTAAACAAAGAATCTACAAAATGATTCCACAGCCATTGCTCACTCATTCAATTTTAATTTTGTTCTCCACATATCCCCAATGACCTTTTTTGGTGATGGATCATCAGGTCCTTTGTCTCTCTGTCCTGAAGTGAAATATAGCCATCCTTTCCAAAATCCAACTAAAGTCGTTTTCACCCGGTATGGTAATTTTCCAATCACTGACCACTTCTGCAAAATCGATAACATTGAAAAGAAAACTATCAGCGACATTGATAACATAGTATGATGATCCTACTTTGCAATTGGATTTCATTGTTGTTACTTGCATATAAAAGAGTAAAATGCATATTTTTTTGGCATTAACCTTCCGATTCTCAAGGAAAGGAATCCTGGTAATCCAAAAA
Source organism: Cicer judaicum (assembly GCA_037974835.1). NCBI lineage: Eukaryota > Viridiplantae > Streptophyta > Magnoliopsida > Fabales > Fabaceae > Cicer > Cicer judaicum. The sequence goes on along the minus strand of JBBPBS010000529.1, from coordinate 1,714,997 downwards.
ATGACTGGGAGGTAAGTAAACGATTCATCCTTAATTGAAATTTATTAACCACTCGAGTCCAACCACTAAGTTAGAGTACAATGCATATAAGAATGTAAGTCGACATAGATGATTGAGTATGAACAAATAAGCAGAAACAAAGACAAAATTCCTAAGAGCTTTGTAAGAGAAGTCAGTACCAAAGTATTCAAGTTAAACTGGAGCACTTCCCCATTTAAAACCATTTTCTTGGTTTCAGGGTGCTTCTCTGTTGTGCCACCAACAATAACAATGGAATTGTTTACAAGCGCCCACGCAAATTCGATATGTGAGTTTGGTTTTGGCATTGGAGGCAGCGTTTTCCACTTCATCTCGTCATCCAACATGTAAACATCAGTATAGACCACCTAACATGACAATATACAAAGAGTGACAGGTAGTGTCAAACTATGGAACAAAATCACGGATGGTTGGGTTTGATCACAAGAGGACTGAATAAAACAAGAACTGTAATTCGTAACAATTATATTTGTGACTTACCTCCATCCGACGCGAGCACTTAAAAATAGGTGACCCGGGTTTGGCCATAAAATCACCTTCTTGACCACCAATAACATAGAGACGATCATTGGCCACAACACAAGCCCTAAAATATTATATTCATCAGTAACAAATTGCAGGTGACATAAACATAGATGCTGGCATTCACATAAATAAATGCATATATATAAATCTAGATTATAATGTGTTAGACTCAAATGACAAGTCTGTTGTTTCTAATATCTAAATTTTGTACCCTAATCCGTTGAAAAACTGTATCAAGCTTTAGTCCAAATTGTACTTCTCAGCATACAACTTAGATAATCAAAAGGGATAACCAGATAAGAGAACATAATGAAAGATGATACTGCAAGTAAATACAAGAAAAATAATAAGCTACCATGTTGCCATATTCCAAAAAATCATAAAGGACACTGAATTAGGAATATAATATCCATTGGAGAAGTTAAAATGAATGGAGAGTAAAAAAGGAAACAGTGAAGTTTTTCTGACCTAAGCAACATAAGAGACCAAAATGGTTCAAAATTATGATGAGGCTTTCCTTGAAACACAGATAAAAATGAATTGCAAAAATAAACTAAAGATAATAATAGTAGTAAAACACACTGGTTTGGGGGAAAATCATTATGTATAGTTCTAATCAATATTTTGATTGCTATAGTAACACAAAATATTACTACTAATATGTTATTTCTATAGATATAGTAGCACAGTATTACTCATCAATCATCATACCAATTAAATGAATTGTGAATTAGAAAGTCACAAACCTGTGAGGTCCTCCACGGGGAATGGGTATTTCACTTCTCCACTCTTTTTCTAATGCTTTTCCATCCTTCACAGCAAGACTCCAATGTTCTAATCCAGGCGTGTGTCGATTCTCCTTACTTCCACCCATCACATGCAATCTACCTCTCCAAAGTTGAGTTGCTGGTGCATATCTGAAATTGAGTGCAATATTGTTAAAATTTTCTGCCCAAAATATGATACAAGAAAAATTACATACATGAAATTAAGCTAGTGAGCAACAAGAACAAAAGCCTTATCCCACTAGAGTCAACTACATGAATCAAACAAACACCATAATGTCCAACCAAATCACATCTAAACTCTTAAGACAAATCATCCCAAACCACAATTTTTTTAGAGCCAAAAAATTAAGTCAGAAACAACAACAAAAGCTTTTTCCTAGACTAAATGAATCAAACTGCCCCTTAAATGCTTATCCAAGTCACCTTCTACGTCCATCAAAAGTCAAATTAGTGAAACCTGACTGAAACTGGAAAGAATGACATTTTTAAGCTTAGTCTATTCAGTTTCCAGAATAGTTAACAGTATAATGTTTTTTGCATAATAATTTTATCAATATCAGTATAAATATCATTATTATAAATAAATAATAACACATAACATAACTCCTCATGTTTTCACTTAGTTACGCATTTTATATATATACAAATCCCACTTCTCTATCTTTTGCTGTGCTGTTGTCTATATTCCCATTACTTCTTCAAAACTTCAACTTTCCAATTCAATTAGTTGAAGATAATTTTGGTGAACAGAGATGAGATGAACCTTTCAGACACCTCTGCACATCCTAGTTCTCTATCATGGTATTCAAGGGAGATCAAGATTCAGCATTGGTAAATCTTTTTAATGACTAAAGTATGAAAGTGACCAATAGAATGAGTCTTCAGTACACCCTGAAGCAACATAAAGAACTAAAAAGGGGTTGGGGGGGGAACATCTTTGACATCAATATCTTCATTCCGGCATAAAGAACTAAAAAAAGGGGGAAAATAATTTGAAGCACGTCAATTGCAAAGGATTGTCAGAAATAAATAAACAAACAATTGTGATGTGGTAATTTGACAGAGTATGTACATACATTGTTCATATATACATACCTGGGGACTGGCAAAGAAGGGAGATCCTTCCATTGCTTTGTTTCAGTGTCAAGCACAAAGTTGCGTGCGGTGGGACCTCTACATTGAGGGCCATACTGCCCAGTGACTATATAAATGTATCTTCCATCTGTCACCATTCCCAAATGTGAATGCGCCATTTCTTTCGGCATATCAAATCTTCCTCCCCAAGTTCCATCATCAAAATTATATATATCAACATGAGAATGCACCTGCAAAACACAATAGAATATAACAAAAAACAGTCACACACATTTGAAAGAACTTATTTGGACGAATTATGCAGTGCTAATTAATCCCTAGCATGTAAGTGTTTCGACTATCTTATGGAAAATGTCTGTAATATATCTATGCTCCATGTAGCTTATTATCGTAAACTATTTTAATCTTACTCGGAATTTACTCTCATTTCCTTTTCAATGTTAAAAATAACTTATACATAAAAGCTCTAATACAACAAAAGCTCAACTGTAGAATTTTTATAGCTCTTATACAGGAAAAGTTGTTAGAAACAGCTTAAGCATAAACATGCTTATACTATAAACATTTACTCTAAACATGTTTAACTAAGCTTGTTAGAAACAAATTATACATAAATGCTCTTAAATACAATAAACACTTAAGTCTACGTTTAAATTTGCTTATAAACAACCTATCTAAACTTATACATAAGCACTTGACCAAGTGTTTGAGAGAGCTTACAAAAGTAGCTTATATCTAATATGAAAACAATCTCACCATATTTTCTATTTGACTATAGAGCTATAATAGAAGTAGCTTGTACATAAACACCCAAATAATACCTCTGCCCCAAAATATGAGCAAACCTTGGTCAACGAAAGTTAATGTATTTGGTCCAAATTAAACTAGGACATAAGCTTTTTATTCAAAAAAAGTGCTTAACTAAGCTGCATGTGAATTGAAAACACCCCTATTGCAGTGTTAGTGAAAGAATTAATAATAAAGTGATTAAATTGAGAATTAAAAAAAAAAAAAAAAAAAAGAAAGGGAACGAGAATGTTACCAAATTAATGGTGCCATAACCAGCAAAAACAAAGAGACGATTTCGAATCTGAATAGCAGCACCATCTAGACGAGGAACAGGTGAAGTTTCCATCTTTTCCCAATTGAGTTGTGGACCAGCCAAATCGGCATAAGCATCTGCCAGCAATCTTCCACTACTACTAATACTACTACCATTCTTCTTCTCTTTCTCTTTCTTCTTCTCTTTTGTAGGAACAATGATTGTGGAAGCTTTGGAATCGAAAACAGAGAAAGATGATGAAGAAGGAGATGAAGAAGAAGAAGAAGCCCAGAGAAAATCTGCAATGAGAGCAAACCCTAGAAGACCAACGCAAATCACTACCAATTTCGCGGAACCGACTTTTACTGATGCACGAACCATTTCATTCGATTAGATCCACCGTCAATTGCAATTACAATTTTCTCACATTTTCTCTTATTTTCTCTCTGTTTTTACTTTCATGGTTACTTTACTCCTCTCTTGTTTTATTTTAATCCCTAATAATATATGAAAAAATAATTTAATTCTTTTTTTTATCAATAATAATAATATTTTCTCAAAATTGATAGTAATAAAGTTATACTAAGAGATGTAAGGTTGAATTTTTAAATGTAGTTTGATTTCTATTCTTATCTGCAATAAATTATTAACTATATTATCAATATCGACAATCATTGAAAATCACTTAAAATATAAACAAATATCGATCTTGTTTTTAAAAGTAAAAGTTTATAATTCATCTTTTTCTAATGAGTAAGTGTGGTTAAGTTAATATAGATTCGATAAAAATAAAAAAATAATAATAATTTGAGTTTCAAGATGAGACATTCATTTTTCCTAATTTTTCCAAACCCATACAAACTAGGTCACTTTGAATTTTTCTTGGATGAATTGAAATTTTCATGAAATCATGTAATGGAAAAAAAAAAATCTCAAAGGACAAGTTTTTCTATGCATTATAAGTTTTTCTATCCAAAAGAAAAATAAAAAACATAGTAGTTAATGATTGGACGGTCTATATTTCAAACTGAGTAGTTTTTGTTTTAGTAAAAAATCAAAATTTATTCATATAATGTTGAATGCATGAAGAAAAGAATTGCAAACACCATAAAGAAAGCTTGTATTCTATATAGCATGTTAGCATAATCACAAATATGCTTCATACATCTAAGAATTTTCACTGCATCCAACATTACCAAAGTTTACAGATCCTAGAATAACATCAAACCAACCAAACCATAGCTATACAACTATTTAAAGAGATGGAAAAAAATAAACACAAACAATTTCTTCCATCTTAATCTATAATAATAATTTTCTCTCAATATTATATATATTCCACCACCACTAATAATAGAGGGGAAAAGAATACTATCTAAGAACCACCAATTAGATGATGATGCTACAAACATTCATTTCTTGCTCCACACATAATTCTTGTTAAACTGGTATGACATCATTCTTGGACATGTCCTCACATCTTAAGACTATACCCTCCAAGCTAGCTGGAAAAATACATTTGAACCATTGGCAACCTGTTGTGATTGGATCTGGTGGAGGAACAATCATAAGCACATTCTCATTCCTTTGAACAACCCCCATTACACTCACTGTGCTTCCTTCTTTAACATACCTGAATTAGAAATCAAGTTATACCAGTGTTTGGAAACAACAACTTAATTAAGTGTTTCTCATATAAGTGTTTATGTCTAAGCTATTTCAATAACAAGAGATAAAAGACAGTCAAATTGTTTTCATAAGCTATCCCAGAGAGTTTATGAAAATAAGCTGAAAACAATTTATAAACATATCATAAGGTGTTTCTATAGACTATGTCAAATAGTCTCTCATAAGTGCTATATCAGTAAATAAAGTCAAACAAGTCAATACAGATAGACCCTAAAGTCATATCATCTCTCTTAAACAATGACTTGACATTAGATATAAAACTACCTAAAAACACATAATAAACTATGTTACTAAAAAGAATCAAAGGTTACAAGATTTGAACCACGCGGCAATACAAATTTAGGGTTTGTTTGCTACAACTTTTCTTAAAGAAAATCACAAATAATCACTATTTTGAGTTTTCATCTGTTACAAAATTTTAAAAAAAGAGAATCTGAGAAAAAAAATCTAAAAAGTACTTCAAATGATGATGTGTTTTGACTTTTGAGAAGCTTCTCTTAAGAACTATTCTCAATAGATGAATTTCTTTAAAATGTGATTTTTATTATCGTAACGAACACAAAATAGCTTCTATTTTTCTTAAATCTAAATTATTGAACGTCAAAATCATTTTGTTTATAATTAATAACAAACAGACCCTAAATTCAAGTTTATCTGGCAGCATAAGTCACACATCAAAGCTGGCTGCAATCAAATCACCCTTCTTCAACAAAAAGATAAAAAAGTTACCCTTCTTCAAGCCGCATGATGCGGTCGTCACTTGACAGATTTCTCTCCCCCAACCATCGGAGGAACTCGGGAGACAACTCTTCTTTAGTTGGATTTACATTGATGAGAACTGAGTCATCAACATAAGGAGTCACTCTTGCTCCATGACCAGTCTTAACCAATGCCCTTAAACCGGACTGGAAATCTGAGATGTAAAAGTCAACCACACGCCGCTGTCACAGAAGAATATCATTAGTTCAAAACAATAAGACATTAAAGCATTATTGTCAACTGCAGATCATGGAAAATAGGGAATTGATCAAATTCCGCTCTGCTACAGTACTATAGCGCCGTTGTAGCCGCAATTTGACAACATTTTTTACCAAAAAACGTAAAGCAGAACAATAATAATTTGTTCAAATTCCGCTACACAACAACACAATAACCGCTATTTGACAACACTGCATTGAAGTATTTTAAATTTATTCACAAGACATCGGAGTAAATTATTGAAAGAAAAAACCAAGTAACTCACTTCAAGCAATCTAAGGCCCCAAGAAAATCGGCGATGCGTAGGATTGGCAGCTTTTGAGTTCCATCCTCGATACTCATATAAACTCGTTGATGTATATACACATCTGGGAACTTTCTGGAAAGATGACTCGAGAGGCACATTACCGCAAGTGACAACCTACAGTATCACAGCCAAACATTACTCTCATTAAAGCTTGTATTATAATTAATGGGAAAGTGTACATGTTAAATCAATCAAGTATAATCTTCTCATCCACATCATTATATGTTCTAAGAGGAAAAACACTGATCAAAATAAGATAGGGTGAAGTAAATAGTGATGTGTACATGACGAGTCAAGTACCTACTTTTGTTAAGATTTTGATGCATACCAGGTACATATCACAGGTGTACCCAATATGTACGAATATCAGATACGCATCCGATACGTGTACAAACTACACTCGACAAAAAGAAGTACTAATGCTCCAGAGGTTTATAGTGTTCAACCAAGGAATACTAACCTAAATGCTTTCATTAAGTATCATTCAACGTTCATTCAACGAAAATAAAATTATATCATACCGCTAATATCGTTATTAAAGACTTTCGGTTCATGATGACATTTTCCTACAACAATTATTTTCTATCTTTGTTTCGTATGAGGTCATGTCGTGTCTGAAAAATCCTACAAAACTCACTACCAAAGCCTTTTTCACTAAATGGGATCAGCTACATGGATCAAACAGCACCATAAATCCCTATCACAGGTCATGTCTAATAATAGACTAATAGACCATTAAATGATTTAAATCTAAATCCTTCTCAATTTTGACCTATAGTAAAATATAGTTTATCTCAATAACCTTTTAACTCTTTCAAACTATCCTTCTCAAGAGCTACCTTTTTTTCCTAATCATGTCTTGTCTGGTGCGATCACTCCTTCGTCATAATATTTTAACCTAACAACACCAAGTTTATTTTCTTGTTAGCTTCTATATCATTTGTCAAAATCCTCAAGTATAGGGATTCAGTTGAATAGGAGTACTGGTAGGGATTTAGTTATATATGAATACTTATATGGATTTAGTTATATACGAGTACTAATAGGATTTGGTTGTTTAGTAATCTAGTATATATATATATTTATATATATCTCTGATGTATTGCCAACATATTTCAATTCAATAATATAATTTACTCTAATTCTTGAGATGGTATCAGAGCTCTCGATCTTTGATAGCCTTGCTTCCGCATAAACCCTAGCCGCCTTTATTGCGGTAAACTTGAGCCACCGTCATTGTGGCCCTTTGCTGCCTTCATTGCAGTCTGGAATGGCCTTGTCACTACATCTTGGTGCCTTCATTGTGTGTAGTGATGGTTGTTATTGATGGCCTTTATTGTTTGGATAACCAAGACTCAGCTCCAAAGTTATTCAACAACAATAACTCATTTTTTCCAAAATCAATAAAAACCATTAGGGATAAGGTTCTTTTGTATCATTGTCGCCTTCATTGCAGTTTCCTTTTTCCTGAAACCTTAGCGACCTTCATTGTGGCCCTTGCTTCCGCATAAATATGTCACCTTCATTGCGGTTTCATTTTTTCTGAAATCGTAGCCACCTTCATTGTGACCCTTGCTTCTACATAATTTGTAGCCTTCATTGCAGTTTTTTTTTTTTCTAAAACCTTAGCCACCTTCATTGTGGCCCTTGCTTCCGCATAAACTTACTGTCCTCATTGCGGTTTCTATTTTCCTGAAATCTTAGCCACCTTCATTGTGGTCCTTTTGCCGCCTTCATTGCAGTTTCTATTTTCCTAAAAGCTTAGCCACCTTTATTGTGGTCCTTTTTGCTGCCTTCATTGCAGCAACTTGAGATTTCTTTTTGGCCTAATTTGCACTCCATATAACTCCTCCCATGACAACCTTGCAGATCTTCTAACTAAAGGGCTAAACAGTAGCAACTTTGAAAGAATTGTATTCAAGCTGGGAAAGGAGAACACCTATTCACCGGCTTGAGGGGGAGAGTCAAAATCCTCAAGTATAGAGATTCAGTTGAATAGGAGTACTAGTAAGGATTTAGTTATATATGAGTACTAATAGGATTTGGTTGTTTAGTAATCTAGTATATATATATATATATATATATATATATATATATATATATATATATATATATATATATATATCTAATGTATTGCCAACATATTTCAATTCAATAAATATATTTTACTCTAATTCTTGAGATCATTCAATCCCATTTAACATTCCAATTTCCAGGTCTTATATTAATGCGGTCAATTTTTTTAAGCTATTTGGTAAAATTATAACAGATAAAATTTCAATACTACACATATTCACATTCATACAGAATCAAATATAAAATTGTGCAATCATAAAATTTCTTATAAGTAATGAAAATCAATTTTCACAAAATCACGGTCAACTCTACTAGTAGATTTTCAACCCTTCCAGCATGTTATTTAAAAAATGACACATTTGAAAACCTCTAGTAAATTATAAGAGCAAGCAAAATACTTCTAAAACAGGTGAAAAATAATTTTTAATAAAATGTAAAATCAGACAGATGCATAGTCAAGCATTAAAGTTATATATTTGAGAGCATGTTTGGATTGGCTGTGAGTTCGGTGACATGGTGGCACTATGATTTTGCTGAAGCTTCAAAATGTAACTGTTGCCAAAATCACAGCAGAACACCGTAATTCTGTCAAACTCAATGTCAATCCAAACAACCATTGAAATTAGTATAGTATCATATGACATAGAGAATAATAAACTCAATAGAAGCAGAAGCGAAACATACCCCGGAGACCTTCACAAATTGCCCGTTCTTTGCAGTTCTAAGCTCAGAGTCTGGATAATTAGCAACGAAGCCCATGATAGCTCTTCTCCCCCAATAAGTGTTCCAAGTGAAAGACGCAGAAACTAAGCCCAAGAGAATCACAACGACAATAAGGAGAATGGGATTGTGAACGGCTCCAAGAATAAAACCGCCGGCAATGAAACCCATGACAAAAAGCAGAATTAATAACCAAAACATGGCCTTTGGAAAATTCCTTCTGAAGGAATACTCATCACCTTGACTAAGAACAGTAACAGCTTGATTGGGGACAGCAGCAGCAGAACCTTGCATCTTCATAGAACCTGTCGCTTCCAAAGGACCTGACACTTTCCTAGGCGCACCAGACGAGTTTAGCGGGCCAGACGTTATTGGACCGGATGTAATAAGACCTGTTGTGGGAAGAATAGGAGGAAGAGGACCGGAGTTTTGACGCCCGGTTGGAGTTACTCCACCGGATTGAGGACCCGAAGACTTTTTAACCGGTTCCCCGTGCTTATTCAATGGCCCGGAATTCGATTTCTTTACACCAGCAGACATGGAACCTGAAGTAGTATAGATAGCCCGTGCAGCAGCATTAGGATGAATCGGTCCAGAATGTGAACCAGCTCCTCCAAAAGATGTTGCTCGTGATGGAGCACCCCCTGTTATTGGTCCAGATTTTCTAGATTTAGATCCATCGACGGGAATATCAAACATTTTTCCCAATTCTCCTGACTTCTTGATGTCTCCACCGGTATATGGCATGGCCGCTGAGGACATCGTTGGAGTCCTTTCTTTTGGCTGCTCTGGCCGCCCTGATACGTAAAGGCCATTGCTAAGCTGATGAGATGGGATTCTAGAACCCATCTACCTTCTATGGAAGAACTCTTCTGCGAACTCGCGCAATTGTACTACCAGAAGTTGATACTGGAAAAGTCTAACTGTCAAAGTGATGCTGAAAGTTTCAAAATTGAAATACACAGAAGAAATAGAATTAGTGATCAAACCAAAGTTAATTATTGCACTTAATTTCTATGTTGCGTAGCGGAAAGAGTAACAGAAAACGTATATAACTAGCAGATAAAATAAAACTCAAATAATGATGAGAGCAACATTAAGCTTTACAACAAACTTTGTCGCTTTATATTCTTAACTGACATAAACCTAACATAGATTGCCAGTCAAAGTGTTGAAAACATAACAAACCGTGTTTAAAATTAAGACTCCAAATGTAATGTGGCAACAAAAACATGAAAATAACCATTTCCAATCATATAGCAAGCAAATCACGTGTCGATCGCCACTCAAATAACTACAAACAATTGAGAAGAACTAAAGAATATGATAGTCAACTTCCTAGCACCTTCAACGCACGCAAATACAAATGCTTATTGAATATATCAACTCACCAATAAGTTACATTATGAGAAGACAAACGAATCCATAGAACAAAGAAAGACCAAAAGAGCATACACGTTCATCAGTTCTTAAACAATTACATACCAATAGGAGAAAAGCATTTCTACACAAATAATTATGCAGACACATTCTATCATAATCAGTGTCCACCCACAAATTTCATGCCTAACAGTACACTGATTATTGAATATATTAATGAAGAAGAGCTGATACTAAAATTTATCAGACAAAAATTCCTGTAGTGGAACAATTTTTGGTGCACAGCGAAGCAAGACTCAAGAGAAATCAAGTCTGCAACAATCACTAGTTTCACAAACAAACAAAATAATTATCAGACTCTGATACCATATTTGATTTTTATATTAGACCCAACTCATCCTTACAAAATCGGTTTATAAGATAACCGGTGCCTCTATTTATAAACTCTTTTAATGTCAACATCCAAAAGAGTCAATACCCCCATTTTTTCAAACTTATGCCATGAAACAAGGGACCCTGGATCCATTTTCTCCATACATTAAAAATGGTGGAAGTCACACATAAAATAATTACAAGTTGGCATTTAAATTCTTGGTAGATTAAATAATTCCTAAGAAATTGACAAATCAAATATATTAAAAAATAAAAAAAGGAAACTTCCATGACTATCCAACCCATCAATCAAGCACAAAACAAGCATCCAAAAAAAATTCAAAGTTACATCAAAAAAATGAAAACTTTCAAGGGAATTTCATGATTTTGAGAGCAAAAAATTTACAAGAAACCAATGTCATACACAATGGAACTAAAAAATCAAGTTTTTAAGCAAAGGGTAAGAGCAAAAAATAGACCCACATAACAATTTGAACGATCTAAATAATGAAGCTACGATCTCAAAAACAGTGAGTCTAGTAATATTCAAAGTTCAATGTTATATTCATTTTTTCACTACAAAAAAATCAACAAAAAAAAACATAGAATAATAAAGAGGGTTTGATAATTTGCATAAAATAGAAAAAGAAAGGAAATGAGAAAGATCTAAGACAGAATAGAGAAAAGGGTAAACATACCTATCTGAAATCTGGAAGAAAAATCATATGATAGGTACATATCAAAAACTATAGGAAAAAGAAAGAAAAAAAACAGTGTGAGTGTGAGTGTTGTTATTGTTTTATAGAATTGGAGAGTTGCTCGGAGAATCTAAGGTTTTGATGTTGTGAGAGACTGAGGTTTGAGAGATGAGCCGCAACAAAATTGTTTGATTTTGTGTCTGGTTTTTTGGTTATGTGAAGAAAAAATAAAATGAGAAAATGCATCGAACCATGTATATATGATCTATGTTTTTTAATTCAATTTATTAATGTTATAAATAAGTTAATATGATTATATGGAATATAGTTCAATTTTGATTTGCACAACTGAAAGAGTATATATATTTTTAATATTGTTGATTGATTTTGTATGGTAAAATATCAATTGAGTTTAATTTTAATTACTTTAAATTAGTAAAGTACTTGTGCCTATAGTACATAACTTTTTATTGGTAATGAGATATAATACATAATTTAATTTTGATGTGTAGAAAAAGAAAACATACACATATATATGTTGTTAATAAATTTTATGTGGTAAGAAATTTATTTGACTTTAATTTTAATTATTTTATAAGTTTCATAGTTGTGATTAATTAATTGTATATAAATCTTTATATTAATGGTGTATATATATATTAATTAAATAAATTATTTCATAAGTACAACTCAACTTGTAAGAATATTTAATGTATTAAAATATGAATTTAAATTTAATATATCTTTTTATATTCAATAAGTGTGAGTTTCAGTGATAGTGTTAAATTTTAAAAAAAAAATTAAATGAATAAATTATTTACTATGATAGTATATTATCATTTAAGATCGGTCTATTGATAAAAAAATTAATTCATTTTCTACAAAAATTGAATTTAAATTTTGTTGATGATGTAAAAAACTTTCATAAGTTATATATAAGTCTCTCTAGATGCTTTACTGTATTGAAAAAATTATATTATAATAACTAGTGATAGAAAATTGATAATAGGATTATAATTTAAAAAGATGTTAGTTAT
>JBBPBS010000529.1:1684535-1694972 GCA_037974835.1 Cicer judaicum | reverse complement strand
AAAAAATTATAATTTGATATTAAACTTTCAACTGGGACAATAGTCTACTATTTTATTTTTATCAGATTTTACATTTAATTTTTGTAAAATAATTTTAAAATAGTATCTTTAAATATTTTAATATTCTATAAACAATTTAATTTAATTTAATAATACAATATAAATTTAAATATTTATTTTAAAATATTAATAATAATTTACAAATTTAAAATCAGTTTTGATAAAATACACATATAAAATCAATTTTGATCCAAACAACTTTAATTTATAAAAATTACATTCCCATTAAAATATTTAAACAAAGTTTCATTTGTATCCAATTCGCGTTAAACAAAAACCAATTTTATCAAAACTAATTCTATAAAAATTAAATTTTTTAATTTATATCCAAATCAAATATATGCTAAAAAAAGTATGGTAACGTGGCTATAGAAAGTTAACTCGGTGTGGTTGTGAAGCTACTAATTTTAGCTTTTAACTTGGACGTGCTTTCTTAACGTGGAACAATGAATGTCATATTTCAAAATAGATTATAAATTGGAAGATTCTTGTTTGTCGGTATTCGCAGCATATACCACCGTCACCGGCAAGACCGGTGGTGCTCTACAACCCTTTCCTACGTACACGACATGTCGTTTGTATTAATCATGATTTGATGCAAAGTTCAAGGAAAGAAAACAAATATTGAAATAACTTTATGTGCAAGCAAGATTTTGAAAATCTTTTAATACTTTTATGGTAAATGATTTTTCAGTCATTTGAGTAATTTTGATATGGTAGATACTCAATTTTATTTCTAATTTTCTTTATTTATATCAAGTTAGATATTTATTTAGTAATAATTTTAAAATAGTTAATTCTACTTAAATAACAATGTTAAAAGATTGTGAATCGACGTATTAAATGTGACATAATTAAATCTTAAAAATCTATTTGACATTATTTAAATTTCAGAACTTGTCATGTATAATGGCTAATAGACTGTTGTGAAAACTGGAGATCAATGAGTGATTAAAACCAAGATCGTTCTTGGATTTTTCAGAAAATACAGAAAAAACGAATTCTGTAGAAAACAAAGATTGATCTTCGTTGCCTCAAGATCGTTCTTCGTTTTTGACATAAACGAATATTGATCCAATTTGAGTAGAATTTCAATCTTGTAAAGCTAAGATGAAAACACACACTTGTTAACCCAGTTCAGAGATTAACTCCTACATCTGGGGGGACTAAATCCGACTTAAAGAATCACTATAATGAGACGAAGATGATTACAATTGTTATGCTGCCAGTTTTTCTGCACTTTGAAAAACTACAGCCTAGCATTCTAGTTATTGTTCTACCCACTTCCCAATCTTGCCTTTGTTTATATGCAATTTGTTAACAAACTAACTAACTAAGGTTGTTACAAATAGTTACACCTAACTAATTAACTACCCAAAACAACTTGGCTTCTTAATTGAGTACCACTTTTAACAATTCTCCACCTTGGTACCAAATGAGAAGCTTTAGCATGTGATCCTTCAAATCAGACCCCCTAGGTCCTTGATCTTAGTTCTTGGACTTGATTTGCAGCATATCCAAACAGTGGTTGAATTTGCTAAGTGTGACAGGTTTTGTAAACATGTCTGCCGGATTGCCACTTGTGTGCACCTTTGCCACATGTATCTCACCCTTTTCAATGACATCTCTAATGAAGTGAAGTCTGATGTCTATATGCTTGGTTCTTTCATGATACATTTGATTTTTACTCAAGTGTATGGCACTTTGGCTGTCACAATTTATGCAAACAGAATCTTGCTTGACTCCAAGTTATGTGATCAATCCTTTTAGCCAAATTCCTTCTTTCACAGCTTCAGCAAGAGCACCATATTCTGCTTCTGTTGTTGATAATGACACTATGTGTTAAAGATTAGCTTTCCAACTTATTGTGTTGTTAAACACCGTGAACACATATCCTGTAAGAGATCTTCTTCTATCCAAATCTCCAGCAAAATCAGAATCTACAAATCCTTGGACTGGTTTTGATGGTTGTGAACTTTTGTTGTATTCCAAACACATGCTTTGAGTACCCTTTAGGTACCTTAGAATCCATTTGACAGCTTGCCAATGACTCATCCCTGGGTTTCCCATAAATCTGCTCGTGACACTTACAACATGAGTAATGTCTGGCCTTGAGCAGACCATGGCATACCTGATACTCGCTATGGCACTTGCATATGGCATGTTCTTCATGTCTTCTGCTTCCAGGTTTGTGTTTGGTGACATAGCTGAAGAGAGCTTTAAATGAGCTGCTAGGGGAGAGCTCACTGCCTTTGATTCACACATATTGAATCTATTTAAAACATTTCCCATGTAGCTCTCTTGAGAAATTATCAATTTTCCTTACTCTCTAATTCTGATGATTTCCATTCCTAAGATCCTCTTGGTTGGCCCCAAGTCTTTCATTTCGAATTCTTTCTTTAGCTGCCCCTTCAATGTTTTTATTTCCCTCATGCTCTTAGATGCTATTAGCATGGCATCGACATATAGCAGCAACTAAATATATGTGGCTGATGATACTTGTTTATAATAAACACAGTTATCAAAATTACTTCTAGCATAACTTTGACTAAGCATGAATGAATCAAACCTCAAATACCATTGCCTTGGTGATTGCTTTAGCCCATAGAGTGATCTCTTTAGCAAGCAGACCCAATCCTCTTTTCCTTGAGTTCTAAAGCCATCTAGTTGTTGCATTAGGATTGTTTCATTCAAATCACCATGGAGAAACGTTGTTTTGACATCCATTTGCTTCAATTCCATGTCAAAGTGTGCTAACCTGGCTAGTATTATCCTTATAGATGCATGCTTGACTACAGGAGAAAAGATTTCATTGTAGTCTACACCTTCCCTTTGAGTGAATCTCTTTGCTACTAGCCTTGCTTTGAACCTGGGTGGTTCAACTCCTGGAGTTCCCTCCTTCCTCTTGAAGATCCATTTGCTGCCTACAATTATGGAACTTGTTGGCTTGGGTATGAGTTCCCAAGTGTTGTTCTTCTCCAATGATTTCAGCTCCTCTATCATAGCTAAAATCCATTTGTTTTTGTCTTGAGACTTGACAGCTTCATTGTAGTTCATGGGATCTTCTTGTATAATTTCCTCAGTCGCATGTAATGCATAGCTAATCATGTCTGCATAGTCATATCTTTGAGTGGGTTTTGATGTTATTCTTTCTCTATCCCTGATGAGGTTATAATCTTCTAATTCCTACTCTAGAAACATGTTGTTGTTCTGCAGTCAAGAACGTTCTCCTTTTCTGTGGCTGAATTCAGGATTGTTCTTCGTTTTTCTGTGGCTGAAGTCTAGAACGTTCTTCATTTTTCTGCAACTTTCTCCACCCCAAGATCAATCTTCTCAGTTCTGTCTTGTTGAGTTTGCTGCTGTTCCAGGATTGTTCTTTGTTTTTCCTCACCTTTCTCCACCTCCAAATCAATCCTCTCATCTTTCTCCACCTCAATATCAATCATTTCATCATCCATTTCATGTGAGCCTTTATTCACAACATTGTTTACAGACTTGTATAGCTAAACCTCATGAAATTTAACATCCCTGCTGATGATACATTTCCTATTTTCAAGACACCATATCCTGTAACCTTTTACACCACTTGGATATCCAACAAAATACCCTTTCTTGGCTCGAGAAGGCAGCTTCCCTTCATTTACATGGTAGTAGGCAACACATCCAAATACTTTTAGATGATTGTAATTTGCAGCATTCCATGTCCACATTTCTTGAGGAGTTTTGAGTTCAATTGCAGTAGAAGGACTCAAATTTATCAAGTAACAAGCCGTATGGACAGCTTCTCCCCAAAATTGGGTAGGCATCCCTACATTTGACATAATGCATCTCATTCTTTCAAGTAAGGTTCTATTCATCCTTTCAGCTAGTTCATTTTGTTAAGGTGTGCTTCTTACAATCCTATGTATGTTCACACCATGAGCTTTTCAAAAACTAGTAAATTCCTCACTACAAAATTCAAGACCATTATCTGTCCTTAGAGTTTTAATCCTTTTGCCAGTCCTATTTTCAATCATAGACTTCCAATATTTAAAGGTTTTAAATGCCTCATCTTTACTTTTCAACAAGTAAATCCATACTTTTCTACTATAATGATCAAGAAATGTAATGAAATACTTGTTACCTCCATGTGACGCAATCCTTGCAGGGCCCCATAGATCACTGTGAACATATTCAAGAATTCCTTTTGAGCAATGTTTCCCCGTAGAGAACTTGACCTTATGCATTTTTCCATACACACAATGCTCACAAAATTCAAGATCACTAATCTTGTTCCCTCCTAGCATGCCTTGCCTGTCCAGAACTTGCATTCCCTTTAGACTTACATGTCCTAGCCTTTGATGCCACAAGCTGGCCTTGCTTGATGCTTGTACTGCCACTGCTACCATTCCAATCACTACTTGACCATTTAGAAGGTAGATTCCATGATCTCTTGTTCTCTTCATGATTACCAATGATCCTTTTATGGCTTTTAGAATGCCATTCTCTGCTTTGTATGAACAACCAACTTCTTCCAACATTCCTAGAGAAATTAAATTCCTCTTCAATTCTGGAACATGCCTAACCTTTGACAAAATCTTCATGGTTCCATCTTCCAGCTTCAGCTTGATTGGACCAATTCCAACTACCTTACATACTGATTTGTTTCCCATAATCACCTTGCCTCCATCAGTTTCTTTATAGTCAAGAAACCAATCTTTGTTTGAGGTCATATGAAATGAACATCCTGAGTCAAGCACCCAGTCATCATCCATGATTTCAGTTAAACTTTCCATGAGAACTTCAGTGCTTTCATATCCTTCAAAAGCTATAGCTGCATTTCCATAATCATCTTCACTATTTGATCCTTTCCCACTTTTCCACTTTGGGAAATCTTTCTTGAAATGTCCCTCCTTTTTGCATATGAAACATCTCATTTTAGACTTGTCCTTTTCTTTATTCTTGAACTTCTTTTTCTGTTTTTGATGCTTGTTCCCTGCCTTAACCTTGACAAACAATCCCTCACCACTGCTTTCTTCTTTGCCATCTGACTTCCTCTTTAATGCTTTCTTCTTTGCAGCTTGTACTTCTTCTAATGACAAAGAATCTCTACCATATAGAAGTGCATCACATAGATTTTCAAAAAGAGCTTGGTAATGAACTTATCAACAACAGGGTCTGATCCTCATCATCCACTTTTACATCAATGTTTTCAAGATCTAACACAATCTTATTAAACTCATCCATATGATTCTCAATTGACCTCCCAAGTTGCATCTTGAAAGTATATAATCTTTTTTTTAAGTACAACCGATTTGCTAATGATTTTGTCATGTATAAAGATTCTAATTTAAGCCAAATACCTGCTGCAGAGGTCTCCTTTAACACTTCCCTAAGAACCTTGTCTCCAAGACTCAAGATTAAAGCACTATGAGCCTTGTCCATGATATCCTTCTTCTCCTTTTTTGGTAGTGTGGATGCCATATCTTTCTCTCCTCCCAATGCTCCTGCCAAACCTTGATGAACCAGCATCGCTTTCATATTGAGACGCCATAACCCAAAATCATTCTTCCCATCAAATCTGTCAATTGCATACTTTGTTGATGCCATTGTTCCTTTGAATCGAATGCTCTCGTGCTCTAGATACCAATTGTTGTGAAAACTGGAGATCAATGAGTGATTAAAACCAAGATCGTTCTTGGTTTTTCCAGAAAATGCAGAGAAAACGAATTCTGCATAAAACGAAGATTGATCTTCGTTGCCTCAAGATCGTTCTTCGTTTTTGACAGAAACGAAGATTGATCCAATTTGAGCAGAATTTCAATCTTGTAAAGCTAAGATGAACACACAATTGTTAACCCAGTTCAGAGATTAACTCCTACATCTGGAGGATTGAATTCGACTTAAAGAATCACTATAATGAGATGAAGATGATTACAATTGTTATGCTCTAATGCTGCTAGTTTTTCTGCACTTTGAAAAACTGCAGCCTTGCATTCTAATTATTGTTCTACCCACTTCCCAGCCTTGCCTTTGTTTATATACAGTTTGTTTACACATTTGAATTAACAAACTAACTAACTAAGGTAGTTACAAATAGTTACACCTAACTAATTAACTACCCAAAACAACTTGACTTCTTAATTGAGTACCACTTTTAACATAAACAATAATAATTAAGGATTAAATTGTAATAAATTATGTTTTTATACAATACATTGTTGAGAAGTCTTATTCCTCAATTTTCTTTTCTTTCTCCATTGATGTTTTCTTCCACTTCTATTTATTTTCTATAAATTCTACGATATTTACAAAAACGATATGATATGATTCATGGTGGTTCTCAATTTACTCCATATACGAAAGAAAAAATCGCCATTTGGTTATTTAGAGTTTGATGAATTATGTATGGAGAAAAACTGTTTAATTCTTTTTTGTTTTTGTGGGAGAAAACTGTGATAAAATTTTCAAAGCCATAAACAAATTTGGATCGGGTAGTTTTGGTTGTCCTATTTGAAAATGTTCGAATTTACATTTTTTAATTACATTGGTTGTTTTTTTATCTTCGGTTATGTTTGGGGGGCTTTATTTAAAAAAACTTAAACTACTTTATGATGATTCTTCCATTGTTATGGTTTCTATCTTATGTTATAATTTCTTTTTTCATTGATGATTTGAGTTATTGTATTTCAGAAGGAGATTTGTTATTTCTATCTTCTATAGTGTGATGAAGCACCATAATTGCTCCTAAGTGTTGGTGTTGCTGAAAATAAAAATGAAATACTGTAAAGTGATGGTGAGTTTATGATCAAGATTGATTAATTGATAGTAGTACAAAGACAACAATAAAAAGTTATGAAAGAACACAATGAGTTTATGTTGAAGTGGTAAAGTGTGAGAAATAATAAGTTTTATGACTTGGTGTATCAAAAAGGAAGAGTTTTCTAAACTTTAAATGATTAAATAAAAAAAAATATCAAAATAGTCCTCAATATTATGTGCAAAAATAATGTTTCATTACTGCAAAAATATCAAATAAGTCATAGACTATTTTAAAATTATGATTAAGGGAGGGATTAAGTTAATACAAATTAACAGATTCATAAACAAATCCGGCCCTCCAGCGATACCGACAATGTTACCTCACGAGCTTCTCGCCTCCCGCCCTTTCCTCAAATTGGAAATCCTGACGAGTTTTTGCCTTCCGTGGGATTCGAGCCCGGTACCTAGGGGATAAGTATCGTCTCATCACAATCCCACTACCAATTCAAGTCATAATCAATCTAATCAATGATGATTGATCTGTTTGATATTAGAAATTTAAATTTCTAATGTTATAATCAAATTAACTAGTTAAGATTGAATCGTCGAATCATCAATATTAGACTAAATATATGACTCGGAAATTATAATTTCAATGATTCAACAGTTCAATCTTAACTAATTAGACTCAATATAACGTAGAAATTTCAATTATAATTGCAATTTCAATGATTCGGCGATTTAATATTAACTAATTAGAATAAGCAGGACCTAAAAATTCTAATTTTAATAATCTAATGATTCAATCTAATATAATTAGACTAAATATGTCTAAGAAATTCTAATTTCAATGATTTTATTTTAACTAATTAAACTGACTATTATTTAGAAATTTTAATTTCAAACATCCAAAGGTTAAATGTTAACTAATTAAACTTAATATAACTTCTTTTAACTAATTAAACTGACTATTATTTAGAAATTTTAATTTCAAACATCCAAAGCTTCAATCTTAACTAATTAAACTTAATATAACTTAAAAATTATAATTTAAATGATCAAACGATAATATGACTAAAAAAATTTAATTTTGATGATGCGACGATTCACTCTTAACTAATTAGACTGATTATTGTTTAGAAATTTAAATTTCGATAATCAAACAACTCAATCTTAACTAATTAGGTCGACTATGACATAAAAATTATAATTTTGACGGTTCAACGATTCAATCATATCTAATTAGACTAACTATTACTTATAAATTTTAATTTCAATGATTCAATAATTCAATCTTAACAAATTAGACTAACTATAAATTAAAAATTATAATTTTGATTATGTAATGGTTCAATCTTAACCATTAGACTAACTATACCTTTAAAATTATTATTTCAATGATTCAATATGGTTCAATATCAACTAATTAAACAAACTATGAATCTAAAATTTTAATTTTTATTATCTAACAGTTCAGTTTTTGTACTTCAATTAATAATTAATATAACATATATAAATAAATATTTATATTTTATAATTTTAATAGGTATTCATATATATTAGATTTGCTCATATTTTTCACAACAACCATTTTAGTTTGGTGGCAAATAGCTATCATGTAAACTCAAGGTCTTAGTTTGACCCCTCTTGAAAGTGTATATGAGATTTAAAAATGTTTTTTTAGAAAAAAATATAAATACTAATTAGTCAAAAATAATTTATTAATTTTTTTTAACTATTTTATCTATTTGCTACAAATTTTTTTAATGATGAAATTTCAAAAAATTATTAAAAATAAAAAATTATTTTAAGAAACTCTTCATAAAAATTATTTCTGAAAGATACATTAAAAAAATATATAATTTATATCATATTAAAATCTCTAATAATGAATATCTAAACTATTAAATGTCCAAATTGTTTTCTTAATTGGTATCAAATATGTATAAAACAACTTTTATTATTTTAAAATAATTTTTCATGAAAATTATTTTTAAAATTATAAAATCAAAATTATTTTTAAAAAATCTTGAATAAAAAAAAATGACAATGAAAAGGTGAAATTGCGTTGATGATGATTGAAGCTGAAGAATAAATAAAACCAATTAGAACAATATAAACAATATAAGTTTAAGATTCACATAATTATCAAATTCAAGAGTTTATAAAAATAAAATCTAAGAGTGATTGAATTGTGATACAAAGTGGTTGTGAAAAGTAAGCTGTGGCTTAGACGAGTAAAATGGAAGGTTTTAGAATAATAAGATTACTTGATTGAATGAAATACTACAAATAAGTGATTATATATGGTTAATAATTCATAACACTTATTAACAAACTTAATTAATTATAATAAATATAAAAATAATTTATAATTAACTAATGAACGAAGATAATGTTATCAAACTAGAATATATTTATTATACTTTAAATTTAAAAGAAAATCAAAATAGAAATACCAAAAAATATATGCTAAAAATAATGTGAAATGTTGAAAATTTACGAAAGACTATGAATTTTGTGCTTAATTATTTATATTATGAATTGAAACTAATATGCTAATAAAGTTTTTTTTTTTTTGCTTAACTATCAATTTTTTTATAGATAGAAGCTAAAATGAAGATCAAACTAAAGAGAATAAATTTTTGTTTACAATTCATCATTTTATAGATAGAAGCTAAAATGTCTATTAGCTTTTTTTAGAAGGAATTATTATTTGCTTTAGACAAGAAAAATTCTAATGCAGTCCTATTATTATTATTATTAATTTTTTTTTGTTTAAGATATTTGTTCTTGTTCTTCTCGTCTTTCTCCTAAATTCTTTATTTAGAACAAATTTTTTGAACCATTTAATGGCAATTTCTTATCATATTTTTTTTGCTAAAAAGTCAATTAGACTAGAAAGAACTCACAAAATATTTGATGAGTATGAGAAATTATACCAAATGCTTGATAATATTTTTTATTTATTTAATAAAATAGAATAATCAAATCCAATCTCGAAATGATATAGTTGTAAATGCTTAAACCGATTTTCTTGTTATGTCTATTTGTAACTGCATGACCATTATGACGAAATTGTTTCAATTCATTTTGGCTTCCAAGTTATTCAAAGAAGACAAAGAAAGTTAACTTTTGTTAAATCTTCAACGACAAAAAATAATGACACCCATCTTTGTATTTGGATCAACATTCTTCAAATGAGGCAATGCTACTAATAGAAACCCAAAGATTGGAACTATAAGGTATTGTTTCTTTCCTTCCTCCTCTTTCATTGAATGAAAAAAAAAAAATCTTTATCGAAGACCTCTAAATATCGTCTAAATTTTTATATATCTGTATTTTTCTTTATCTCTCTTTATATTTGTAATAATTTAAAGTTACTCTACCTTTAAAATTAAAAAATAGAGAATCTAAATTTATCCACTCTCTTAGATTTAAAATTTGTGAATTAACAATATTACATATTGTTTTTGTATTTATTTCTCTTTTTTCTATATTTCTTTTTTCTTTTTTATCTTCTTAAATTTACTATCATATTGATATTATTAGATTAATTATCGTATTTTATATTTAAATTCATAATCACACAATTATATGAGTTTTTATTAGTATTTATATCTTGTATAAATACAA
>JBBPBS010000529.1:1635084-1682963 GCA_037974835.1 Cicer judaicum | reverse complement strand
GTTTTATTTTAAAATCATAATTTAATTAATAAAAATAATAATTAAAAATTATTCAAAAAAAGTTTTTAAAATGATAAATTTTGAAATCGGTTAAAAAAACTATTTTTAGATTTAATTAGTTTTTAATAATTAAAAAATATTTTTAAATAGTTTTTTATAATAAACAAATATTTTTTAAAAATAATTTTCTTATATTTTCTTAATATTATATATTTTTTTAAATGTAGTCCATTAAATTTTATTAAAAAAAGTATGTGGTCCATTAGATTTATAAAATATCTCAATTTTAAGAAATGAAAGGACCAAAATTAATAAATTAGAAATAGAAGGAGCAAAATTAAGAATAAGTTAAAATGAAGAAACCAAAATTGTGAAATTAAAAATAGAGGGACCAAAATCATGCATTAGTTAAAATAGGGGGACTAAAGTTTCAAAATTAGAAATAGGAGACCAAAATTGCAAACCAATTAAAATAAGAAAATTAAAACTATATTTAAGCCTAAATTAAATATGTTCAAATTTTATAAAGAAAAAAAATGGATTTCTAATTTTTTTATTTATTAATATTCCGAAAAAAAACTAGTAAAATTCTATCTCCTTCTTGTAAGCTTGAGTTTTAATATATTGTTGAGCTATTTTCAGATTACATTTCAGATACGACATAATTCTATCTCTATCACTCAGTTCATCTTGTAATGGTGGTGGAACGCACAAATTAATTAAGTGATGAATATAAATTTTTTATTAAATGCAAATATCAACTTCCAACAACCATCGCAATTAAAGACACTTCAAAAAAGCATCTATATAACCCTAATTATACGGGCCAAATATATATATATATATATATATATATATATATATATATATATATATATAATATTGATTATAAAATCAATCCAAACAATTACAAAATTTGAATAACACGTACAAATTGATTATAGATATTTTTTTATTACAAAATCACAAGAATAGTCCTTTAAGTTTAACTTATTTTAATTAGATTATTTAAGTTTATTTTATCTCAATTTAATTTTTTAAATTATATTATATTTGCATTGTTAATCCTTTATCTTAATTTTGACAACAATTAGTTCAATTGAAAATTTTGATCATTTGAAACTTTACTAAATAATACAATAATATATCTTTCATATTAATCCTACATAAAATATTTATCAAATCTTATAAATAATCTATATTTCTTGATTTTATCTACAATAATTTAAATATATGTGCAACCTTAAAAGCAAAGTAATAAAGGTATATCAACATAATCAATATTTTTAATTTTTTTCGCATGCAAAGTAGCTTGAAAATTAACTGCTTGCAAATTTTTTTATTAGATTTTAATATTTTATGATACCAATTCGAAAAAAAAAAAATCAAACTTAAAGAACTGGATGCATAATTTAATATTTTTAAAGGCTAATAGTGCAAACAAATATAACTTAAAAAATCGATTCGAGAAAAAATAAACTTAAATACCTAAGTGAAAATTGAATTAAATTTAAAAGATTATACATGTATTTTTTTTTGTATTAAATAAAATTAACTTCCAACCACCCTTGCTATTAAAGATACTTCCAAAAAAGGCATCTATATAAGCAAGATTATATGACCAATTTTATATAATATTAATTATTTTATCAACAATAACTTTTTAGCAATTTTTTTAAATAAATTAAATAAATTCAAATTTTGTCATGGATAAAAAACGGATTTATAAAAAAATAGTTAATATTTCGAAAAAAAAGCTAACTATGAGAAATTAATATAGACGGTGAAAAGTAAAATTCATTTTTTCGTGTTGCTGTAAGAGTTTTGTTTGAGTTTTTCTAGATTACGTTTAAGCTATGACATAATTCTATCTGTGTCAATCTAGATTGAACAATATAATTCTTTAATCCCATGTAAAAACTTTAAACAAAGTTTTATATAAAAACTTTAGAGAAATTTTTTGCTCTTGTTGGCCGATAACACAAACATATTCCTTGGTGAATTTTGTTAGATAATATTATTATATATTAGTAATAAGGGTTTTTTAGACATTTTTATTATTTTGTATATATACTCATTGTAATCCTATTAACTCAAGTTTTGTTCATTCTATGTTATGAAACCCTGGAGTGGTTATCTCTTGGTTGCCTATCTTCTTCCTCTTTTCATTGTTAACATGGTATCAAAGAGTTTTGGTTGATTTTAGGATCTATTGTAAAGAAGAGAGAGATTATTTTGATAGAAAAGACAACCACCAAAAGAGAAAAGAGAAGAGTAACCCTATTCCCGATTTTGTTAAATCAGTCTCAGAAAAACATCGATTGCGCATTCATTAACCGTTGGATCGGGCTGATTTTTGGACAGTAAGTTCGCAATATCCAGATCTTCGTTTTCAACGGTCGGATCTGGCAAACGACGTTTGGAGGGGGAGAAATCGCGCTCGCACAACAGCAGGTTATCCCTAATTTATTTTGTCTCAGTGATTGTGTTTGTCGTATTTTCCTGTCATTATTTGTTATGGCTGGTGCTAAGGATGATTCTCTTCAAGCTGTTAGTGTTCACCTCAATGGACAAAATTACTCTTATTGGAGTTATGTGATGAAAAATATTTTGATTGGAAAAGATTTGTGGAGTTTTGTGGATGGAACTTATGTTAAGCCTACCGATAAAAAGGATGAAACTCAATATGCAAAAGATCCAAAAACATGGAATGTTAGTAATTCAAAAATTATTACTTGGATTAATAATTCTGTTGAGTTGTCTATAGGAGTGCAACTAGCAAAATATGATACTGCTAAAGAGATTTGGGATCACTTGAAACGTTTGTATGTTCAGTCTAACTTTGCAAAACGTTATCAGTTGGAAAGTGATATTAGAGCCCTTAAGCAGAACAATATGACCATTCAGGAATTCTATTCGGCAATGACTAATCTGTGGGATCAATTGGCTCTTATGGAATCACCTGAGTTGAAAGCTGTCAAATCATACATTGATCAAAGAGATGAGCAACGTCTGGTTTGGTTTTTAATGGCTCTTCGTGATGATTTTGAGGGCCTTCGTGGGGGTATTTTGCATCGTTCCCCCCTTCCTAATGTTGAATCAGTAGTTAGTGAATTATTGGCAGAAGAAATCAGACTTCAAACTCATTCTGGTGTGTTAGATAAGGGAATTCACTCAACTCCTCCATCTGTTTTTGTTGCTCCTGTTCAAAAAGGAAAATCTCAAGGGAGGGTTGGACTTGGTAATGATGAATGTGCATTTTGCAAAGAAAAAGGTCATTGAAAAGCACATTGTCCGAAATTAGGGAGAACACATAAAAAGAATTTTAGGGGGTCATCGTCCAATGTTGTTGTTTCTACTCCTTCTACCATTGGCTCTAGTTCTGGTTCTGTATACTCATCTGAGACTGCTTCCCAAATATCTGATATTGTAGAACAACTTCAAAAACTTCTTGCCACTCAATCACATGCAATGTCTGCCACCTCTTCTAAAGGTTTGAAATCCTCTGGTATGACAGGTATATCTCCTTCCATATGGATTCTTGATTCTGGAGCATCTCATCATATGACATACGATGATAAATCTTTTGTGTATATGAAACCTGCCTCGTTTGTATCAATTGTGACTGCTGATGGCACTTCTATGCCACTAGTAGGCATTGGTTCTGTCTCCACACCTAACCTTTCTATTTCTGATGTTTATTATATTCCTAATCTTACTTTGAGTTTTGCTTATGTTAGTCAAATATGTGATTTCGGTTATTCGGTTATATTTTCTTCCACTTCTTGTTGTGTGCAGGATCCACATTCTGGGAGGCTGATTGGGACAGGCCATAGACAGGGGGGACTTTATGTTTTGGATGATCTGTGACTCCCAGATACTGCAGCCTCAACAACTACTGCTGACTTATTATCTAGTTTTTGCTTGAATTCTTTATCTTCTAGTTTTTATTTATGGCATTCTCGCCTTGGACATGTTTCTGCTTCTAGATTAAAATATTTAGCTTCTACCGGAGCCTTAGGAAAGTTACAAACCTGTGATATCTCAGATTGTTGTGGTTGTAAACTTGCAAAAGTTTCAGCTTTACTGTTTAGTAAAAGTGTTTCTATTTCATATGCGCCTTTTGATTTAGTCCACTCTGATGTTTGGGGTCCATCACCGGTTCTCACCAAAGGTGGATCTAGGTATTATGTTTCATTTATTGATGATTACACTCGTTATTGTTGGGTTTATCTTATGAAAAATCGGTCTGAATTTTTTGACATTTATCATATGTTTCGTGCAATGGTTAAAACTCAACATAACTCTGTTATAAAGTGTTTTCGTTGTGATTTAGGTGGTGAATATACCTCTAATAAATTTTCTGAATTACTTGCTTATGATGGCACTCTCCACCAAACATCTTGTACTGATACTCCTCAACAAAATGGAGTTGCTGAAAGAAAACACCGTCATATTATAGAGACTGCTCGTTCCTTTTTGTTGTCCGCTTCAGTTCCTAGTGAGTTTTGGGGAGAAGCAGTTCTTACTGCTGTTCATGCTATTAATAGAATTCCATCCTCTATTATATCAGGTTTGTCTCCTTTTGAAAAATTGTATGCTTCTACCCCTGATTATCATTCTTTGAAAGTTTTTGGTTCTACTTGTTTTGTTCTTCGCCCTCAAGTAGAGCGCAATAAGTTGTCTTCTCGTCCAGCCATGTGTGTTTTTCTTGGTTATGGGGATGGTCAAAAGGGTTATCATTGTTATGATCCTCATGCAAGAAAACTTTATGTATCTCGTAATGCTGTTTTTCTTGAGCATATCCCTTTTTACTCAGTTTCCTCTGATTCTCAAATTACTAAGAGTTCTGAACTAACCCATATTGATCCATTTGGTTCTAATGATAACGCTTCTAGCGATTGTAATATTGAGAATTGCAGGAAAAATACTTCTACTCCACATGATGACATCCCTCTTGTCCCCCCGGCTGCCCAACCACCTCCTGCAATTGTTGATCCTCCTCGTTACCCTTCTCGTCAACGTAAGTCCACTCAATTACCTGATTTTGTCTATTCCACTTACTCAGCTTCGTTTGCTTCTTTCTTAACCTCTATTCACAATTTGTTTGAGCCCTCTTCTTATAAAGAGGTTGTTCTTGATCCTCTTTGGCAGCAGGCTATGGCAGAAGAACTATCTGCATTGCACAAAACTAACACTTGGGAATTAGTACCTCTTCCTCTTGGAAAACGTGCTATTGGGTCTCGTTGGGTATATAAGATCAAAACTAAGTCTGATGGGTCAGTTGAGCGCTACAAAGCACGTCTTGTTGCTAATGGTTTCTCTCAACAATATGGTATGGATTATGAAGAAACTTTTGCTCCTGTAGCCAAGATGACCACTATTCGTACTCTTATTGCAGTTGCATCTATTCGTCAATGGCATATTTCCCAAATGGATGTCAAAAATGCTTTTTTAAATGGTGAGCTTCATGAAGAAGTATATATGGTCCCTCCACAAGGAGTTTCTCATAATCAAGGGGAAGTATGTAAGTTAAAAAATGCTCTATATGGTCTTAAACAGGCTCCTCGAGCTTGGTTTGAGAAATTCTCTAATGTGATCACTTCTCTTGGTTTTCGCTCTAGTGAACATGATTCTGCATTGTTTATAAGGTCCACCACTTATGGTCGCATTATACTTTCTCTATATGTTGATGATATAATTATTACAGGTGATGATGTTAGTGGAATCAATGAGTTGAAATTGCAATTAGCCAAACAGTTTGAGATGAAGGACTTGGCAACTCTTCGCTATTTCTTGGGGATTGAAGTTGCCTACTCTCCTAGAGGCTACCTTCTTTCTCAATCCAAGTACATTGCCAACATTCTTGACCAAGCTCATCTTTCTGATACTAGAGCAGCATATACTCCTCTTGAGTTGAACGTGAAATATGCTCCATCGGATGATGTTCCTTTACCAGATTCCACTTTGTATCGTACTTTGGTTGGCAGCTTAGTGTATCTCACGATTACCAGACCTGACATTGCTTATGTTGTTCATGTTGTTAGTCAGTTTGTTGTCTCTCCCACTACAGTATATTGGGCAGCAGTTCTTCGGTTTCTTCGTTATCTTCGAGGAACTCAATTTCAAAGCCTTCTCTTTCCATCATCATCTTCATTAGAGTTACGAGCTTATTCTGATGCTGATTGGGCTGGTGACACCACATATCATAAATATACCACAGGATTTTGTATCTTTCTTGGAGACTCTCTTATTTCTTGGAAGAGTAAGAAACATGACATTATCTCTCGTTCCTCTACAGAAGATGAGTATCGTGCTATGGCATCTACTACCGCTGAAATAATTTGGTTGTGTTGGCTTTTGTCAGATATGGGTATCTCTCTTTCTGAGCCAACTCCGATGCACTGCGATAACAAGAGTGCTATTCAAATTGCTCACAACTCGGTCTTTCATGAACGCACCAAACACATAGAGATTGATTGTCATCTTACTCGTCATCATCTTCAGCATGGAACCATTACTCTACCGTTTGTCTCTTCTTCTTTACAGATTGCTGATTTGTTCACAAAGATGCATTCCATCAAACGTTTTCATTTTTTAGTTGACAAACTCTCAATGCTCCATGTTAATGCATCGTGAGTTTGAGGGGAGATGTTAACATAGTTTAAACTCATGTGTCTTATATGTATAAGGAGATATATATCAACGTTATGAATGAGTATAATAATGGTGTTCTCAACAACATAGTTTAAGTAGTTTTATGTTTAGAATGTTTATTTGATATATTCATTTTTTATTTTTGACTTGTTAAAAAATAAATAACCACGAGGGGTGCACTATTCATAACATCTAACACATAATACAACAACAACAATCCTACAATTTTTGTATGTGGTAGAATGAAACATCCTTTAATATTTAATTCTTTTAACGATATTTTGCAAGCATGTTCGGATCATTATTGAACGTTCATTCACACAAATTTAATTTTTTTTTTTTAATTTGGGATAAATTAAATATGAATTTTTTAAATGTTATATATTCAAGATAAAAATCCTTGAAATATGAACCTAGTAATCGAATTTTGAGTTCATTTATTATGGAGAAACTTTTTATTGTATTGTAAACATGTATAAAAAAATATTGAAAAATATATGTGATATTCCAACAAGGACTAAAAATGTTTGCATAAAATTTTTGAAGGGATAAAAAAATGTCATATTTTTTACTTGGACTAAAAATGAAGTTTCAAATTTTATAGCAACTAAAAACTTATTTAATCCTTATTTTAATTATTAGAAGTGATTTATTGACTCTAAGAGTAACTAATTATTCCACTTGATAGCTTAATATAAAATATGAATTTTACTAATTCAACCGTCAAATCAAAAGTTCTTATTTAGTAGATCAACTCTACAAATTTATAAAAAAATTCCAAACTATTTAATACTTCATTAAGTTAAAAAATTTCAAATGAACATGTAATAAGCTTTAAAAAAGTATAAGTAAATATCAATAGTTTAATTACATAGCTGCTTCAAATTTATATAAAATTTTATGTGTTTGATCATTAATATATTATGTCAATAATCAACAGTTGCATTAGTAAAATTTATTATTGATATTGAATTATTAAGTGAAGTAATTTATCTCAAATTTACTTCTAGAGTCAATGAATCCTCATAATTAAAATATTATAAATTTTTTAATGATACAATTTTTTAGAAACAATGATAGTTGTGGAAAGTGACTAATGTAGTGGTGATTAGTTGTTGAAAATAAGTGCAACAGTAAAAAGAGGTAATCAACAATAAGAGATGGTAGTTGGTGTTGGTCATAGATAGGCGGACAAATAAGGTAGTCAGAGGTAGTGGCGTTGGTGAGTGATGCTGACAGTGGTTGTGGTTGGTGGTGGTAGTCTGATATATGAGATCAGTGGTAATGGCAGTGATCAAATGTAGTGGCAGTCGTCAAAGGTGAATGGTTGATGATAGTGTTCAAAGTTGGATAGTCTATGGCGGTGGGTGGAGATGGTTGTTTGAGTGGAGCTTTCGTCTACTCGTAATGACATGATAATTTAAAACAAAAATAAGAATTATAAAATCTATTTTTATTTTATTTTGAGTTTTAGTGAAAAACTATTTTGAAATTCAGGAAAAACCAATTCAGCCTAGAGACATAAAATATATGGTTAATTGAATAATTTGATAAAGGGATTGCCTGCCACACACAAAATCAAACCAATTAAATGGTTCATGAACTAAACCACATAATTTAAAACAAATCAATTAACCAAACTTATTCAAAAATAGCTTTAACCATTTAAAATTTTTTTAAACCTCACTTGAGATTTTTTTCTTGAAAATTTTATTTTTCTTGGAAAAAAATCGTAAATAGATTTTTCTTGAAAATTTTTTTCTCAAAAAATAATGAAAACTTTTCTTTTTCGAAAATAATTTTATTAGTCATTTTTTACATCTATTTTTTTTAAAAAAAATCAATTTTAATTAAAAATTTATTCAAAATACTAAACTGATTTATATTTATAAACCAGTTTAAAGTCGATTTAAAATTCAAGAATTGATTCAAATTATTAACGTAGTTTAAAATCGATTTGAATATTAACTAAATAAAAATGATTTGCAAGAATTGATGCAAATCATTAACGTAGTTTAATTCCGTTCAGTTTTTGTACCATGAACACTTCTAATTTTATCCCATTTTACTCCAATAAATTTTTGTTTCGATATTCACTTTCAAAACTAACAACCACACCCATAAGTTAGCCAAAAAAAAAAAAAATCCTGTAAGTAATAAGTAAGGTAAATTTAATTGGTTGTTAGCATTTTTTTTACTCAGGATTACTATGTTATGGAATATTTATGATTTAAATATGTATTTGGTCATTACAATTATATTTTTTTTGAGTTTGACTGTATATTTTTTTGGCTTACATTCCAACAAATACAATTTTATTTTAAAACAGTCATTGAGTTGTTGCTTTTGTTACAAAAACCAGCAACCGACAAACTCCGTTAAGTATAATTAAATAATTATATTTATTAAATCATATTAACTTAAATATTTTTTTTAAATTTAAAATAATCTTTTTTTAACTTGAACCGTAAACCTCTAATCGGGGGTGAATGGTGGTGGTCACGAACTCGTGCATGCGTGTAATGTTATTTTGTCTTTGTTTTCTTCTTTTTGGGGACCAATTTTCCTGATTTCGTTTCCTCTACTATGATTTTTTATTTTTCTATTTATGGGACCAAAACGTGTATTTACTTTATTTTCGATTATTCTAATGTTATTACTATTTGATGAGATAAAATGTTTGTCTTATTAACATGTGTATATTTTTTTTACTCTACATGATGAAGTTTTCTGTTAGTTTTCACTATGGGGGTAAGTTTGTGAGGGATTTTATTTTGTATTACATAAGGGGTAGTGAGCATTTGGTTCATGGGATTGATGTCAACAAATGAAGTTATTTTAAAGCTGTTGGAATTTTGAAGGACTTTGGTTATGATAACTCCAAGCATATGTTATGGTGGAAAAATGATGAACTTGAAAACTTTAAAAGAATACTGGATGATAGAGATGCAACTGAGGTTGGTGAACATGCTCTGAAAAATGAATTCCAAAGCTCAGTTATATGTTGAGCACTCTGTAAAAGGGTTGTATGGATTAGAACTAGGAATAGAGTTAGGACAGTCTTCTGGGGTGTTAAATGGTGATGCATAAATTGATGTTGATGATGATGGAAGTGTTAGTGACAGTCACAGTGAAAATGAAGTTGATGGTGTTAAATTTGATGATAGTGAGGATGAGAGAGCACTTAACTTGGATGATGGTTTTGGTGTTGAGAATACAATACATGATTCTTTTATTGGATCATATAATGTTGAAATCCACGGTTTAAACCATGGTAAACCATATAGTGTGAAGACTACTACAAATAGGTCCATTTCGAAGAAAACAACTAAGAACATGGAGATTATTTTTGTGTTGGACAATTATAATTCAAATATTGAAATGGAGTATGCTAGTGAAAAGATAGATAGTAGTGACCATAATTCAGATTCAAACAAAGATAAAGGATCAAAGTATGATCAGTTTAGGGTGGAGGAGCTAAACAAGAATTACAAATTTAAATTGGGACTAGAGTTTAAATCACATGTTGAGTTTAAAGATGCAATCATAGAATGGTCTATATTAAATGGGAAGGAAATCAAGTTTATAAAGAATGATAACATAAGATAAGGGTGATATGCAAATCTAAATGTGAGTTCTTAGCACTTGTTAGTAAAGTGGGGGATAGTTTCACTTTTTGAATGAAGAAATGGTGTGGTGACCACACATGTGGTCATATTTTGAATAATAACAGATTGCAAAAGAGATTGTAGAAGGTGATGCTGAAGTAACAATGTCGATTTACAAGAAATGGGGGTTTGAATTGTAAATGTGCTTTTTTAAAAATTCTTGTTAAAACTTAAGAAAATAACTCAAGAATGATCTTGGTTATGAAAACAGAAAACGGAGAACGTTCTTGGTTTGTGTTATAAAACAGAGAACGTTCTTAGATTAGCAGAAAATCAGTTTCTATTTTATCTTAATTGATCAATGCAGTATAATAAAGAAAGAGATAGGAAAGAGAATACCACACAAAGATTTATCCTGGTTCACCCAACGTGGGTTACGTCCAGTCCTCACACTGTGAGATTTTCCATTAAGTGTTTAAAAGCAAGTAACCTTCTTGATCTTACAACACCTATTCTAGATCCACCTTGATCTAATTCAATGTCTATTACTTTCCACCCAGAAAGCAATAACAACACCTATCTAACCTTGATAGGAAGCAATCTTAAACAAACTATAAAGAAACTCTTATAGTTTGAGTTTTTACAAATGATTGAATTTGATAGAATCTGATATTGCTCAACTCTTGTTTGAGAATAGATTCTTTACAGAGTATCTAATGATGATTTCGCAGCTGATATATGAATGTGCAGCAGTAGCTGTTTCGCGAATTGCAGAAAATGATGTTGCCTCTGTTTTGCAGAATTTCAAGCTTAAGTGTGATTGTATTATGGATTTCTCTGCACTTGAATTTCTTGCTTTCACACTAGATAATGGCCTTTTATTTATAGGCTGAATATGCACTGGATAAGTATGAAAGAGCTGTTGGAAAGACCATGTTTTTTCTGGTTTAAGACAGCACTTTTGAATAAACTAATCATGCTATGGCATAGCCTTTTTTCACTTTTGGATTTAGCATTTAAAGCAGTCCTGTACTTTTCTGACAGTGTCCTTGATGTTTCTCCATTGATTTTGGATGATACATTCTCCATCTTGAGTCTTGAGTGCAGCTGGAGAAGATTAGAAACGAATTGCAGCTGAAACAGAGCTGATGCAAGTCTGCTGTTATTGTGCAGAAAACGGAGAACGTTGTGGTTTTTTGAGTGAACGTTCTGGAGCTTAAATAATCATTCTGGAGCTCCCGTTTTGATCAACCTGGATTTCTTTTGTAATTTCCTTGTCATATGTCAAGATTGATTGAGCTTTCTTGACATTTGAATTTTTGGAGTTCTTCAAGCTATCTTGACTTTTGTCCAACTTTGAGTCCTTTTAATTTTGAGATCAAATAGCCTTTTTGAGCTTGAATGAAACCTACTTGTTCCTTGCCATGTACTGATTAGATATGAACAAATTTCCAAGGCAAACTCTTTGATAAAGATGTAGAAAAAGTTTGAACAACATGTTGTGATGAACTTTTTTGAGGCTGGAGCTCTTTCTCTATTTTAGTGTTCTTGTTGCTGTTTTCTTTGCTTTGCTTGATTAAATTCACTCAAAAGCACAAGTTAAATTAACATAACATTTAGAATCATAATTAACATTCTTAATTAACTTTTTGTTTGTTTTCATCAAAACATTAAATTGAGATTTTGTCTCAACAGATGCAACAAAACAACATACCTTGTTGTGGAGGTATTCTACAGAGCCAAGGAGGGCATGTGTTGGAAACACTTGTAAGATAAATATTGATCGTCCATGTCCAACACTTCAACCACGACTTAGTAGCTTTTAATAATCATAATTTTTTTTTTTGTAAAATGTTTAAATACCACAACCTAAAATTTAGAGTATTTCTTAAATTCAATGAATTCGCCATCAAAATTTATTTTAAAATAGAGAAAATATTAGGAAACACTTAAAAATAGAAAAATAGTATTTGAAACTAAATTTTGGATTCAGGAGTCGATTATGCGTAGGAAAGATATTAACATCATACGACATCTGTTAAAATATGGTTACCTATTACTAATTGTGCAAAATTAATGTTAACTTATATAAATTTATTTTTCTTTTTTTAAAAAAAATGTAAATATAATATTTTTTTAAAAATAATCTAGAGATAAAAGAGTATTTATTATTATGCTTGACAAGAGTGCCATCTTACTGCTACATATCTCCCGATGCGATCGATAAATCAAAGCTACGTAATTCTTGAGTAAAAATTACAGATGTGTTGATTGCTTTTAAAGAAATACGTTTTGTTGTAGAAATTTGAATTTGGTTAAAATTTTTTGTTGATTTGATAAAGTATAAAAGACATCGGGTATAGGAAATTGATTATGATGAGTATGTTTGGTTGTTTGTTTGAATTGAGTTAAAAATGTTTAAGATCATGTCATTGTCACAACTCACGCGTTTTAAACTATGACTCACAAGATGTCACATCTTGATTAATCTAATTTTATTAAAAGATTATTATTATTTTGGAGTTTAAGATCGTCAAGTTGTCACAACTCATATGTTATAAATATATAAGATTAATAAGTTGTTTCATCTTAATCAATTTCAATATTTATTGTTAATATTTTTGTTTTGTTTTTAAGAAAAATGAAAAGTTAAATCCCCAATTTTACGAAAGAGTAAAATGCAATTGAATTTTAAAAATAATTTTGTTAGTTAAATAATAAAAATAACAAGTAGAATGGAGAGGAAGTAGTGCAAGCGCGTTTTCCAATCGATAAGAGGAAAAGTCCTTGTAAGAAAAAACAAGGAAACAAAAACAAAGAGAAATAATACAAACGTGAGAGAGGGAGAGAGATGAAGGAGGACTTCATATACAATGGTGACCTGCACCGAGGTGGCTCGCAGGGGGGGGGGGGGTCGTGGTGCGGTTAACAAAGGTGCGCGTGGACGATCAGAGATGGCAGTGGTGATGGCATGAGGTCTAGAAACAAAAGCGGCAGTCATATACCAACGACAATAAAGTTGCTCCCTTCTCTTCTTTTTCTATGGTTTCTTTGAT
Organism: Cicer judaicum; assembly: GCA_037974835.1. Classification (NCBI taxonomy): domain Eukaryota; kingdom Viridiplantae; phylum Streptophyta; class Magnoliopsida; order Fabales; family Fabaceae; genus Cicer; species Cicer judaicum. The sequence goes on along the minus strand of JBBPBS010000529.1, from coordinate 1,669,642 downwards.
TTTTGTTGAATATTCTGATCTAAAGAGTTTCTCTGATGAGATAGGAAAATTGGTTTGATTTTCATATTTTATTTTTCTGGGTTTTTGTTTTCATGGTAGAATGCATTCGTGGATGTATTGAAAAAAAAAATTTAAACAAGGTTGCTATTGAATTTCTAAATTTTTTAATAGAAAAATCTATTTCCATATTCTTTGTGATTTTAGCCCTTTCACTTTTCTCCTTTGATTAATTTTTTCCCCTCAATTTATAGGTTAAAGTGGTGAATCGTTGTGTTCTTGAGATAAAATTAAGTTATAGATTTTTTTTATTGTTTTACAACAAATCAAGCAACTTGAGATAATTAAAGAAATAAGTGACTAACCTTTTTGATTGAGGGGGCGCTGCTGCAAGCTTTGTGGCAGCAAAACAGGACAAATGAGGGAATGTGGAAAGCAAAAAAGGGGAAAGGAATGGAGGCGTTCAACATGCGTATGAACATAAACATTTCTATTTTTTTTTTCTTTTTTTTTGCTTATTTTATTTTTGGTGTTAAATTTAATACAACAGAAACCCATATATACTCAAAATTATACCAGATTTATAAAATGAAATTTTTTAGACTTAATAATAATAAGTGCAAAATATTTATTAAATATATTCTTATCTAATTTTTGGAATTATTTTTAATTGATGGACAAATTTGAGGTACTACAATTGCTCATATTTAATTATATTTAATAAAGAATATGAATATTATAGTTGTAAAAAATAATTAAATATAAAACCTAAATTTTGTCTAAATAAATTGTGAAAGTAGATTAATTTTTAATGCAAGAGCAAATGTAATGCATGTATATTGCAAAAGTAGTAATTCGAAAGCAAATAATGATCTGATATGTAACTAAACAAATGATTGGCAAAGATGAACAAAAAGACCGTCTCTAGATTGATTACTGGTGCGTAGATTGCTCTGAATAAAATTCTGTTTGGATTGATTACTACCAATGCGTAATAGGACCGTCTTTGGATTGGTTACCGATGCATAATCAATAAGATTAAAAATGATTGTCTTTAGATTGATTACCGATGAATGCATAAACAAAAGTGTAAATGATTGTCTCCAAATTGGTTATTGGTGTGTAGATCGACAAAAATATAATGATCGTCTTCAGATTGAGCACCAATGCGTAGATTAATATGAATAAAAATTGATCATCTTTGGACGGTTTACCGATGAGTAGATCGACAAAATTGTAAATGATCGTTCACGAATTAGTTACCGATGAGTATAAATAAAGTATAAGATATGAATGATTCATGCGTGTTATATATTTTGCAAGATTATTAAGTATAAATATAAGATACATGGATCATGTGAGCATAAATAAAATATGAATGTAAGATGTATGGGTGTGTAAGATGCATGATTTATATGTGTTATACATTATAGATAAATTCTTGTTGATTTATTTAATTCCTCGATCCTTATTATCTTATACCCTCCCAAGATTCAATGGATGAATGATGACAACTATTGTTTTCGCATGATGACTCTTCGTACATCTCATGTGATCGTTTTTTTTAGGCGAAGCAACGTACATTGTTTAAAATAATTACCCTCCTTTTTTTTCCTTCTTACACACCCATATATTCAGAATCTATCGAGTCGTGTATATATTTTTCAAGTGTCAGAATACTTAAAATATATATATTTTTTTTATTTTCACATATTTCAAATTCCAACATTTATCATCATAAAGCAACATTTTAAAATGTTAGAACAATCAACCATAAAATTGAATTACTTTAGATATAGTGTAACGTACAACATCGAATGACAACATTGAAAAATGTACATTCCTTACATTAAGAGAAAAAAAATTGAGGTAGAGGGTTACAATCTAGGGATGAGTGTGTTTAGCTTTAGTTGGAGGGATAACAAATGCTAGTCATTCTTGTAATTTTGAACTCCTATTGGTCAGCTTCCAAGAATAATAATTGTCTCAATTTGAAGGACTTGATTTTTTGTTATCCCTAAGTTTTGCTTGAACTGCTCTTCTGAGTTTTTAATCCATCAGGATGCTCTAATTTTGCCTAAGTCGCATTTTCAGGTTTTCAACATAGCGAACCCATGTTTCAATCATTTTTTTTGTTTAAGCATAATATTTTATAACTGCATTTGAAGTTATTGGAAGTGGAAACTCTTCTCGGTCCATTTCTGTGAGTATTTGAGCTCCCCCAGCGAAAACCTTTTTTTACAACATATGGTCCCCCGAAGTTCGGGGTTGCCCTTGTTGAAGCGAGAACATATGTTTTATAGCCATGTAATGCAAAGGGATGCCTTCCATGCCAATCCTTGTATGTCTCTACTGTCTTTTGTACGATTTTCTTGATATTCTTATTTGTTGCTTCTACAAATCCATTCATTTATGGACAATATGGCAAAGAATTATGGTGCTGAATTTTTAAACTGTCACACAACTCATTCATCATTTTGTTATTCAGATTGATTGCGTTATTAGTGATAAAATTATTTAACAAGCAATATCGACAAATCAATTCTCTTTTGATGAATCTGACAACCACGCTCCTCGCCACATTGGCATAAGAAGCATCTTCAACCCATTTTGTGAAAGAATCAATAGCTACTAGAAAAATTGATGCCCATTTGAAGTCTTAGGCTCGATGAGTCCAATAACATCCACCCCCACATTGAAAGAGGTTGACAGTACATGTACTTTATCAACATAGATTTGACATTTATGACATTTCTTTACGTAACTAAAACAATCAGACTTCATTGTTAACTAATAGTAGCCATCCCTTAAGTTTTTTCTTGCCATTCCGTACCAATTTGCATGAGTTCCAAAAGAACCTTTGTGAACCTCTTAAATGATTTTCTCTGCTTCTGTCTGATCCACACATCTGAGGAGAACCATATCATAATTTCTCTTATAAAGCACATCACCATTTAAGAAGAAATTCGGTGACAACCTCTTAAAAACCCTCTTGTCGTTATTTGAAACACCCAATCAATATTCCTTATTTTTAACATAGGATTTGATACCATAAAACCATGGCGTAATGTTATGCTCTTCTTCTATAGATAAACAATATCCTGGCTTATCCTTTTGTTGAATCTTTATGACCGACACATTTTGATTGATGCTTATTTTGAACATTGATGACATTGTGGCCCAGGCATTGATCAATTGATTTCCTTCTCGAGGAATATGGTGAAAAATCATTTTCTCGAAGTGTTTTGTCAATTCTTTGACATGCGTATGATACGAAGTCAATTTGAAATCTCGAGTTTCTCACTCTCCTTTTGTCTGACAGATGACCGACGATGAATCTTCATATACCTCAAGAACTTTTACCTTTGATTCAATGGTTGCTTTAATGCCCATGGCGCATGCCTGATATTCTGCAATATTGTTTGTGCAATCAAAACACAATCTAGCTGTAAATAAAGTGAATTGGTTCTTTCGGGAATCAAAATGGCTCCAATTCTAAGCCCTAATGCGTTAGAAGCACCACAAAACACCAAAATGGATTTTTCTTTATGAGATCATTCAATCTCTTTAAATAAAGTCATTTTGTTTTCATCGAGGAATCACACTGCATTGATAGATAATCTTCTATAGGTTGTTGGACCAAATACTCTGCTAGTGTGCCGTTGAGACAAAACCTCTCTAAATTGTTTCAATGATAACAAAATCATTTCAAAGATTATGATTATGGTTATTGCCTAACATGTGTTGTCGAGTGTATCTAGGAAGTATATCTGACACAAAGCTAGAGAATAAACAAGTACATGATTAACCTTTAAAAAGAAGATAAATCCATATCTAAAGACAAATAGTAAAAGAATAAACAACGAAATGATGAACTTCTGGTTCCATTAATGCTCATACATAGGAAATGTCCAAAAGTAGCATAATACGAAAAGGTGTTGTACTTGACAAGAAAGGCAAGACACTACAACTCTTGGAAAAGGAAAAAGCCAAAATTACAGTTCATCTCCTGACTTATGAGAAGATCAAACCTCTTATCCAAGGAAGAACTACAAACTCATCCTCATAACCTTATGCATTATAAGGATAACTAAATGGCACTTTTGTAAATCATATCAATGACCATGGACATTTGATCAAATATCCAACGGTTAATTAATACTTTTTCTCATGGATGGACCTTCATAACCTCTATAAAAGGAAGAAAGCTATTTGATGACTCTTCATCATATGCATAATTTTTATTGATTTTAGTTTTATTTATCTTTAATCATTAGTTAATTTAACGAGTTATTTGATATATTTTGTTGATTTTAGTTATTTGATTTAATAAAATGTTTATGTTCTTATTTGCTTAATTAAGTAGAGATTTTTCGTAGTTTTGCGTTGTTACTTTGTTTTAGTGCAATGCTGAATTTTGATGAGAAATCAACATGACCTATGCGGAGTAGTTCAGCCATATCTGGAGTTGTAAATGTCCAAATGGAGTCAAACCAAGTGCTAATGAAAGCTAAGATCCATATCTACAACTTTTATAAAGACACTGGATCCAAATTCAAACTTTAAAGAAGCGAAACATGCAAAATACGTCAGAAAACAGATGTTGTGCGCCTGGAGCACGCGCCTGAAGCACATTTCTAGCCAGTCAGCACTGTCAATACGCGCCTGGAGCGCAAATCCTGCGTCTGGGGTGCGCTACGCTCATCAGCATTCATAAAAATGCAATTTTTTACTGTTTAGGGATCTTTTTGACTCTTGGGAAGTTGGGAGACTTGTGCCCTAGCATTGAAACTCAAAGACGGCCGTTTCTAACACCATTGGATCAGTTATCAAGAACCATTCTTGTAATTCTTCTTTAATCCTTATCTTTTGAATCTCTGTCATGAGTAACTAAACCCTATTTGTTAGGTATGAGTGTAACCAGATGAAACCCTTATTTTTCTGATTTGATTTCTAGTTATATGAATGAGTCTATTGAATTATTTTTCTCATCTCTGTGCTTAATGCTTTTTATTGCTTGATCAACATTAAAATGTTCTACGATTTGTATTTTAAAACGGAAGTGGACTTTACGAATGCTTGAGACGAGAAATTCATGAATTTGTAGTCTAGGGATAGATGCGGGTCATTAAACCAATTAAATTAGTTGCAAAGCAATAGTTTACAAGAGAATTTCTATATGGTAATGCTTAATTCTAATCTTAAATCTACTAAGGAATTAAGGGTTACTTTGGAATTAAAGGTTCTGTCACTAAGACATTAGGGCAAGAATAATAAAGAGAACTCGGTAATAATTCAATAAAGGAATTCAGTAATTAGGATCAAATTAGACACGAAGGTTAGATTTGAAGTGAAACTCAACCTTGACATTTTTCTCATTATAAAAGATCAATTCTATTATTGTTTTATTACAATTGTTAATTTTAAATATTATTTCAATCAATTTGAAAACTTTTTGTTCAATTTTAGTAATTCAATATAATTCAATAGTAAAACGCAATCCTTGAGTTTGACACTCGGTACTACCGTTTTATTATTACTTGCAACGATTCAGTACACTTGCTGAAACACTATCACTATTCATCATTCTACACAAAAACTAATTATACAAAAGAGAAACACTCAAAGGTAAGAAGAGCAATCTCATCCTCTCTTTGCACTTTTGATAGTTTTTAACTATATCCTTGAGAGAACCCTCTTAAAAAGTTTTTGTAAAGAGAAATAATCATACTCTCATCACAAATCACTAAATCTGTATATTCCAAGTTCATATAAACTTGGTAATAGTTGTAATTCGAAAAGAAAGACAATGTAAGCCTGATGAGGACAAGTCATTTTGAACTATAGTGAAACTCACAAGTTCGTGAAGAACTGGACATAATCCATTTTGGATAAGCCAATATAAATTAACGTGTGTCCTCTTTATATGTTTTTAGTTTTTCTGTTTCATAAATTCATCCTCATATAATTTGCATTTCATCATCTAATAGAGGATACGGTTTTACCACAACCCACTAGGAAATTTTAAAAACAACAATATCTCTATTCAACCCCATTCTAGTGATATTTCAGTTACTTTATGTTCTTTCTTTGATAGCCTTATGTGTAACATACACCAAGTCGTATACTGATAACAACATTTGTTGATAAGCTATAATTTGATGCTTTTAATTCAGTTTTTATGTTTAATTTTATGCTTTTAATTTAGTTTTAGTTCTATTTTACTACCTTTTTGTTTTGTTTAGATTGCAAGGAGAAGTGAAGGAATTGGTGAAGATTTTTAGTGCAAAAGAGCCTTGAAGTCAAGTGGTGCAGTCCTGGTGCCTCCTGATCAAGAAAATGAAAGAAACTCAAGTTCCAGCAATCATTACTGGCTGGCCATAATGGCCATTATGACCATAATGAATGAACAAGAAAAAACATAAGAATTTGCCACTCCAAGTCAACAAGGATTATTTCCTGGAAGTAATGGCCATTATGGCTATAATTTGTTCAACTTATGTTGTTGAACCTATTATTGTGTGGCAGTAATGGCTATTATGACCATAATCTACTTATCTTTTGCTGTTAAATCATTTTTCTTCTATGAAATTATGATGGTTTCTTGTAATTAAAGCTCATCAAAGCACTTAAGCTATAAAAAAAGGCAAAAATAATCAGTTTTAGACACACATTCCTACCCACAATCTCTTGTTACTCTTTCTTTTGTTCGTGTATTTCTCTTATAAATTTTCTAGTTTCAATAATATTCAGTTTTCTATTTTTGCTTTGTTATTTTATTCTATTATTTTATATTTCCAATTTTTTTATATTTAAGCCTTGATTCTACTATGATCATATGTGACTTCATTGTCTTGAGATTGTAGGATTTCCAACGTTGGATCTCTAACAATTTTTATTTCTTTTTGTCATGAGTGTTGATCATTTAATCCAATCTTAGTAAGAATCATATTCATACTTAGATATCAAATAACATACCAAAAGGTACATTTGATATCCGACCCCTAAGATTGGACAAGAGAATCAAATCACGAAAATAGTTTTTGGTTTTCTTAAAATCATAAAAGATATCTTCTCGTAAAAGATTTTGCTAATACATCAATCATGAAAATAGGTTGGTTATTAGATTAAAATACACTTTTGTTCTTTGAAAGAATGCATTAGTTATAATTCTTTATCCGATTTTAAAGAGTTTAACACTCATAACTCGAAGAATGTTAATATCATTGTAAACATTATTGTGAAAAACTACAATCCCAAGGCTTTATTTTTATTGCGAATTTTAGACTAAAAATCATTATCAACATTTATTGTTTTAGCTAATTCTCATAGTAAAGAGACACTAGTACTCATAACAAAGTTCTTGTGGGAACGATAATTTTTACTATGCGATAATATCGTGCACTTACGGTCTTATCAAGTTTTTGGCGCCGTTGCCGGGGACTTTGTTTTTTATATTGATTCTCTTTTTCTATACCGATTAGACTAAATTTTTTCTTTTTTTTTTTTATTACTTTTTATTTTGTCTTTGAATGCGAAGAATCCAAAGTCTTGGGAATCCTGTCGAACCAATACCTGAGATAGAAAGATTTTTCGATAAGAGAAGAAGAGAGAAAAACATTTCTAAAGAAGAAAAAGATTTAAAAATGGCTGAAAATAGAACCTTGAAAGAATATTCATATCCCAATACTACGATACCGCATTCAAGTATTGCGCGCCCGACGGTGGAGGCTAAATTTTTTGAATTAAAACCTTCATTGCTATATATGGTACAACAAATCCAATTCTCTAGTACTCCAACGGATGATCCAAACCTTAATTTGTCTATTTTTTTTAGAGTATTGTGATACTTTGAAAATGAATGGAGTGACTAGTGAGACCATTAGACTAAGACTTTGCTATTTTTCATTAAGAGATAGAACTAGAGCTTGGCAATATTCATTGCCTTCTGAATTCATTACCACATGGGGTCAATTTTTCACCAAGCAAAATAGAACAATTGAGAAATCAAATCACAAGTTTTTCTCAAAAGGAAGGAGAATCGCTCTATGAAGCTTGGGAGAGCATCAAAGAAATGTTGAGATTGTGCACTCATCATGGGTTAAAAAGATGGCTAATTGTCCATACATTCTACAATGGACTCTCATACATTATAAGAATGACGGTAGATGCTGCTACATGAGGAGCATTGATGAACAAGAACATAGTTGGAGCTTATGCTCTAATTGAAGACATGGCACATAACCACTACAAATGGTCAAATGATCGATCTCCTCAGAAGAAATGAGGCATGTATGAAGTTGATGCAGTATAACATATTGCTTCTAAGGTAGATGCATTGTTTCCAAAATTTGAAAAATTAAGTGTAAATGATGTCACACCAAATGTTTCTCCTTGTGAAATTTTTGGTATTATTGGTCATGTGGATGTTGAATGCCTAGTTAGAATGTCTGTTAATGGTGGGGGGGTAATGAACAACCTAATTATCTTAACAATGTACAAAAAAGGGATCCTTTTTCAAATACTTATAATCAAGGGTGAAGGAACCATCCAATTTTCTCCTACAAAAATATCCCCCTTAATCCCATCCCCTAACCAATGGCTAGACCTCTCGATTTCTAAGGACCAAGGTCTTTCAACAACCCCAAAAGTGCAGCTTATAAAATTTGTTGGAAAATTTTGTGTTGACTCAAACCAAACAAAATAAGGAGTTTAAAAATCAAAACCAGTCAATGAATGAAGCACTTAGACAATTAGCATATAAGGTAGATTCTATGGCCACACACAATAAAATGTTGGAAACACAAATCACCCAAGTGGCTCAACAAGTTGCTTCATCCTCTAGATCTTTTGGTGTTTTCTCGAGGAAGCCTGAACCTAATCCCAAAGGACAATAAGATGTTGTCAAATTAAGAAACATAAAAAAATTAGAGGAACCCAAGGGTAGTGATGTGGAAGTGAATGTTAGGGAGGAGATTGAAAGAACCTAACCATTAAGTGAGAGGGTATATAAGGAAAAAGAAAAATCTTGTGTGCCTCCAGCACCATACAAACCACCCATGTTGTTTCCCCTGATTCTTCTTGAGAGACATTTTCTAGCCATAACACGAGTTGTTATTGATGTGAAACATGGGAAGCTTATCTTCAATTTTAGTGATGGAAAATTGAATTTAGCTTGTCTAACCTTATGAAAAGTATTTCTCTTGAAGGTTCTTGTGTTAGGGTTGATTTAATTGATCATTGTGTTAAGGAGTGTCCTTTAAGACCATTCTCGCAAGATGGGCTGAAAGCATGCTTGATTGGAAGCACAAGTCATGAAGACTTGGCAAAGGAAGTTGATGCATTTGCTAACTTTTTGGATGAAAATCCCCCTATTCCAAACTTAAATTTTGAGGCATTAGCAGTAGAAAATTCAGGACCTCTCCCAAAAGAGGCTCCATAGATGGAACTTAAGCCTCTGCCCTCAAATCTCAGGTATGAATTTCTTGGCAAAAAATCTACATTTCCTTTCATTATAACTGCTAAATTAAATGGTGAAGAAACGGAAAAATTGATTGGAGTCCTCAAGATGTATCCAAAATTTATTGGGTATACTATTGAGGACTTAAAGGGAATTGATCCGTCAATTTGCATGCATATGATACTACTTGAAGAGGACTATAAACCCTCAATTGAGCATCAAATAAAGTTAAAGCCTAACATGAAAGAAGTTGTGAAAAATAGGTACATAAACTCCTAGATGTCGGGGTAATTTACCATATCTCTAATATCAAATAGGTTAGTCTCGTTCAATTAGTTCCAAAAAAATGAGGTATCACTGTTGTTAAAAATGAAAAAAATGAATATATTGCAACTAGGACAGTTACGGGGTGGAAGATGTGTATATATTACAAAAAATTGAACAAAGCAACTCGTAAAAATCACTTTCCTCTCCCTTTTATTGACCAAATATTAGAAAGGTTAGCAAAACATTCACATTTTTGCTATTTGGATGGCTACTCTGGTTATTTTCAAATTCCCATTCATCCATGTGACCAAGAGAAAACCAAGTTTACTTGTCCATATGACACTTATAGGAGAATGCCTTTTGGTTTGTGGAATGCCGCTACTACCTTTCAACATTGCATGATGTCAACTTTTTCTGATTTTGTTGAGGATATAATGAAAGTATTCATGGATGAATTTTCTGTGTATGGATCTAGCTTTAATAATTGTTTGGCCAATCTCGAAAAGGTACTTGAAAGGTGTGAGCAAGTTAATCTTGTGTTAAATTGGGAGAAATGCCATTTAATGGTTAGAGAAGGAATTGTTCTTGGACATTTGGTGCCTGAGCGAGGTATTGAGGTAGACAAAGCAAAAATTGAGGTGATAGAGAAAATGTCACCTCCCACCTCCGTAAAAGAAGTGACATGTTTCTTGGGACATGCATGACTTTACCGTCGTTTCATTAAATATTTCTAAGCCTCTAAACTAGCCTGCTCCTAAAGGATGCATCTTTTGTCTTTGATGAATTTTGTCTTGAGTCATTTTGCAGGTTAAAAGAAGCATTGATATTATCCCCGATTATGCAGCCACCTGATTGGAGTCTTTCATTTGATATCATTTGCAATATAGAGACTTTGTTGTAGGTGCAGTGTTGGGGCAAAGAAAAGACAAGAAAGTTCACGCTATCTATTATGCAAGTAGAACTTTGGATGAAGCTCAAGTTAACTAAGCCACAATCGAGAAAGAGTTATTAGTCGTAGTGTTTGTCATTGACAAGTTTCGTTCCTACTTGGTGAGGTCGAAGATAATTGTCTACACACCCCTTGCATCCATTAAATATCTCTTGAGTAAGAAAGATGCTAAGCCGAGGTTGATCCAATGGATACTACTTCTCCAAGAGTTTGATCTAGAAATTCGAGACAAGAAGGGGATTGGAAATGTGGTGGTCGATCATATCTCAAGGCTACATGAAAAAAATGAAAATGAGTTGCGGCTGGATGATTCATTTCCTGATGATAAATTGTTTGCTCTTACACAAATAGAAGCACCGTAGAATGCTGATTTAGTGAATTACTTAGCAGTTGGATAATTGCCCCCATATTTGAACTATCAATAAAAGAAGAAGTTTTTCTCAGATCTTAAACACTATTATTTAGATGAACCTTTACTTTTTAAGAGAGAGGCTGATGGAATTTTCAGAAGATATGTCCCTAAAGAAGAAACGGAAAACATCATGTTTCATTGCCATTCCTCCGCATTCGACGAACATGCTAATTCCTCAAAAACTACAACACAGATACTTCAAGCAGGCTTCTACTGGCCCACACTCTTCAAAGACGTGCATGCTTTGTGCTTCAATATGATCAATGGCAGCGTACTAGAAACATATAAAAAAAAATGAAATGCCTTTGAACAATATCCTCGAAGCTAAGATCTTTGATGTTTGAGGAGTTGATTTTATGAGACCAATTCCCTCGTCTCTTGGAAATCAATACATCCTTGTAGCGGTGGATTTCGTGTCCAAGTGGATTGAATTTGTTGCTATCTCAACAAATGATGTTAAGGTAGTGATTAAGCTCTTCTAAAAGGTAATATTTTTTAGGTTTGGTGTGCCAAGGGTGGTGATTAATGATAAAGGCTCTCATTTCATAGCTAAACAATTTGAAGGCCTTCTAAAAAAAGTATGGAATGAAGCACAAAATTGCCACGACGTATCACCCTCAAACTAGCAGACATGTAGAAGTTTCCACTAGAGAGATTAAGAGCATTCTCAAGAAAACTGTCTCTACGTCAAGGAAGGACTGGTATGTGAAGCTAGATGACGCGCTTTGGGCCTACCGCACAACATACAAAACTCCCATTGGTATGACTCCTTACAAGTTGATCAATGGAAAGTCTTGTCACCTCCCAGTTGAGCTCGAACATAAAGCATATTGGGAAATAAAGATCCTTAACTTTGATTTGAAGGTTGCTAATTTTTGTTAAAAAAGGAAGCTCAAACTCAATGAGCTTGACGAGTTGAGGTTAAACGCTTATGAGAATGCTAAACTCTACAAGGAAAGAACCAAAAAGCGGCATGATAAGCACATAACAAGAAGATAATTCAAAAAAGGTGACTTTGTATTACTTTTCATTTCACGATTGAAGTTTTTTCCAAGTAAACTTCGTTCAATGTTGTCCGAGCCATTTCAAATCCGCTAGGTGTTTCCGTTTGGAGTTGTAGAAATCTGGAGTGAGGTCACTGAAATTTTCATTGTGAATGGTCAAAGGTTGAAGCATTATGTAGCTGGGAATCCAATAGACAAAAAGGTAAGTCTTATCCTTCGATATCCAACTTAAGGACCATAAACAAGCGCTGCATGGGAGGCAATCCACGATTTTAATTTTTCAATATTATCTTTTTGTTTTGTAGGTTGAACTAAAACAAGAAAAATGTAGAAATAAGATAAAGCAACAAGGATTACTGTATGACAATAATGACTGGCCATAATACGTGCACAAGGCCATTTTCCACCACCACCATTATCTTGTGAGCTTTCCTACCCCTTCCATAACTATTTTACTTTTTAGATAGAGGACAATGTTTGGTCCAAGAATGGGAAAATGCGTTCTCTTGTTTGCTCAACATGTTAGTTCTAGTTTTTATAAAATAAAAAAAAAATTAATAATAATTTCTCCTTGCTTGAAAAAAAAACCTTTTGATGTCTTTGATAGGGAATCATAATTTTTGTGCATGTTGTTGTTAAATAGGCAATGAACTCATCTTCGGATACCACACTTTAAGTTTAATGAATTAGCTTATTCTCTAACAGTATGTTCTCATTGATTTAGCTATTAAATGTGAGTTTTGGGCTAATATAGGGGCTTGTGTTGCATAATAAAATATTATGCCCCTTTTCTTTGTTATGAGTGATTATTCACCCTTTTGTGTTCTCTGGAACTTGACTTGTAACCGTCTCAAAACTAAATTCTCTTGTGATCATGTTTGAAGAAAAAAAATACTATAGGATTAGTTTTTTTTCAAGCCTCATGACTTGTTTTGTTTTCTTTCATATTTTCCACTAGTTGCACACTTTGAGTCTTACATGAATTATCTTTCTTGGTCCCTTACTTTATCAATAAAATCATTATTGAGTGCCCTTTTGAATAAAGTGGAGCAACTTTGAATAATAATAATAATAATAAATAAATAAATAAATATATAAATAAATAACATAAAAAAAAAAGTTCTTAGTCCCTGTTTGAAAAGACACAATAAGGTGCTCCACTTGGAGTAACATATTTGACTAATGAATGAAGTATGAGCTGATGAAAAATTATTTGAATACGTTGAGCTCCAATTATTCAAAAAGGGTATCTATGATCATATGTTTAATTTGAAATAGCCTTTTGAATATACCTTTTTTTAGTTTTCCCCACCTATTGTCCCTTGACCCTGTTACAACCTTAAAAAATGTTTTTATTCACATATGCTCTCATGAGAGATATAGTGGAGATTTGGTTAATAATCAAGCATGTGGTACGAAACTTTGTATTGATGAAATTTTGAGTGAATGCCCATTACCCTGAAACACTGACAAAATTTGAGAGATGAGTGTCCTATTTATGAGAATTATGTTTTCAAAGGAGTCTAAGTCACTAATTTGGAAGCAAAGTTGGTTATTCTTTGGTTTTGGAATTTGCCCATTCGTGGTGTCTGCTCGTCCATAACTTTTACACTTGAACTGAATGTTGAGTTCCCTATTCACGGTGTCTGCTCGTCCATAACTTTTACCTGAAACAGTTGCTTAAGGACAAAAAACAATTCAAGCATGGTGGAATTTGATAAGCTAAAATTTATCTATTTTGCTAGCTTCATTTGATAAGTTAATTTGATGCTTTTAATTCGGTTTTAGATCTATTTTGCTACATTTTTGTTTTGTTTAGATTGCTAGGAGAAGTGAAGGAATTGGTTAAGAGTTTTAGTGCAAAAGAGTCTTGAAGTAAAGTGGTGCATTCATGGTGCATCTTGATCAAGAAAATGAAAGAAACTCAAGTTCCAGCAAGCATTACTGTCTGGCTATAATGGTCATTAAGACCACACAGACTGAACGAGAAAAAAACAAACTGCCTGGTAGTAATGGCCATAATCTGTTCATCTTCTGCTATTGAATCGTTTTTCTTCTGTGAAATTCTGATGGTTTCTTGTAATTAAAGTTTATGAAGGCACTTAGGCTATAAAAAGACGAAAATATTCAGTTTTAGACACATTCCTATTCACAATCTCTTGTTACTCTTTTTTTTGTTCTTGTATTTCTCTTATAAATTTTCTAGTTTCAATAATATTCAGTTTTCTATTTTTGCTTTGTTATTTTATATTTCTAATGTTTTTATATTTAAGCCTTGATTCTACTATGATCATATGTGAATAGATCTTCCCTGTCTTGAGATTGTAGGATTTCCAATGTTGGATCTCTAACAATTTTTATTTCTTTTTGTCATGAGTGTTGATCATTTTTATTCTTAATAAGAATAATGTTCATACTTAGATATCAAATAATATACTGAAAGGTAGATTTGATATGTGACACATAAGATTGGACATGAGAATCAAATCATAAAAATAGATTTTGGTTTTCTTAAAATCATGAAAGATATCTTTTCTTAAAGGATTTATCTAATACATCAATCATGAAAATAAGTTGGTTATTAGTTTAAAATACACTTTTGTTCTTTAAAAAAAGACATTAGTTATAATTATTTATCAGATTTTTAAGAGTTTAACACCCATAAATCAAAGAAGGTTAATTTTATTATATTCATCATTGTGAAAAACTACAATCTCAATGCTTTATTTTTATTGAGAATTTTAAACCAAAAATCATTATCAACATTTAATGTTTTAGCTAATTCTCATAGTAAAGAGACACTAGTACTCATAATAAAGTTCTTGTGGGAACAATAATTTTTACTATGCGATAATATTGTGCACTTGTGGTCTTGTTATTTGCCAATGGACAATCCTTCTAGTAAGAGCACGTTTCTCAAATATTTCCATAATTGAGTCCATTTTAGACACTAACCAAGTTGTATGACATAACATGTATTGCCTCAATCAACAAGCAGTTCATGGTAATACGCAAATGTTCACTCAAGTAGTGAATACCTTTTCACAGTTGGTGAATTTTTTGGTCAAATAATAAATAACATGCTCTTTTTTACTAGATTTATCATGTTGCCCTAATACACATCAATTGACTCGTGAAGTACTCTTAAGTACATAATAAGCGGTTTTCTAGGAATAATAGGTACCAATATTAGAGGTTTTAACAAATACTGTTGAATCTTCTCGAAAATTTTTTGAAATTTTTTTGAAAATTCTCATTCCTAATAATATTATCTATTTTTCAGTTGAATTAAATCTTACGGACAATTATATGTCCCTTTAATTATTACACACAAGTTACTAAATGTAATTAATTTTATACGAAAATAAAAATTATGAGTTATTTTATAAAAATATTCTTTATTAATAGTATAAGAAAATTAAAATTACTAAAATAAAAAAAATATAATAGAAAAAATATTATATTAATATTTCACAGATATTGTAAAATGACTTAAAAAATTATAATAATTTTGTTACAAAATGAAATATAATTTGAGACGTAAAGTATAGCGTAAGAGTTAACTAATAAATAAATGATTTACCAAAAAAAGAAAAAAAATTAAACAAAAAACTCAGCAGCACCATCAAATAAAAAAAAACATCACTCATCTGAAACAAGTCGGAGTCGCATCACTGATCTCAACTTATCCGGAAACGCAGCGGAATCGATCGTCGGCCGCCGGAAAAGTGAGATTATCTGTCCAGGTTATCCTTTTCTCTTCCGTTTTCTTTGTCTTGGAAAAGTTCGATTTGTGCTAATCTCCACTCCGCACCGCGATTCGCCGATTGTGCGCTAGAGAAATCGGCGCGATTGATAACATAGAAAGTTAGGGTAATTAAAACTAAATCTACATTAGGAATTTAATTTCCCGCAGTTTTCGTTTCTAGGTCTATTACATTATTCAAGCTCAGTAATTCCATTAACCTAGAACGTTTCTTAACTTTCAATGGCGCCGAAGAAGGAACATTTAGAAACTGAAAAGTCTGGAAGAGACAATGGATTCATTGAGAGTTCACTCCCTTTTGTATTCTTTCATCATTGAATGAAATTATGTTAGTTTTTTAACGTGTATAAGATTTTATGATTGAGTTTAGGGTAGGGTTTGTCAACCATATATATTTAAGAGTATTCCATCAATTCCAAGTAAAAAAACATAATCAGGTAGAAAAATTATTAACACAGAAAAGTACAGAGGTATCTTTCAATTAACAATTTTGCTAGTTAACTTAACTACTGATATTTTTTCCAGTTACATCCAAATAGGTTCATAAACTGAATTCACGTAACCCACCTGTACTTAGTTCATGTTCACATGTGTGGTAAATTAAGTTCACGCAACCTATTTGTATGTAACTAGCGAAGCTGTGTTCAATTAATTCTGGGAAAACATTATACCTAGACTAAATAAACAGAACCAAAAAAGGCATTTACAGTCATTTGTTTTACATCTATTTAAAATTGGGGTGACTTGCTTGTGTTGTTAGAATATTTGGCTTGATTGTTTATTTAAAATCGATGAAGAGCATATAAACTGTGTAATATGCTTCTTGTTGGCACATTATAGTATAACTCGTAATGTTATAACAGTATGAGTTCTTTGATAAATTTTTATGTTTTCTATTGATGCACGCTTTTTTGTTTATGATTACATAACTAAACCATTTACAATCAGTTTTTTACCTCGAGTGCTGCTTAAACATAATCAGTTTCTACTTTCTAGGCCAGATGGCTTGTCCAATATACATAGGCCTAACTTGTTTGGCCAATTTGGATGTTGATTTTAAATGGGCCTATAAATCTGATACTTGTGTGTTGTTTTTCCATGCTGAGTAGATGAACCAGAATGACAAAAAAAATGACAAATTTCGTATAAAGGATTTTGTTTGACAATTGATCCAAACAAGTCGCTGACCAAAATAAAGCTGAAACAAGTCACACACTCTTTCTTTATCGAATACGACAGTATTTATCTGGCCACTCTGGCAAATTATGTTTTTTGTTGTTTGATCTGCCAAATCAGCTTGGGGGGTTTTCTTCAATATATTTGTTATCAAATATGACCATATGATTGCTTCGGCTTATCTGGAATCAATTAAAGTAGAAAGTACGAAGCCATTTTCAATTTGTTTGTGTAATTCCCATGTTGCTTTATCTTCAATTGCTTATGCTAAAATTTACGTCATATTTTTCTATTTTAAGATCATCATTGATGATTGAATTTTAGTTGCGCAATCTATATTCCCTTTTGTTTTTAGCATAGTACGCCCTTCTTTTTGGTTTTTCCTCTTTTTATGGTATTGCTTAAGGCACAATGTAAGGGATGTTAGAGTGCCTAATCATCTGTGAACTTATTTCATTCAAAATTGGCAATATATTCAGATAAATGGACTTCATGTAATAAGGATAAATCATCACTAGAACCTTTTTCTTCAACTCGGAGGTCACAACCACCTCACACTTTACTACACCTAATGATTTGGAGTTGCTGTTATGGTTTTAGTGAAGTTTAGCATGTTCTCCTAATGTTTTTTCTGAATTTATGTCAAGTGTCAACTTTCTTAGTATTACTTATGCAGCTATATCTATCATGTAGTAGAACTAGAAAGTACATATCAAACTTAGGTTTAAATGGCTGTGTGAAGGTTTTTGCATTTAGCAGCATGAAATTAGTATGTGGACTGAGATTTTGAAGAACTATGTAGTTCTGGTGATCTGGTGATTGGCAAGTTAGCTTTTGGGTACTTTAGATAGTACAGTGGTTCTCGTGCTGTATATGAACTTCACCCCTTTCCAACAAAGCTTTTGTTGTGCTCTTGCTAATTTTAAACCATTTGTACAAGGTGTTGTCCTGACAATTTTTTTGTGCTTGTGTGCTTATGTTGACAGTCGGAGGCTGTTATATTTGCTAATGTGCTCTCGTGTTTTTTGATAATCTATTGACAAATGACAACGGTTGTGTTCTTAAACTAGTGAATAAATCATATGTTTATCTTGCTTTTGTCTGCTTCTGTTGCTAATGTATGAAGTCGGTCAATATGAGGTTATGGAATCAGTTCTCATCCTTAATTTCTTCATTTCTTTATACTTTTGCAGAAAATTCTAAAATAAACAGAGTTGATGATTTATCAATATGAATAAGTTGTTGGATTTTGGGAGGAAAGCCCTATATTATGTCAGGGTACTTTCTGGATATGAAGAGCGAAGAATACGATCTTTTAGACTGCAGCTTGAAAATCGTGTCCAACAGGTCTAACATCTTATCTTATGTAATCAATTATATTCTTGAGTAACTGAGTTAGTTTCTGTTCTCTTTAAGAAACCATGTGGGATTATAAAATATGAGTGTTGTTAGCTTGGACTTGGGAATTTCATATGAATTCGGGTCTCTTTTCAAATTGCAATAACCAAGTGGCAAGTCTCATTTTTAAAATCCAATAGACATGCCTCATTTTAGAGACAAAGGAAGAACTGTTTCCTATCTATTATTTGAAACAGCAGGAATCCACATTAGCAAATTGATGGTGTGATATATCTTATTAATTTAGAATTAGTTTAACATTGTTTATGATAAGCATGTATGAGCAGTTACAGTTATGATAAATATGTGCATATCTTAATCTTGATCTAATGTAGGTACTGATTATTATCTTGCACTTTTAAATGAATCAATAAGGCATCATCATGTTGATCCATAGTCTGAATAAGAAGAATAAGTTTTTATATGAGCTGATCTGAAGATCTTATATGATAGTTAAATAAAACAGGGTAGTTAAGATATTCATAATATTTTTCTTCCTTGTTTTGAAGCTCCCATTTACATTGGGGAAATATGAATTTGACCTTCACTTTTCATAACGATGAATGTGGATTTGGGATTTCCTCTTTAATGACCATCTGCTTGCCTTCAAAGTCTTTCTAAAATTTACTATCTTATTAATCAATTTCTGATGCGTATAATATTCTCTGTTGAAAAGGCACAAGCAAGGAAAGCAGCCATAAATAAAGTACCTGAGCAGATTATTTTATCTGAAGTTCGTCGTATGGTTGAAGAGATGCAAACTCTGAACAAGAAGCTGGAGGAAACAGTAAGTTGTATTCTCTTGGAGAAATATGAAACTTTGTAAATTTAGGATTTAATTACCTTTTTCTTCCTTTGGAAGTTTTCTTTGAAAGTTTCATCCCATTCATTCACTTGCAAATATGAAGGCACAACAACTTCTAAACAAAAAGTTT
The DNA here is from genome assembly GCA_037974835.1 of Cicer judaicum. Lineage (NCBI taxonomy): Eukaryota > Viridiplantae > Streptophyta > Magnoliopsida > Fabales > Fabaceae > Cicer > Cicer judaicum. The sequence goes on along the minus strand of JBBPBS010000529.1, from coordinate 1,650,278 downwards.
TATTATTCTTCTTGAAAAGATCCACCGAAATGTATTGCCAACTTCTGTATGAGGTGCAACTTTTTCCTTAGTTTTGTTAATATTGAATTTGGACCATTCACATTCTTTCATTTTGTTTTTTTATGGTATAGAAATTTCATATTGTGTCATGTTTGTCTTATTCATCGTTTGGTTTCGTGTTTCCTACTTCATTCTCGCGTCCCAATGACCTTTTCACCATGATTTCCTGAAGCAACAAATGCAAGCTTCCATGTCAACGTGAAAAACCACTGGTTTTGAGAAACGCGACGCAGTACCTAACATACTCTTAATTAACTTCTTTATCTGTTATATTGTGTGATATGTATGGTTTCTTTTCATTAATATATGCTCTGTGATTGGTTCATTTGTAGCATTAAAACATGTTACATAACAAGATGCAATTTACATGCAGGAGGTAGCCATTGAAGAATACTTCAAGCCTCTTGACATGGAGGCTGAGGTTTTAATGAAAATGCAACTACAAGGGGAAGAGAAAAAGACTGAGATGATGATGAAAGCATTAGAGGAACAAGCTTTGCTTCAAAACGCTGAAGCAGAAAAAATTACAAGCATGCCTCCAACAGACAAGATTGAAACCAACCAGAAGGAATCTGAGATTCCGGTGAACGACAGTGTGCATCAAGCAGACAAGTCTGCAACCCAATCCTAGCATCCACAATCACTCATAAAGGAAGCTGAGATTAGATAATTTTTTTTGAAAAATCATGGATTCCTAATTTTTGAACTCGGAAATGTATTTCGCTTTAGTTGTCGAAAATGTTAGCGGATGTGTAGTTTATTTGTATTATTTAAAATTGCATGTTGAGGTGTGATCATGTTACAGTAACCATTTTTATGAGGATAATAAATTTGACACATGATCTAATACATGTCAAAACATTTAAATTTTGTAATACTACCTATTTGGGTACTATAACGAACTTGGATACTGCGGGACTTTATCTCTTACAATTTGTAACTCCGCACGTTTACATAAATATGATTTAATAAATAAATTATTGACAAAAGAGAAAATAGAGTATGTCCTATAAGTTTCAACTAATTTTATATTTACACTCTACCAAAGTCATTGATTTGATGTCTCAATATATTTTTATAGCATTGTCTATATAAAATAGTTTTATAGTGACAGTATACTTTTATTAATCTCTTCATAAAATGCAAAGATGGTGATTGAAATGTTATAGTTTCATTTTTTTCTTCCAAATACCGAATATAATCTCTAATTCAATATCGTGTAATATCCCAACTTTTTTTATCTAAATTACTATTAATATGTCTTTATTATTATTAGAATTAAATAAATGCACTAATTTCTTACAAAATCTCATGCAGTGATAATTTAATGATAGCATAACCTATTAAAAATTTGAATGGTAAACGTTTGACAAACTTAAGAGGAATGTGTCTATCGATTTACCAATAAATAAATTAAAAGGAAATAGAAATAAAAATATGAATACAAGAATAGAAATAGTGTGTCTGGGGAACATTGTAAAATAGAAATAAATAAATTAAAAAGAAATAGAAATAAAAATATGAATACAAGAATAGAAATAGTGTGTCTGGGGAACATTGTAAAATAGAAAGAAGAGAAGAAAGAAAAGAAAAAAGAGAGAAAAAGAAGAAAATAAAAGAGAGGTGAGATGAGATGAGGGAAGAAAAAAGAAATAAAATGAGAGAGAGCCGAGAGAAAGAAAAAGGCGACAAGGGAAATTGTGAGAGAGGAAGGAGGAGTGATGGATGAAGAGAAGAAAGAAAAATAGCAGCAAGAAAATAAGAAGAGAGAAGATTAAAGGTTCAACCCATGGTAGGAGAATAGAGAAAAAATGAGTCAATTTTGAGGTTAGGGTTTTTGCATGTTTGAAAAGAAAACATAAAAGTCAACAATGGTGGAGCTCATCTCTTTTGATTTTCATTCTTAGAGGTAATATAGAAAACCATCTTAAAACTTCTTTTAGGTGTGCTTAGAGGTTTTGATTACATGTTGCTAATGAATATCATTGATTATAAAGAGTTGTTTTATTATAATTGTTGAGTGTTGTGGTTGAGTTGGTAATGAGATGATAATTGTTTAGTTTTGGTAATTAATTAGTTTTATGTTGAATTTTGAATGTATTTTACTTAGTTGAACAACTTTAGAATATAAAGTTTGAAATGAAAATGATATAATGTTTTTCTGAATCTGTAAAGGTTACATTCAATATTTTGTTCATAACTTTCTCCATAGATAGGGTTTTGAGCTGATATATGTTCTATTAGAAATTAACTAGACTTAATTACCTTCAAAATAGACATTAGTTTCACTAAGTTTCATTGAGAATTGATAGAGAAAATCGAGTTACACGTTGGAAAACAATTTGTTATTCCGTTTTTGTATCTTTATACTCTATTTTACTAAACTGTATTAATTCAATGCTTATTATTATGTAGAGTAAAAATCATATTTATAAACTAGACATCTTAAATTTTCTAAAATATTATCGTTTATTCGAATCGTACATCATTTCATATTTTAATTAAATTTTCAAAGTTATAGTATTTTTGGTAGAAAAAAATTATGACGTAATTGAGTTAAAATGAATATAATATAAACAATATTAATCGATTTTGAGGAAATCAATTGAACTTAAAAGCTTATTCATATTACTTTGTTACTGGAAATTTTTATAAGTTTATGAGACATTGTTAGAGTTAGTCTTAGACGACCAACTTTTTCTTGGTTATTATTAATATCACGACCCTTATTATTATTTATATAATAATATGAGATATTTTAATTTATTACGTAGATTTATTTAAACCATAATAAAGTCTTTATAAATAATTCGTCTATTTAATGGAACATTAAGTATGACTTAAGGTTGATACTTAATTCTCAATTGAGTATTGTGACACTATTCTTAAATTGTTTGTAGTCAAGTTTTACTGATAAGTAAGAAAACAATAATACATAGAGACTATTATGTGAGTATACCGACGATCACATCACATGAGTCATGGATATGAGACATCAAGTCTTCACATATGTATAACTATTATGAATAAAATTTGTACTAGATTGATTAGCTATAAGAATATTACATAATAGTTATGCAAGTGTCATTAACGATTCTTATGCGACCATAGTGAGTAGTCATTTGACTTAAAGTCACTACAATCTCTACTTGGAGAGTTGTATACTTTGAGACCATCAAACATTATCTGTAACAAGACAATCATAACGGTAGTATTGGGTATGCAATAAACCATGTAGAGAAATGTGAGTGATGTTGATAAAACTCACCCCTCCTACAAAATATGAGTTGTGTCTTGGGCCTCTCGATTGAGTGATATGTGAAATATGCATGACTACGCCAAAATGGACCAATATAATATATGTGGTATATTAGTGTTTGCACGTATACTTGGGAATTAAGAAACAAATTATTAGACCTAACAATGATGACATTTTTTATGCATTGTGTTTAATTAAGACATTTGGATGAAGGGACAACTAAGTAAATAATGGTCACAATAAGGTTAAAATCATATCATTGATTTTCTCATTAATTGAGTGGCAATGATGTATTGCTGGATGCCACTTATTATTTATAATATTTTATATTATTGTCAATTAGGCGGAACCCTATAGGGTACACAATAGAACGGTTAAATAAGAAAGTAAAAATTTAATTAAAGAATTGTTTGATTAAATAATAATTTAATTGATTAATAATTTAATTAAATAAAATAAATTGAGCTTGTAGTATACACATACCATAATGATAGTAAGGTAGAAATGAATACTATATACATGATATATTATGTCTTCTTTTAACAAAATCCTAGAATCATTTTTAGTGTAGCCGTCAACTAATATTAACGCATTCTGAAGCAATTATTCATGTGGCCTAAATAGAGACACTACCACATCATTGTGATGGTGATTTTTCATCAATGTTTCAAAAGGTGAACACATAAACCTCATGTGAAATATTATGCATTAATTCACGACAATTAATAATTTTCGCTTTTCAAAATGATTTTGAAATGATTTTAAAAAATATTTTTTGATTTCCCAACAACATTGACATCTTAAGTGGCTTTTCATAATCATATAGTAACTATTTCAAATTACATATAGTAACTATTTCATAATCATATAATAATTTTAAAAGATATTATTGTTGATAATCATATAGTTGCTCACTCGACGATAATTTTCTCCTTAAAAATTCATCTATAATCTCCTATAGCAATAAATATACAAAGAATAACAATTAAGATCATACATACATAAAACACATATATTTTTTATAAGACAAATTTATCAAGAGCTTACTATTCACACGAAGTGTTTAGCACACGAAAAAGATAAAGCAATTCACACAAACACCATTTAGAACACCAATTTGCTCTACAAAGCATAACTAGTTAGTAAAAGTCTAAAATATTATTCTAAAAACATATGTTGAACTCATCGATCAAAATGATAAAGAGCCCCACAATTGTATTCCTTTTCCACGTGTCAAGTTCAAGCAGTTTGGAGGCATACTATTGGATTAATCCACATGACGAATTAATGTATTAAATATGCATCTTAAATAACACATTTGATAAGACCCTATGTCTCATAACCTTTTCGTGAGAATTTAATAGACAAGCTCTTGAATTCTATGAAGCAGTCCACTTCATTCTCATATAGGTGGACTATATCAAAAATGCACCCATAATTATACATTCCAGCAAATACATGCTATATGTCCATTAAGAGAAGACCTCATCCTACCACTTTTATTTTATGGTCCAAGTACTTTTGTCCTTTGGGATGTATTTATTGTCAAGTACTTCAATCACTCTAATAGTGTACTTTCATCATTGAACTCAAGAATTGATGCTACTCAAGTGTGAGTTGATGTTTCCACTATTGGTGATTATCTAGATATGAGTTTGTATCACATCCCTATTGATGTTTTCAACATCATATCCTTTGTCAAGACTTTTCGTCAAAGGATCTGCAAGATACTTTTCAATTCTTACAAACACTATGGATATCACTCCATTAAATTCTTTACATAGCTATGCATTAAGCTAATATATATTGATTTTCTATTATATTCTTGGCTATATATTTTTGATAGTGTGTATTGACTATCACAATGTATGGATACTGGTGTCATTGACTTTGGCCAAATTGGTATCTCATACAACAAATTTTTTAGTCATTCAGCCTCTTTACTACCTGCAACTAGAACAATAAATTCTGCAGCCATGGTGGTGTCGGCAATGCAAGTTTGTTTCTTTGTACCACAAGAAACTGCACATCCACCACAGTGGAAGATCCATCAACTTGTGAAAGCATGATCCTCAATATAAGTTACTCAACTGACATTTGTATATCCTTTCAAAACTGAAGGATATTCATTATAGACTAAACTACTGTTAATTATTCCTTTCAAATATTTTAATATTCTATTAACAAACTATCAATGCTCTTTATTTGGATTGCTTGCATATTGACTTAGATTGCTTGCATATCAGGTCAGGTACAAGTCATGACTTACATCAAACATCCAATTATCTTTTATATTTTTGATAATGTTGACCAACTATCACCAAACCATTAGCCTTTTGTCATTTAATCTCTTCACATTGTATCACATACAATTAATAAGCATCTCAATTATCACATTCACAAACTTTTATGTCATTTTGTCTTTTACTATATTTAATAAGCATCTGAGTTTAAAATCCTAATTCTCTTTTCAATATATCCAAGTTCAAGATATAATACATTGAATGCCTTAAATATATATTGTCACCAGCTAACAAAGCATGATCATAAAAATTTCTCATAATTAAATATCATAAGGTGTATCCAAACATGCAAGTCATCTACTATTTAACAAATACATACACCATGAATTCTATTTGTTAATTCAAGTTTCATATTTAAATATGTTCTATAGTAACTCCAAATAAGTATCATAATAGAAAATAAACAATGCATACAATCATTAAAATTTTCTATTAGTTTCTTTTATAAATATTTGTCAACTTACAATAATTTTAAAATATATATCCAAATCATTTTTAATATCAAAATCAGCAAGATCTTGATAGAATACTTTTATACTATCATGCACATATAATATGAGTTAATCAATTTTAGAATTAATAACTTCTCACATAAAGCATCACTATCATTGAGACATACACTTGATATTTAGGACAATTTATTTACACTATATTAAATAAATTAATGTATTAAATATGCATCTTAAATCTTACATATTCAGTCTTGTCAAGATTTAAGAAACTAAAATTATAAATAAACTTTCTTCTACCTGTCAATCATAAATCTTGTTCTTAGTCGAAAAACATCAACCACGGATAAACAAAAATTTCATCAAAACATATTATCTCTAATTCCATTAATTTTCCACATCCTATCTCCATATTGTTATATTTGCACCAGAAAAGGAAAATTTACTATATATGCATTTCTAACATGAATGTAATATATAAATGTATTAACACTAAATAACTTCCAGTGTCCAACCATAAATTTTTATATGACTATTTCCAAGACTTTAATTAATTTTTAAAATCCAAACAAGCAAAATTCATGCATAAATCATATTAAATTCACATACTTGAATATATTCTAAATCATGCATATCAATCTAATCACATGTTAAATTTAACATAAACAAATATAAATACTTTGGAGAACCACATATGAATTTAGAACTTCAAACACATTATATATATATATATATATATATATATATATATTCATATATTCATCTAAAGTGTTGCAAATCTTGAGTAAGAAGATAATAAAATTGATGATGATGATGATGGTTACACAAATAAATTCTAAAGTGTGTGTATCACATTAGGCTTTAAGTTTGATGATGACGATGATGATGGTGAAGGTTGAACAAATAATTTAGGAAAATTTGATGCAAAATTAGATAAAACCATCTTTCCAGGATACTCCAATGATTCTAAAGGCTTTAAAATCTTAAATCTTAGAATAAAAACAATATAAGTAAGTATGCATATTTTATTTGATTAATTTGATGATCTTACCATAGATAAGATTGATGATGAAGAAGAAGATCAATCCCAACAACAAATCGTTCTTCAAAAAAACGAGATTGATGATCATTTTCCAATTCAAACACCTACACGAAGTTGGAAAATTATAGGGGATCATCCACAAGATCAAATTATTGGAAACACATTTGATGGCACTAGAACAAGAGTGACTTTCAAATAAGATAACAACATGACAATGATCTCTCAAATGGAACCAAAATTTATCTAAGAAGCTATAGTTTACGACTCACGAGGTGAAGCAATGCAAGAAAAACCTCCTCAACTTGAGAAAAACCAAGTCTACACTCTTATTCCAAATCCTCAAACTTAAACTATCATTGGTATTAGATGAGTATTCAGAATTTTTTTTTGATGAGAAATATATAGTTATTAGAAATAAAGAAAGACGTGTAGCTCAAGATTATAATCAACAAGAAGGTATTGATTATGATGAAATATTTGCTCAAATTGAAAGATTATAAGCAATAAGAATTCTTCTTGCATATGCATCTCATAAATTTAATAAACTTTTTCAAATGGATTTAAAAGTTCTTTTTTAAATGATCTTTTAAATGAAGAAGTTTATGTTCATCACCCTCCTAGTTTTGAAGATAAAAAGAATCCAAATCGTGTTTTTAAACTAACCAAATCTCTATATGAACTTAAGCAAGCTCCTAGAGCTTGATATGAAAGGTTAAGTTCATTCTTGATCCAAAATGATTTTTGTAGAGGAAATATTGATACTGCACTTTTTAGAAGGATTAATAAATCAACAGTTCAAGTGTATGTTAATGATATTATCTTTAGTTCAACAAATGAAAAAATGTGTGAAGACTTCTCAAATCTCATGCAAAGTGAATTTGAAATGAGTATGATGGAATTAATTAAGATTTTCTTGACTTACCAATGGAACAATATGAAAATGGAATTTTCTTTTGTCAAGAAAGATACGCCAAAGATATTGTCAAAAAATACAAAATAAATGAAGGCAAATTTATGACAACTCCCATGAATCCATCTTCAAGTTTGGACAAAGATGAAAAAGGTAATTATTAAAAAGAATATAGATAAATGATTGGTTCACTATCATATCTCTCTAACGGTAGCCATTTGTAAGACCTTTAATTTTAAATTCTAATTTATATATTTCGGGGAATTTTGTGTTGAATTTTTGAGACTTTTTAGCCAATTTTATGATATTTTGTGAGTTAAATGCCAAAAATATATTTTTAGAGACCCGATTAAAATTATTCTTCGATGAATAATTTTATTTAATTACGGTGAATCTTTTGTCGAAAGAAAATTTTCTAAGATGCAGTGTTTTTCGGAAAAATACATCTCCCAATTGAATTGCGGCGAGAGAAGATATTTTTCTGAAAAAAGTGATTTGAGAAGATGCTCATTGTCACGCTGCGGTGCTAGTGAGCTAGTTTTCAGCGCGACGTCACAAACTTAAATTTTTCCGAAATTAATTACAATACCGTAATCGCGTGTTAGAGCAATGGTTAAGGTAAGGGCTTCTTCCAAAATTTTTGTTTGCATTTAGGACATTATTTGTGATTTTGTGGAAAAGAAATTTGATGTATTTGATGTGTGAATTGTAGAAAATGAATTTAATGCGATTATGTGTGATTTAGTGGAATTTAAATTTGAGGTGTGGTTTGTGGTGATCTATATTTGATGTGATTTATATGTTCATAATTATTATTATGAATTTTTGAGATGTGATTTATCTGCAGATTTTGTGGAAAATAAATTAATGAAATTTGGTGGGTTATGAGTAGAAATATGGAGTTTTAAAATTGGGTGAGTTATGTTTAAATTGTTTGAAATTTAATTGAGGTATTATATGTGTGTTGTGGAATTGAATTGATTGTTGTTGGTGTGAATTGGCGATAATTAAATTTGATAAGTTTGAGTTACGTAATGAATTATTTTCAAATAAATGAGTTTGAACTGAAGTTGAAATTCTACGAAAAATTTAGAGTTGTTAAAGTTGTGAAAAAGTTCAAATTTTAACAAGTTAAAGAGTTTAAGCAAAAAGATAGATTGAAATTAACAATGGTTAGAGTTTAAAATGTTACCCTTTTAATTACTCTCGGGCTGAGTTTAAAAAGAAAAAAAAAAGTTTAGAGTATTTTATTAACTCAAAAATTTTGGTGCTTTAATAGTTGAGTGTGTATGTGAAATTTGGCCTATATTTGTTTTATTTAGTTTTAACTAAATAATATAGATTATTTGGTTTTAAAAGTTTGGTGTGTGAGAAAGATTTAATTTTAGGAATTTTGTTGTGTGTGGATTAATTTTATTGTGAACAAATTGTTATAAATATTTATGTTTATGTAGTTAGCTCATTGAGTCTCGAAAAGGAATCGAGACCGTTGGCACCGAGTTAGCGGTGGGGATAACTCTGATATATTAATGTTGTTGTGGTGATTTATGGTTGAAAATTTTAGAGATTGAATATACGTGATTAATGTTTGGAAATTTTAGTGATTCATGTTTGGTGAAATTGATGTGTTCATAATTAATATTATGAATTTTTTAGAAGAAATTTATGTGTGACTTGGTGGAAAATGAATTTAATTCAATTTAGGTGTGGATCAAATTTGGAGATGTGATTTATGTGTGGTTGTGGAAATTTAAGTTGGTGTGAATAAATATGCTTGAGTATGCTCTGTGTTGTGTTTGAAAAACCATTAGTGTTAAATGAGTATTAAAAATTAGGAATCTTTTAATAGTTGCATTTACTTAATGATTGTGGTGAAAAGAGTTAGAGTATCTTCATGCATTTCATAGTACATGGTAACCGCAATGGGGCCATGGTGATAGTGGTGACCGTGATGGGCCACGAGATGATGTCATGTGATCTGTTGGTTCATCTTATCCTTGCGGGGATTTTCGCGTCATGTAGGTCTATGATAGACTACATATTTTTGGTGAATCGTGCTGACCCGTAATAGGTGGCACATTGGTAAACAGTACTGGTCTGTGATAGGCGGTACGTTTACAATTTACGCTTTTTAGTAAATCAGGTTGACCCGTGATATGTGGCACCTCGGTAAACAGTACTGGTATGTGATAGGTGGTACGTTTACAATTTACACTTTTTAGTAAATCGTGCTGACCCGTGATAGGTGGCACCTCGTTAATTAGTATTGGTATGTGATAGACGGTACAATTATGATTTACGCCCCTTCGAGGAGGGTCTTGGTTCGAATTCCAGAATTCATGCATTTTGGCATATACGCATTGCATTATGGTGCTTGACACGCGAGTCATGTTTGTTATATTATGATGATTGTATATACATATTCGGTTGTTGTTGTGATTTGTCGTAATTTCTTAGAGGTGTGAAGTTGGGTTGATTAAGTTTTGATGTACTTATGTGTTCATAATTGATGTTATGAATATTCGATGTGTAATTGAGGTGTGAATTTGTGGAGATTAATTTGGTGTTAATTATGTGTTCATAATTGACAATATTAATATTTGAAGTGTTGATTGATTCAGAGCCATTTTAGACCTAAAAATCGGCATTTTCTCAATTGTATTCGACTACAACAATGCAGTTTTTTAAAATTCCTTTTTCAACATCGTTTATGCATTTTTGGATATATGAAAACCTTTCAAAGAGTATGCTAAGTTGAGAGGTTATTTTGTGCATTTGAAATTTAAATATTATGTGATATTTATTACTTTCGGTTGGTGACCCTTTACAATTATTGTGGAAATCTAAGCTTTGCCCTCAGATGAGAACCAGATCTTTCTACCGATTAGTATCCTGTAGATGGGGAGGTAGTTGGACACATCTAACTGGAGTTGTGTTAGGAGGATCTTGCGGGGCGTGTGGAGATCACTCAGGTCATATAGTTTTTGTAGTATGTTCAGATTAGAAGATTGTATAAGGGCTAGAGGTCTTTCTTTTTTGTGGATGTATTTACTGTATGTTTGAAGATTGTACCTATACTAATATTGTCAGCTTGACTTTTATTTTGATGGGTCCTTGTACCATTTTTTTTATGCGACGTGTGGAAGTTAAAATTCTTGGGGCAGTGCTTTTGTACAGGTGTCTGCCGAGAATACTCCAGGAGTATGAGCTATGTCTGATAGGTCTCATAGCCCCAGTGTATTTTGATGTTTGAATAATTTGGATTTTTATTTCAAAAACTATTTCGCTGCCTTGTAAATATTTGTTGACTTTGTTGTTATGTTTACGACTTAAATATTTATCCAAAGGTATTTCATTGTTTGTTTGTTTATTTTATTTCTTTGTTTATAAAAAAAAAAAATACACTCGCGTTATTAAAAATCGGGGTGTTACACCGTTGATTATGTGCTAGATTTGAATCTTCACTTAAAGAATCTTATCTAATTGCAGTAAAAATAAATTTTAGATATCTGGCCTTTGATATAATAAATGTTCACATTTTTTATCTTATAGCTTATTGTGATGTTGATTAATGCGGGAACAAAATTAACAGAAAAAGTACAAGTGGTGCGTGTCAATTTCTTGAAGAAGTTCATATAAGTTGGTCATGCAAAAAAAAAAAAATTACAATTGCAATTGCAATGTCAACAACTGAAATCAAATATGTCTCAGCTACAAATCGTTGCTCTCAAGTTATTTGAATTAAAAATCAACTTGAAGACTTTTATGTAAGTAATTCAAATGTTCCAATTTATTTTGATAATACAAGTGCTATTAATTTGTCAAAAAACTCCATTCTTCATTTAAGATCAAAATACATTGAAATTAAACATCATTTTATTAGAGACCATGTAACAAAAAATGATGTTGAATGAATTTTTGTTAATACTAAAAATCAACTTGTCGTCATCTTAACAAAATATCTAATAGAAGATCATTTTATTTTTATTAAAGATAAATTAAACATAATAAAAAAATTCAACTTTTTGTTAAACTATAACGTTTTTCGTTTTCAAACATTTTTTTCAACTTTTTTTTTTATCTGACTCTCTCTTTGAACCTTTAAGTAGTTTTCATTTTCTTTTATTCTTTTAATTTTCGCTTGTTTTTTTTAAATCCAATCAAAACGGTTACTCCATCTTTTTTTTAACAAATGGCTACTTTTTAACAAATTTTGACCAAATTCTCTTTTATTAGTAATTTTGACCAAATTAAGAAATAAAAGACACATATGAGAACTACGGTAACTAATGAAAGATATAATTATAGATTAAAATAATTAGCAAATACATATTTAACTATATGTTTATGTAAAAGTTATTTAATAATTAACTTATTATATGATCATATAACAATTGAGTGTATATAAAGGGAGTCCCTTTAAGGGACCATGACACCCGTAAGCATCGCCATGATAGCAACTTTGAATATCATGACTTATAGTGTAACTTTTCATACCTCGTTCTGTATATATGTAAAAGAAAACTAAAAGTTATAGATCTATTTTCTTAAATATCTTCTTTTACTAATATAATACAATTTTTTATTATATTTTTTTATTATTTTAATATATATATATATATATATATATATTATTTTTTAAAAAAAACATGTGTCACATCCTCGTAATGCAACAGAAGGAAGTCAATTTTTGTTCTTCAATTGATTTGAATTTTTTTCAAAAATAGATATTTGAAATAAAATCTAAAAGTTAATCAACACACTAGAATATGTAGAGAAAAATATATATGATGGAGACATTTATATATATGATAAAACTAAATTGTTAAAATCAGATCCTTACATGCCCATCTTGTTGGATTACAATTGTAAGAAATGATTGGTACTACAAATACCCAAAACTAACAAATCCATTTTGTCTCTTTAAAGAATCTCAACATTCTCTAAATTGCTTCCTTTAGTTTTCCTTTTTTTTTTCCTTCTAATTTCTTTGTCATCTATCTTTGGTTGATGACCTTTTGAAAATAACATATATGGTGATATAAATAACATTTTATATAAATAAATCACAATTCTCTCTAATTTCTTACTCGTCATTTTTTTGACGAGCAAGAATGAAATTTGGTATATCGAGATTTATAACAATAAACACATACTACACATCAATTACTTGCGTTAGACTCTAGTGGTCCAAAAATTCCTCATTCTAATTAAACATCAAGCTCGTAATGAAAAATTGGTGCAGCAATTGAACTCAATTCACCAAATATAATATCATCATCATTTTCAATGTAGACATCTGAATCTTGAGTTTCAAAGATCGTTTGAATATCTTTAGGAAATGTACGACTTGGAAGACTTACTTCTGAAGATGGTGATGGAGTGTAATCATTTTCTGACGACGTATTTTCTAACATTTCTTTGAATTTTGATGATGATTTTAATATAATATCAAAGGTTGAAGATGCTGAGGTGGTACTACCATCAAGATCATGATTAAGATCTAGCTCTTTATCATTGCTACTATTTTGAGTATGATTATTATTAATATTAATTTTGTTGTCTTTGTTTTTAGGACGTAACCAATTGATATAACGGCTAAGGTCAAAGTTTGTAACGGCGTTAAGTCCTCTGTACTCTATTGCTGCCATGTCATATGCTGTGGCTGCTTCTTCTTGTGTAGCTGTTCCACAACACAATAATGGACACATAAGTAAAGGCAAAATTATAATTTAATTTATCAATCAATTATTTTGACTTAATCAATTTTTCAATGCTCCTATACATTGAACATAATGAAACTAAGAAGTTAATGACCATCAATTATCGAATTTTTTAATTTATAGTTAAGATAATTATTAATAAAATTTTACTTATCTCTAAATTAAAAATTCAATTATGAGAATTCTTTCTCTTAAATTTGTTTACTACATTTTTTTAATATTTGTAATTTAACTTACTTTTATTTATAACTCATTTTGTATGGATTAAGTATATGTTTAGTTATCCGTAACATCTAATTTAACTAAAAAATATCGAAATTGTTAAGTTGAATATCATGACTTAAGTTCGAACTCGATATTTCACAATTATAATCAAATTTTTTTATTATTTCATCTACAAACTCAATAAAAAAATACATATTTAATTTTACAGTGAAATTAACAAAATCACATTGAATCACCGTAATTTTATAGAAATTATTATGGTTAACTTTTGCAAAATGTCAATTTCATTATAAAACTAAAATAGACTAATTTATTATGGTTAACTTTTGCAAAATGTCAATTTCATTATAAAACTAAAATAGACTAATTGATCATAAAAGAAGAATAATAGTCCCCTTCCAAAAGAGAATTACTAGTATGATTAAAAAACTTTGTATGATTACTAGTATGATTAAAAAACTTTGTATGATTGCATAAGTCATATGTTGGTTTCTTCTTTTTGGGGTTTAGTTTGAATCAATAGACATGGATAAATAAATAAATATTCCATAAAAAAAAAAGTATATCATGATACTATAAATTAAATAGCTTTACTAAGCAGTTGAAGTTTGGTGATCTATATTGCAACCAACTATATTTGATTACATATTTTGACCTTTAGATTGTCCTACTATTTTTTTATCTGTAGGACCATTTTGAAATGAGTTAGGTACTTTTCTTGTTGGCATTAGCTTTGGAAGGCTGGCACCGTCAAATACATTCCCGAATTTTCAGGTGAAGGTACATTTTAATTAATCTATTCAATTATACTAGTTTGATATTGTTTCAATTTTTCCAAATTTAACCTTCCTAGTTTAAAAAATAAATAATTAAGATAATTATATATGTTAATGTGTCTTTATTTTGTGATTTTTTATTTTTTAAATATATGAAAAATTTATTTGCTAATGTGTAAGATCGTAAAGAAAACAATTATGTTTATTTTTGGGAAAATTAAACATATTAAATAATTATTTTTTATAAATATATTATCTCTAACTAGTAGTTTATTTTCTCTTTATCACAGTGAATTATTAAAATTAATACAGATTTTGAAAAATGAAAATAAAAAATATTTTTACATAATAAAAGTATATTTAGAGACTGTTTATTTTGTGAAAGTATATTCTAAATTTTTAAAAATAGAGTTAATTTTACTCATTAATAAAGAGATAAGAGACTTT